>OZ024741.1:392960284-393037784 GCA_964016885.1 Eledone cirrhosa
TTCATATCTCAGCGACAAATATGAAGCATTGATGTTGAGAATAAGTTTCTACTTCTAATTGGTAAGATCGATTTGATTGGTCAATACCATTTTCACTTTGCGATGAAAGTTCCTTTTTTGTTCCCCTAAGGGACATGTTTTAAGCACCAAGACGACAGAGAACAAACAAATGAGAACACCAATAAGAAAACCAATTTGAAAATGTCAATTTTTTTCAATAAAGCTTTATTTGATAGAATCGAAAAAGTCCTGGAAAATACTCCCTATCATTCAGATGAAATGGAAAGCTGTACAGTTTAAATATGATAATGTGTAGGGTAAGTTAAAAAAATGCGAAAATTTAAGTTGGGATCAGTACAAAAGGTCGTGTAAACGTTTGAGGGAATAAAACAAATTGAATTGAATTAAAAATGTCAACGACAACACAATTACGCCGTCATCAGACAACACGTCAAAAAACTGTCAATGAGACCCTTGTGCTTGTTTTTGATCCACAAGTTTAGAAATCCTCGGCTCTATGTGGCTCAAGCGAAGTCTCAAATCGGCATTGTTGTCGAGGATCAAACGCCTCCGCTGCTTTGTGTATGTGTGGAGGACAATGGAAAATCCCTTTTCAGCCAAGTAAGATGTAGGGAGATTTATTATGAAAGGTTCGACTTGTTCAAACAGCTTTGGATATTTTTGACAATGATTCAACCAAGCCTCGACCCAGTTAGTTTCAGAAAATTTACGCAGATTATCATCTACCGTCACCTCACAGAGCTCCATCTGAAGACATTCTAGTTGAACAAGTATGTCGTTCATAGACATTGTGTGAAGAGAATCCACAAAAATTGGGATATTTAAAGCCAAAAGATCTTCAAAACGATTATTGAAGTTTTCGTGAAGGAAAGATAGATGCTCGATTATAGATTTGCGCAAGTCATTATCTACCGCAACAGTTTTTAAGCTCTCGAACTGCGAAAAGTTATGATCTTCAATTTGAATTTTCCATAGAACGAGCTTATTCATGAAAGCCCTTATCAAGTGTTTGGCACGTACAACGTTGATGTTCTGCTTTTGCAAAGAAAGGTTAAGATCATTTAGTTTTTGAAAGATCTCATGTAAGTACAAAATTGCGGGTTTTTTCTCAGAAAGTGATGCTGTCATAATTGGATCAGTCTGTTGAAGAAATTCTATGACTTTATCGAAGAGTGCAACAAAACGTCCAAGGCAGCTTCCCATTGAGAGCCAGCGTATATCTGTCGAATACAACAGATGGTTGAACGTTTCATCTTTACAAGCTTCTTGGAAAAGCCTGTCCCGAAGACCAGATCTTTTGATCTTGTTGACTGCGGAAACAATTGTGTTAAGGATTTCAGAAAAGGTATAACTTCCTATTTTTTTGTGCTATTAAATTTTCTCGATGGAGTACGCAATGAGTTGTGAAGATGTTGTGAAGATTAAATTCTCTCTATCTTGCAACAAAACCCTGGGATTTTCTAACCATAGAGGCTGCCCCATCAGTGCATATTGATGTGATGTTGTGGGGATCAATGTCACTTTTAGTGAGAAAATCCATGACTGCATTGTAGATCATCTCTCCAGTGTTTTTCAGTACAGTTGTCATAAAAGGTAGGTTTTCACAAACTGTGGTCCCTTTTACATAGCGAGCAAAAGCAAGCACAACACATTGGTTGTCAAAAGTGCTGTCATTCACCATCAACGAAAATCTGCAGTGTCGCAATTCTTCTACAACTGTAGATTTGACATCTTCAGCCTTTTCAGAAATGCGGGAAGATACCGTGCTGTTGGAAAGTGGAATAGTTGTTAAAACTGAGGCAGCGTTCGACACATTAGCAACTTTATATCCTTCAAGTATTGAGGGCCTAATCAGGTCTTCGCCAATGGTATGTGGGCGACCCTGTTTTGCTATCGTGAGCGAAATGTTGTAGGACACTTGCAGACCAGAACTGTTGTTAGCATGGGATAGGAACATTTTCAGTGATGCAGATGACGCTTTTTTTTTGCGAAGATATTCTTCGAATTACTTCTTAGGCTTGCCATATAAATCGGGATGGACTAGTTTTTGATGATACAATAATTTCGAAGGTTTCATTCAGTCGTTAGTTAATATTTTTTAGCAAGATGAAACACTGTGGTAATGAAGGATCTTCTGCGCTGGATAAAAAACCATATCTGATATAATTTGAGTTATATCGTCTACAAAATCGTTTTTCCGATTCGGTGAACGAAGAATTTAGAGAACGTTTTTTCCATATCGCTGACAACAAAATCTCTACAAACTACAATTAGACTAACACTTGCGTAAAAATGTACGTATCTGGAGAGATATGTTATGTTGGGTAAGCCGTAAGAACTGCTGTTTCGCTAGTAATCCTCAATTCAAAAGTCAGGTAGAAAACACGATCGTGTTGACCGGCCGAGAACACGCGATTTGTTGTGTGTTTTTATGCGCGCTAACGTCTGTACGCGTCTGTACTTGTCTGGTACGCGTCCGTGTATGATTGGATAGCTAATCGTCCAATAGAAAAGGCGTGCTCTCAAGTGCACTCACAGGTACGAGGTGTGATGAGGCATGTTTCATTTGTGTGACGTGTGCGTGTGCGGAAGAATTTAAATTTTTCAGGTGGTCCACAGAAAATTTTCTGTGGACCACCTAAATTTTCCACTAGTGGTCTACATGGACCAGGTTGAGAACCCTTGGTGTAAGTATTGACAGGGACTAGCACTGTGGAGGTATTGACAGGGACTAGCACTGTGTAAGTATTGACAGGGGTTCTCGCTTGTGGAAATATTGACAGGGCTATCATTGATCCACACCAAACTTAATTTACAACAGGTTTAGTTTCACTATCTAAGAACTTAATTGCTTAAAGGTGCACCGTGAAAAGTGGGTTTAGAACGTAGTAATAACTCCTTTATACATATTCTTGAATCAAGCTAGTTGAGTTTGGAGAGAGAAAAGTTACGTAAACACTATTTGTGAGGTCATACAGGTTAAGTGGGTGATTTGGACCATTGTTCACAAGAAGCAAGGCTTAATTTTCAAGTTTCTTTGTCCAACAATATTCTTTGACAGCTTGGCAAAAATGCAAAGTAAACCAGAATAGTGTTCTGGTGATTCGCCAGAAAGAGAGAATGCAATATAATCTTTTATAGCTAGCAAAAATCATATGTTCTTTGGCAGCCTTAAACAATGATGTATATATTTCCTTTCTTAGGCAATTTTGGCATTTGTTTCCATCTCATCGATGTTAAAAGTTTTCTGCAGGGTGTATCATCCTTCACCAGTAATAGTTTTCAGAAAAGCTGCAAAGGTAGCTGCAATTTTTTTGTCAGCACTTGCAGACTCCACCTGTTATTTCTATGTTATGCCATGTTGAACGATTCCTGAAATTATCAAACATACTATGTCTTGCCAGAGGTTTTCACTTTCAGCGCTAAAACCCTGTTGTTTTTTCTTAGGTCATCAAAATAAATCTAAAGCTTTCATTTATACGGCAAATAATGAACATGAAAAGTTACGCTGATGCATCCCGTCCATTCATGTTTTTAAAATGTCTCCAGATTTTCTATTATATTGGTTCTATTTTTTGTTTGAGTTGTAGCACTTAAAGATGTTATAATTTGGGCATTAGCTTTAATTTTTGCAGCATTGAAAGTTTCGTACAGTTGTTGATTGCTGACAAAGAACTCTGCCAATATTTACAACTCATCGTCTATCATTGAATCTTCCTGGTGCTTCTGATTTAATTTCTTATTTATGGTCCCGTAACTCCCGATGGAGTCGTTGGGGCACCGTAAAGGCATACGGTGTTTCTTTGGTATTTTAAAGCTTGGTAGAGTCCAGATCAGAACACAGCCGATTTCTTCCAGAGAAGGATAGAAAGTGAGAGAGAAGATCTGATAACGATATAGAGCAAGAATCGACTTCAGTACTTGATTGGTACTTTTTTTTATCGATCTCCAAAGGATTACACTTTTTACCTTCTTGTACCTTAAATGTACATTCAACTGCCACGACACCAGGGATAAATTCAGAAATAAATAAATGTAAAGTGAAAATTGGAGTACTTCCTATCATTACTCAATCAAAACCAAGCAATAAAAAAGTAGCTAGATTTGAATCTGACAGATTTCGAAGTAGTTCGTTGATTTCCCGTTATCTTTTAATTTATACAGGTAAACCTTTCTACATTTAACAACGCATTCCCAGTCTATTACAATTTCCATTTAATCCCATGTCTAAAAGGACAGCAGAAAGGTAATTTAATCGTGGAAAACCGCAAAAAATAATTTACCGTACATCGCAAACAATAGAGTTACCTCTGAAACACTTAAGTAGATTAAGGATAACTTGAACCGTTAAGGCTTCTGTCTGACCTCGCAGAGTCCCACGATTTTCCAGTTGTATCTCTCCAGTTCATGTGTGAGTTCCTGCAGTTTGCCATGTTGGGCAAGTGTTCTCACGTTCCATGTGGCAAATTTGATGTTCTCCTTCATGTGGAACTTTTTCGACGAGATTTCAGTTGCATATTTAACACCTCGGCCCTGATGTACGACGGATGGTGCGGTCTTTGTTAAGCTTGGTGACACCGAGCTAGTATTGAAGTTGGTGATTTGTTCATTTCTCATGCAGTGTGTCTTCGGCAATGTGAGCCTGCGAGCACCCATCCCTCTCCAAGCTTAACCACAGCCGAATTCCTATATCTAGGTGGCACGCTCTGGTCGCGAACACGTGGCCGTCGTAGTTTATCTCGGAACTCATCCATCCTGGCCAGTGACCTGCGTCAGGAAGTCCTTCGCCCAATGGTGCCGTGTTAACACCACCCCCTCACATGGTTTAGTTCACCTTCTAAAGCGGTTTACCAGGGAATGGCGCTTGGAGCCAGATGTGTTGGATGGGGTCTAGTGCTTCCCGCCCACCCGAAGGTGCAGCGTGCCAGGGACCAATGGTACTATATATATATAAGTGTATGTGTGTGTGTGTGTGCGAGTGTATATATGCATACATATTACTAGAATATTGAGTCCAACAATAAGCTCCACGCATTTCATCACGTACAAGAGTCTAATGCAGCCTGGCTTTAAATGACATTAAAAACTCATAAGACAAAACATTACAACGACCCTAAGCAAAAACTCATAGAGAGCATATACTACAAGAATACCTAAATAACAAAATCTCAGTGACGCGCAGCCAAAAGCAGATATACCACAGTGCGTACTGCTAAAGACCATTGTGATATATATTGTTTTATTCAAACATGAAAGTGTTAATTACATGACAAATATTGTTACATCCGCCACATAACCACTACTCTTCTATGTTAGACACAGAACTCTGGATGGAAACTAGGAATGATTAAGCCTAAATCCCCTATTCATAATATACCAAACCTGTTGTATTCCTCTCGGTACTCGCAGAGAAAACACAACGAGTTATATCAAATAATTTGTGTAATTTGCGAAACAACCAAAACGCCCCTCCTCGCAGTAGCAGAATAACATAAAGTAAGTAAGTAGCAGTCTGTGACCGAGTTTTTAATACCAACGCTGACTGACTGCCCAGGTCACGTGATTCATATGCAAATGTGTGAGCACGTGTAAATTGAATAGAAATTTAACAGTCCATACAACAATGAGGTTGTGAGTTCGATTCCCAGTCCATACAACACCTCCCCACCGAAATTGATGCGACAAAAGAAGCATCAACAGCAAAGTCTCTCTGGGGGTTTACGAGTTCTCTTGGACCGTCTTCGATTGTCTGGTCCATACTCTGGAACGGGCAATAAGGTCTTGGGTCTGGTCTGTCTTGGAGTTAGTGGCACGATTTCCGAGATCTCCATCGGGTGATCTGTTGCAAATTCAAAAACAGTGTCTACTGCATCACCAGGTTCATTGTCTTCCTCAGTAGTGTACCGCGGTTGCAGCTGTTCCCAGTGTCGTCTCCACACCGGGCCATGAGGTATGACCTTAACGTTGAAGCAGCGAGTACCCAATGACTTCTTAATGATTGCTGGTACACATCGGGGATCTTTGTCTCGGCGAGGTTCGTAGTACAGTGCATACACAGGATCTCCAGCCTTGTACTGCCTGGTAACCTTAGCGACACCTGCCGAGTCCAGAGTCATCTGAGACTTATATGCTTCCTTAGAGTGCTTGCCTTGAGCGATGTGTGCTGGCGAGGGCAGCAGAGAATCAATCTTTGTCCGTATCTGCCGGTGATTCAAAAGTTCACTCGGAGAGAATCCACTGGATGTCGGTGTTCTCCGGTACTGTATCAAGAACTCTTGAAGTGCTCGCTTCGGCGGAAGAGAAGTCTTCCTCAGAGCTTGTTTGAAGGTCTGCACCAAACGTTCCGCTGCTCCGTTAGTAGCTGGGTGGTAAGGTGCCCCTGTCAGGTGCGTTATCCCACGTTCTTTGCACCAGCTCTGGAACTCCTCAGAAATAAAAGTTGGTGCGTTATCGGTGACTAGCGTGTGAGGAAATCCGAAGTGCGCAAAGTCTTCTTCAAGCAGATCTAAAGTGGCTCTGGAGGACGTGGATGACATAGGATGAATGCATGGATACTTGGAATAAGCATCCGTGATCACCAACCAATTACTGCCCATGAAATTTATTGCGTGGTCCTGGTGTAAGCGGCTCCACGGCTTTTCAGGTAACATCCATGGGCGAACTGGAGACTTGGATGGCTGGTTTTGATGTTCACCACAGGAATCACATTGTCGACTGGTTTTCTCTATAGCAGCATCGATACCAAGCCAATAAACAGCAGTTCTTGCCAATTGTTTCATGCGCTCCATGCCAAAGTGTCCGAGATGCAGAAGATTGAGGATCTTTGGCTGTAAGCTATGTGGAATCACAACTCTCGATCCATGGATAAGGCATCCGTGGCAGATACTGAGTGAATCCGATAACTTCCGGAACTTATTGACTTCGTCATTGATCTCAGTATTCTTTGGTGGCCAGCCTTCACGGACGTAGCGTATCACTGTAGATATCACTGGATCTTTCCTTGACTCTTGACGGAGGACGTTAGAATCGATAGGTTGGACTTGAAGACTGAGAGCTTTGATGGCGCACACCATGTCCATGTCTTCACCATTTTCCTTCCTGTCAAAGTCGATGTCATTACCAAATGGCAAGCGACTGAGGGCATCTGCATTGCCATGATCCGCTGTTTTCCGATATTCGATGGTGTAGTCAAACTGGTTCAGCCACAGGGCCCATCGTGCTAGTCGGTTAGCAGCGAGAAGTGGCATCCCTTTCCTCGGACTGAACAGTGATGTCAGTGGCTTGTGGTCAGTTACGAGTATAAGCTGATGTCCGTACAGATACTGATAGAACTTCTGCAAGCCAAATATGATGGCCAGGGCTTCCTTTTGAATTTGGCCGTAGTTACGCTGTGCAGAAGTAAGAGTCTTGGACACATTGTATATTGGGCGCTCGCTTCCATCAGGATAGCGATGAAACAGGACTGCTCCAATACCAACGTTTGACGCGTCGCAAGCCAGTCCCAAAGTTTTGTTTGGATCGAAGTGTATCAGAACTCGATCCGATGAAAGCACATTTTTCAACTGATCGAAAGCTGACTGTTCTTCATCTCCCCACTTCCAAGTAGTCGTTTTTTTCGTAAGGCAATAGAGTGGCTCTGCCATGCTGGCCAGGTTTGGGATAAACTTTCCATAGAACTGAACTGAACCCAGGAAAGACTTCAAGCTTGAGACGTTCGTTGGAGGTGGCATCTTTAAAACTGCTTCGACCTTGGATCCCTTCGCGATCCCTTCAGCCGACAAGGTGTGTCCAAGGTATTCCACACTGGGTAGTGCAAACTGGCACTTGTCACAGCGACATCTGAGTCCTTTGTCGCACAGACGTGTGAGCAGACACTTTAGGTTGTTCAGGTGATCGTTTGCATCTTTCCCACTGACGAGCATGTCGTCCTGGAAGACGGCCACACCAGGTAGATCTTGAGTCAGGTTTTCCATGATCTCCTGAAAGTAACCAGGTGCTGACTTGATTCCGAAAGGGAGTCATTCCTGCAGGAGCACCCCACAGTGAGTGCTGAGTGCAAGCCTGCGTTGACTTTCTGGAGCCAGCTTGATCTGATTATAGGCATCAGCAAGATCAATCTTTGTGTATCCGAATCCACCTCCGAGCTTCTGCATCAGTTCCTCTGGGAGTGGCATTGGATGACGATGATCTGCAAGTTGGTCATTAATTCCCACAGAGTAGTCACCACAAATCCGCAGTTTGGGCTTCAGGTTGCCTGAAGTATGTGCTTTACGAATCGGTACCACTGGCGTTCCGTATTCGTTGAACTGTACTGGCTTCCAGATTCCTTTGGCGATGCCTTCTTTGTAACCTTTGGCCAGGTCATCACGAAGAGCAAACGGGACCGGGCGTGCCTTGTGAAAGACCGATGTCGCGTTCGACTTGAACTTCACTTCCAGTTCGAAGTCATTAAGACATCCCAATTCTTGCTTGAAGAGATCTGGGAATTCATCACACATGTTGTGACAATCTCGTTGCATGGAAATATAGGGCTCATTTGAGGTCTTTGGATGCATCACTTCTGCACCCTCACTCTTGGCCTGGCTGTCTATGCTTTTCAATCCTAGACCATTGTCCACGGAAATTCCCAGAGTCTGGATAGCGTTTCGTCCCAGCAAATTAAGATCAGGGATCTTGGTGACGATGTAGGGTATTGAATTCCGTTTACCGGTCGTTGGATCCTTGAAAGTTCCCAGAACGGGCAGGTCGTGCTTGCTGGCAGATTCAAACCGATGTTTGACATCTTGCAGCTTCGGTTTTCCTAATTGTTTCCAAACTGACAAGGAAACAAAATTGCCTGTAGTAGCTGTGTCCAATTCCATTGTGAAAAGTCTGTTCTGGATTGTTATTGGCACATTCAAACTATGAGTATCGTGGGGAACTTCACCAAGGATCGCCTTGACTAGCTCAGCTTTCGTGATTCTTTTCACGTAATTCTGTGAGCGATGATTACGTTGCTGATGTTGTTTCTTTCTACACATCGCTTGCAAATGTCCCTTTTTGTCACAAAAATGACATTTAGTTTCTTTGAAGGGGCAGTCTGTCGCTTTGTGGGCCTTTCCACATCGGTAGCACATCTCCTGGTCTGTGGAATAAGACTGCTGATAGTTCTTTCGAGGACCCTTGTTCTTGTTCTGCTGGACCTTGTAGACTTGCTTGGTTTTGGAACCGTAAACAGTTTCCTTGGCAACCTTTGCTGCGTCTTCGGTCCCGATGGCAACTTGGACAGCACGGGCGAAATCTAGTTCTGTATCCTTGATCTTGAAAATAGCCTTCAACACAGCTTCATTATTGATAGAACATATAAATCTCTGTCTTAGAGCTTCATCTTGTGGATTTGTGATCGAAGGAAAATCACAGGTAGCTGCATCCTGACGTATACGTGCTGCCAGTTCCTGGAGAGTTTCGCCTGGCTTCCGTTGCATGTCACTCCAGAACTTGAAACGTTCTCTCACAATGAAAAGTTTTGGGTCGAACTGTTCTTTCATGAAGTCAACAATTTCGTCCATTGTCAACTTGTTGATATTCTTAGGCGGATTTTGTTGAGCAGCCAGATTTGCAAGTTGTTTGTAGATAGCAGCCGTCTGATTAGTCAGGAACACTTGTGCCATGCGTTGCTCGGGTACAGCGTTAACAGCCACAAACGTGCAGAATCTTGACCAGTAATCAGGCCATAGTTCTGTTGTTGAATCAAAAGCAGCAAATGGTGGGATGAATGCTGTTGGTGTCGAAGCAACTGGCGACGCCAATAAACTCTGTTGTTCAGAATCTCGAGCACCAAACAGTTTTATCAGAGTGTTCATATCTTTCTTGTGTTGTTCCTGTTGTTGCATTTGTTGTTCCATCTGTTCTCTAAACAACTTTATTAGCTCCGCTGTTTGTTGTTCCGCCATGTTTTTGTGATAAACAATTTCCCGGCAATGTAGGTAAATCCTATCGTCGACGCCAATAAACTCTGTTGTATTCCTCTCGGTACTCGCAGAGAAAACACAACGAGTTATATCAAATAATTTGTGTAATTTGCGAAACAACCAAAACGCCCCTCCTCGCAGTAGCAGAATAACATAAAGTAAGTAAGTAGCAGTCTGTGACCGAGTTTTTAATACCAACGCTGACTGACTGCCCAGGTCACGTGATTCATATGCAAATGTGTGAGCACGTGTAAATTGAATAGAAATTTAACAGTCCATACAACAATGAGGTTGTGAGTTCGATTCCCAGTCCATACAACAAAACCCATGACCACCGAGTACCTAATCCACCAGAACTCAGCTATCTCAGATAGGGCTAAGTTCAATATCTTGATAGCAGACCTGGTAAGATGATAAGAAATGTGTCCGGCATGTGCAATTCAAGAGAGTTAAAGAGACACATACAGCACTTTAGCCACCGCATGCAGTTCTCTGGTTATAATGAAAGATACAGGATCAGGGTGTACAAAGGAGCCATGGCTAAATTCAAAACCTTTATGGAGAATGTTACGAATGAGATTTGCCCACTATACAGGAGCAAATCATGGAATAGAATAGAAAGGACTAAGAAAAAGATAGGGAAGGCCAACTCATGGTATGACAGCCAAAAATAACAGAGTGTCATGTTCGTCGATGCTACCACTAGAGGTGAACTAGCGTATCGTTTTAGAAGAAAAAATAAACCTTAGGATTATAGTAAAAAACCAGGAGCTACCATAAAATCCCAGATCAGTAGGACATACCCCTTTAGGAAACACCCATGTACTGATAGAAATTGTATAGTCTGTAAGATAAGCCCAAAGATAAACTTTAAAACTAGAAATGTAGTCTATAGGATAAAACGTACAGAGGGACGATGCAGAAACAAGACAACAACATACATAGAAGAGACAGCCCATAGTATAGGAGAGAGATCAAAGCAACACTGGCAAGAACTTAAGGAGGAGAAAAGCTCATCAGTGCTATACCAACATGCCAAACTAGAACACGAGGAATCAATAGATAACCTAGAAATAAAGATCCAATCTACACATAGAACTGACGCAACACTCAGACAAGTTACTGAAGCTACTCACATAATAGAAGATAGTCCTAGTCTGAATAGAAAACACGAGTGGAATAGTAACAACTTGCATCTTAATGACTGTTCTGGTGGATTAGGTACTTGGTGGTCATGGGTTTGGTATATTGTGAATAGGGGATTTAGGCTTAATCATTCCTAGTTTCCATCCAGAGTTCTATGTCTAACATAGAAGAGTAGTGGTTGTGTGGCGGATGTAACAAGACAAAAAAAAAAGAATACACAAACAGCAAAACAGCAAACGATCCAAACCCACACACACATAAAATCACGAAGACATGACAAACACAAAAAGACATTCACACACACACTCACACACACAGAGACGCCGATGCAAATGCTTGCACAGACACGAAACACAAATATACACCATAAAATAAACAAAAACAAGATGGAGTAGAAGTTTAAGACTAGGAAAAAGAGGAAACGCAAAACAGTTAATCATTGAAGAAGTCACAGAATGTGTGACAAAAGAAATTTGATAAACAATAAAGATAAAGTGAAAATTATATGGTGCATTTATGTTTTTTTTCTATTGGCAATATTGGCAACATGACTGTCCCCAAATATAACAATATATATATAACAATATATATATAGGGGTCGCGAAAAATAATTATACTTTATTTTCCGCTATAAACCCCGGCATCATTGACTGCCCTGCTACTGTATTACCAGAGTAGTTGTCTTTCCCGGCAACCAACAGTTGCCTATGGTCGCCTCTGGCGAATGCATAAGACTTTTATTTGCTCTAGTAACGGACAAATTCCCGCTGAAATTCTTGTTAGTCCCAAGTTACATCATAATTAACTGTTTTTTTTAGAATTTTTTTTATTAAAGTTGAAACCACAAGGGCCAGTAAGAAGTAAGTCTTTGTTTGGGTATTGACGCTTCATTGGTGTATCGTATTGAGTTTGCTCAAATTTCAGAATTTATCCCTGTTATTATTGGGCAAGTCTGCGAGAGACTGATTCGAAAAAATATGTTATCGTACAATCTCTCTCTATATATATATATAGAGAGAGAGAGAACAACAAACCAAACTGCAAATACAGTCCCACCCAACCCCACTCCACCTAAAACCACTACAAAAACACCCACAAACACAACAGCTCCCCAAAACATACCCCTTCCAAATAACACAGACACCACAACGGACGAGGCCCCCTCATCATCACCATGTGACGATGAGGGAGAGCTTCTCCGTTCGAAAAGAAAGAAGAAAAACACCACAAGAACAAAAAAGCAACAAACATCACTACAAACATACAACCACCAACACAAACAACACAAACACCTGCAACAAAACAAAAGCTCACACAAGAACAACAGACAAAAACCAGCACAACACAACAAGAACATTACACATACATAAACAGTGACAACAAAACTTTAATGGAGGTCATCTCCCACGACCCTTCGGTGAAAAACGAAGGGGAAACTTTTTCGAACTGTGCAGACAGATCCAATTTAAAGATGATTAGGGTCCCTACGGACACCTATAAGTCTTTAAAGGAAAACTTTCCTAAGGACGTGGGTAATCTTTGTGTTAAACCCATTAAACGCGTCCTTTTAAAATGTTTCCCCACCCTGACCCCAGACACCCCCGCCCCATCAGACACCCCTCTCCACCAAACATCTCCGTCCCCACCCTGCCGGAAACCACCACCCACCCAGACAACCCCTCCAACACCCCCATGGAAATCGTGCAGCCTGGTCACCAGGAGACGAAGAGGTGAGTGATTTCTTTTCCTCTTCTTTTAACTTTTAAGCACCAACATGGCCAATATAAGAGTTAGATGTGTGAATGTACGCGGCCTGGGGATGCCCTGGAAACAGGGCAAACTCTTAAACGACCTCAGGTCGCCCAGTATGGATGTAGTAGCCATTTGCGAGTCCAGGATCCACAGCGAACGACAGCTGGCCCCCATCTTCGACGACTTTGAGATCTACGCATCTCTCTGTCAGCCGGGAGGTGGGGGCGGGGTTGCCGTTTTGCTGCGGAAACACCTGGACCTCGTAACACAGGCGATACATCTGGACCCGGAGGGTCGACTGGTGGTCCTAGACGTTGACGGTAGTGAAGGGGGAGCCTTCAGGCTGGTGGCTGCATATGCCCCATCCGGGACACCGCGGCCAGACTTCTTCAAACGTCTAGAGACTTTTCTGGGAACGTCCCGCTCCTTGCTTTTAGTGGGAGACTGGAATAGAATCCTAGATGCACGTTGGGACTATGTGGGAGCATGTCCCGATAAAGGCGGGTGTAACAGCCTCAAACAGTTAATCGGCTGATTTGACCTGGCCGATAGATATCGACTAGATTTTCTGACTGTGCCACTGTGGATGTGGACTAATCGCAGCGGAACATCTAGATCGTACCTAGATAGGGTTCTAATTAGAAATAAAGATAGGGGCATGTTAAGCTGTCCACAAATGTTCATGGTTGCCTATTCAGATCACAAACTAGTGTCCTGCATGGTCAACCTTGATAGAACCCATAGACAAGGACCCGGCTACTGGAAGCTAAACTTGTCGTTACCGACATGCAAAGCCTACAGTAGATGGATTAGCACTTTAGTTAAACAGCACTTGACAGGGGCCATTGTCAACAACAGATGGTGGTACTCTCTCAAGAGGGCAGTTAGATTAGACTCGTTAGTTTTAAGTAAAGAATTAGCGTTAAATAGAAATATGACCGAGAAGGAACTGATAGATAAAGTAGAAGAGGCAATTAGAAGTGGCAACATAGCCAGCGTGCTAGCAACGAGAACGGCCTTGGAACAGTTCTTCGACGCAAAGCACGAGGGCTGCGTTGTCAGAAGCAAAATATGTGTTCTGGGCAACGAGGGAGCCAAAGCTGTTAGCTGGGCCCGGGTGACGGAGGCAAAAAGCGGCAAGAAGTCCACGATTCGATCTTTGAAGGACCAAGACGGACGCGTGATACGTGAGCCGAAGCAGATGTGCGCAGCCTTTCAGCGGCACTTTGCTCGGGAGGGGCTATGGATTTCGGTCCATACCTCGACGGCCTACCGCGACTCTCGGACAGCGGGGCGAAGTTCTGCGAAAGGCCGATTTCAGCCGCTGAGATAGGAGACGCGCTGAGCCAATGCGGCAAACGCAAATCTCCAGGTCTCGACGGTCTATCGTACTAATTTTACGTAGCAATGCCGGACTTGTTCTCCGGTCTCCTGGAATCGGTCTACTGCAACTGGCAGCAAAACAGGAGAATTCCCCGTTCTGTGACCAGGGGCGTAGTCACACTAGTCAGGAAGGACGAGAATAAGGGGGATTACATAGGCAACTTCCGGCCCATAACTCTGCTAAACACAGAGTTATAGATTTTGGCCAAGGTGTTTGCAAAGAGGCTGGCGCGTGTCGTCGAAAACCTGGTGGGAGAAGCGCAGACATGCGCAATCCCGACCAGGTCCATACACGACAACCTCCACCTCATGTGATACATCATAGAGCGGGTAAGGTGTAAACCCGGCTTCGGTGGGGCCCGACTCGTCTCGCTGACCGAACTGCAGTCCTGGGTCAAGCAAACACCGAGGAAAATGGGCGACTGGCACATCGAATGTGCTCAGGCGCTCACAGCCCTCTAGCAGGCGGACCCGGAGATCAGTGGAGACTCCGCTTCGTCATTCTATAGAGGGTTGATCCGCAGCAAGTGCGATGACGCGCTCGGAGAAGCTCTGGGCGTAGAGGAAGACGAACTGGCCAGTCTGTTCGGTAGGACCTTCCGCCCGGGACCGATGGACAACTTCCAAAAGTCCCTGGCCTGGCAGTGCTACCGAGGAGCTCTACCAGTTCGAGACAAGCTCTACAGACATGGGCGCTCGGACAATGTCCCTTCGAAAAAGATCGCGTGCGAGACGAAGAAACCGTCGCGCACGCATTCATACACTGGCCGGGCGTTACCGACCTGTGGGGCTATGTAGAACGACTATTGTCGCGGGTGGGACCAATCCGGTTGACCACCGAGTCTATTGTCATGATCAAACCACCGTCCTCCTTCAAAAACGAAGGGGAGGCGGTTTTCATTTGTGTGATAGCTATGGCGAAAGAGGTTGTATGGTGGACAAGGTTAAAAGGGCTGAGGTCAGACACCTTTCTCTCCGGCCAACAACTGATTCTTTTTTTCAAATACCACTTTGGGAGAAGAATCAGGATGGAGAGAGAGGTGCTGTACCCCAGCAAGTTTTATGAAAGGTGGGTGAAAGTGGCGAGAATGGCCCGAGTGAATGGGCCTTCTCTCTATATCAGCCTGTAGGTTGAGGAAAAAGAGGAAGAGAGGAAAGGGGTACAAACTCTTCGTACTCCAGGAGATGAGGGTTGCACATTTTTTCGGGGGTATGTGTTACTCATATGAAATGTCTCCCCCTATTGGGGAAAATCGATTAACTTTTAAATTGCATTTGTGATAATATTTTACACGTTTTTATTGTATGTAAACTTCCCCCTTTGTATTTGTCCCCTTATTCTGTGCCCCTGTGGCTAATAAAGAAACATATCTATCTATCTATATATATATATAAATATATATATACACACACTACTGGGTGGCTTGATACTCAGACCAAGGGGACCAGTTTTCAAAAAGAGCTCAATGTGTGATGTATGGATGATTGGAGATACGAACATTTCGTTTATATTATCGATGCTCTGAACAGAAGTTATTGAGGATTGAACTGGGAAACTTTATCGATATATATTTTATATGTTTTGATTAAACCTAAAATGGAAGTATAGCACAATTTTACACCTAGGTGTATGTATTTAAATTTGTATCTAAATTTAAATATTATTTGTTCTATGTACTAATTTTATGTAATAACAATGGTTTATTATTCACAGTTATATAAATAACATTACAAATAAAAAAGAAGTTATTCAATGATAGAAATATGAAAAACAAAATTAAGTAATTAGAAAGGGGAAATGGGTATGGAAGGGCAGATCTGGCTGCATGGGAAAGTAGAAGAAAGGATTAAAAATGCCATGAGAGGAAAAGGAGGGAAAAAGCAAGAACTATTGGGCCCCATAAGAGAGGGGGGAGGGAAAGGAAGAGGATAATGAGCTCTGGGCCTAGTGGAGGGCGGTGTTTGGGCTGCACCGCACGGACAAAACTGTAAAGGCGTTTCTACGGTCAATGGCCAGCGACACCCGCTGCAACAGCCATCCCACCTCACGGGGCTCCTTCTTAGACGGGCTGCTGACGTTCCGATTTTGAGGAGCTCGACAGTATGGGGTCCGAGGACGCCTGAGATCTCGACGGCAACCAGTGTGGGCTGCAGTACCGGAGTTTGTGGCTGAAGTGACTATGTTGGAGGTGGAGAACGTATCACAACATGTGGCATCCCAGATGAGGCATTTACCTCCATCAACTGGGAAGAGAGCAATTCCGTCGGGACGTTTGTCGTCTCCACGGTCGAGGCATGCTGGCTCTAGTTGTGGTGGGAAGCCAGCTGCACTAGTTTGTTTCTCAATTGATATATCCAATTATATATGGTTTATATTATAGATGCTCTGAACAAAAGTTTATTGATCTTTGTACTGAGAAACTTTATCGATATATATTTTATATGTATTGATTAAGCCTAAATCTACAGGACTAGAACTGTTTCATTCGAAGGAAATCATCATGGGCTTTCCTTGTGATTTCTTTCGAATGAAACAGTTCTATTCCTGTAGAAGCTATTTCTATATTAAATATTTATATGCACTGAGTACTTTACTGTAGTTACCCCCGACTGAACCCGGGATACACACACACACATACATACATACATACATACATACATACATATATATATATATATATATATATATATATATATGTATGTATGTATGTATGTATGTATGTATGTATGTATGTATGTATGTTGATATATATATATATATATATATATATATATATATATATATATATATATATATATATATATATATATATATATATAAATTGAGTCCAGTTGTTTTTTAAAGAAATATATATCTTTAAATTACCAGAGGGGACCAAACTCCTCAAATACCGGTCGCTCTCCGACAGGTTTGCGGTCGTACCCCTGGCAGTGGAGACTTCTGGTGCCCTCGGCTCCAGGGCTACCTCCTTACTCACCACCAAGGCGTTGAGCTGGCCAGCCGCAGGTGTGAGCCCCGTGAGTTGGAGTAGCTTTTCCAGCGCGTCTCCCTTGCCGTCC
Organism: Eledone cirrhosa; assembly: GCA_964016885.1. Taxonomy (NCBI): domain Eukaryota; kingdom Metazoa; phylum Mollusca; class Cephalopoda; order Octopoda; family Eledonidae; genus Eledone; species Eledone cirrhosa. The sequence continues at coordinate 392,977,597 of OZ024741.1, forward strand.
ACCGGGGAAACGCCTTCTCCATTATGTCCGCCGGAGCTGTGGGTGGGCCCCATCACGTACCGTTGTAGTTGACGTAGAAGAAACAGGAAGACAACAACTGGAAAACACCATATACATATATACATATATATATATATATATATATATATATATATATATATACATATATATATGCATATATACATATATATATATATATACACATCTATATTTAATCAACACTGCTGGATAATTCCCTAATAAATGGTGTTACATTATTAATCGTTTCTATCATACTTCTACAGTACTGGAACATTGTAATATAAATTATTGTGCTGTTCAGCACCCTTAATCAAAGAGCAGCTAATTGTTTCGAAAAGCCTAATACATCAGTGATAATGGATAAGCTTTCAGTGCCTTGTGGGATAATGATCGTCTAGTAATTTATTAGCGTTTGACTTGTCACAACAGGGGTTGTGTTTTCTTTCACCGTGTGCATTAATTTCAGTAGCCATGTTTGAAGGATAAAATAGACAAAATTTTATGTAATGAAACGCTGTAATTAGATACTCTCTCACGCTCGCTCATGCACACTCACTCTCATTCTTAACCACCCTTTCTTCACCCTCTCTATCTCTCTCTCTCTCTCTCTATATATATATATATATATATATATATATATATATATATATATATATATATATATATATATATATATAAATATAAATATATATATATATAAATATAAATATATATATATATATATATATATATATATATATATATATATATATATATATATATATATATATATATATATATATATCGCTCTCCCTCTCTCACTTACTGACACAAAATGGTATTTTATCGTACCGGCGCCGAAAAACGTGCCCTCGTAGTCTTGTGGCTCTTTAATTTGCGAGTCTCTCTGCTCATTTGCCAAATAGAATGGCGTTAGCATCTAATCACTTATCTGCATCGATATGCGCATTGAATTAATATAAATAAAGATATGTTAAAAATAGATTAAAGAGATTAAACCTTATTCTCTCACCACTCCCATCACATTAAGCCTCTTAACGAGGAGTATTTCATGTTACCGATAAGATTATCTACTTTCACATATTTGTCAATATATATTTGACATATATCCTGAAGACTCGCCTACTTTGATATAAATTTAAAGAAAAAAAATGAGCCAGGCTTGTGTAGCCAAATGTATTTACGTATTATATTGTACACTTGGATTTCAATATAGAACCTTTATATAGACAAGGACATAATTCTTGATTGCGATGATTAATATCAATCACTGTGTATGTTGTCGTTTATCTATACAACTACAGCAATAAAATAATTACTGTTTGTGCCTATTCCAATACAATATCCACAAATAAAACAATAACATTTGTTGACACACACACCAAAAACAAAAATATTACAATATTTCATTTTCATCTCTTTCATTTGAGAATTCCTGATGGAATTAACGTTTCCTTTCATCATTTCAATTAGGACCAGTCTTCCAATTCAACAATAACACATCCCACAAATAGTGATTACACATAAAAAATCAATATTTCCAAAATAGATGTAGGCGCCTAAAATTAGCATGTACGTATCTATGATTTGAATTCTCTACTTAATTGTGGTTATTTTATTTCAGAAATACAATTAAAAACAATTAAAAACGAAGTTGATGAGAGCTTGGCCAGTTAGGAAGATTGTTGTCCTCAATCTTTTTAGATGAGTCAACTGTAGAGATTCTTTTGCCATAGCTGCCATAGCTTCCAAGCAGAGGAAGAGTAACCGTGCCTCTATTATAAAAAGTAGTGGTTCAATTATCATTATAGATTCAGCTGATAGATGGTGATAGTTTTTTGTTTGTTTGGTTTTTTACACAAGCCCACAACTCTGCAATGCACGGGTTCTGGGTGATAGCATGGCGGATGCCCTGCGTGCATCTCGAACAGATCTGTTTTTTGACATCTCAAACTAGTACTTCTCTATAGTACTACCATGCCAAATATCTTTGGAAATTGTCCATAATCCCTGATCTGAAAGTCCTCACATTGTCCTCGTCAACACCCAGTGCCGCTCTTAGGCCATCCTCGTTCACACCTTCTATTAACCCTCTATAGAACGCAAGTGTAGTTATCTGGCGGCGGTCTGTCATGTTGTCCAGCTTGTAAAGGTCTGTGAGTGCTGGTAGCACTCTAGAGTACTCTGAAATCCAGTCGCCAAGGAGACAACTTGTAGATAAACATGTCGCACGAAATGCACACACACTGGTTGGGCTACACTTTCATTGTCTTTATTGTGGTACTTGATGTAATACTGCACGCGCCCAAGCCGAAGTGTGTGTCTGCACACGATGAGTGATGGTATCTTGTGGCCACCATAATATTGTGTAAAATTGGCACAAGGCCAAACATTTTTTGGAAGGAGGGCGTTGATTATATTGATACCAGTACTTAACTAGTACATTATTTTATTGACCAGGATGGTTGAAAGACAAAGTTGACCTCGACGGTATTTGAACTCAGAACGTAGAAAGCCGTAACTAAAAGCTACAAAACATTTTGTCCGCTGTCCCACCGTAACAGCCAATCATTCGCCCAATAATAATAATAATAATAATAATTGGTGAATGTATGGTTACATAACCACCGGTGATTTCATCCCCTCCGGTGATTTCATCACCCTCAGTGATTTTAGCGTGGCACTATCACGCTGTAGACGAACATAAATAAACAAACAAACAAATAGGTAAACTGACTTGAGTATCACAGTTGAAACTCTTAAGGGACAGGCCAAAAAACTAACCAACTGGAAATCACCAGGCCCAGATGGTGTGCAGGGGTATTGGATTAAAAATGTAACATCCCTCCACCCGAAACTGACAACCATGTTCAATGACTTCTTGATGTCAGGTGAGGTACCAGAGTGGTTGACAAAAGGTACCACAGTTCTGGTAATGAAAGACCGAATCAAGGGTAATGATGTTACCAACTATAGACCTATCACATGTCTGTCCGTAATGTGGAAACTGTTGACAAGCATTGTGTCTGAGGAAATCTACCATCACCTCCACATAAACAACTTGTTACCGGACGAACAGAAAGTATGCCGAAAGAAGTCCCGTGGTACAAAGGACCAGTTACTTATTGATAAGATGGTAATGAGGAATTGCAAGAGAAGACACACTGGTCTTGCCGTGGGATGGATAGACTACAAAAAGGCATTTGACATGGTGCCTCATTCTTGGATCACCAAAATCCTAGAGATCTTCAAGGTGGCAGATAACATCAGACAGTTGTTGAGCAAAAGTATGAAGTCCTGGAAAACAGAGTTAACATCAGCTGGAGAATCGTTGGGAGGCGTGAAGATCAAGAGAGGCATCTTCCAGGGAGATAGTCTGTCCTCTCTGTTGTTTGTCCTTGCCCTGATGCCTCTGACCATTATACTGCGAAAAGTGAGAACAGCATACAAGTTGGGAAAGGGAGAGCTTACCATCAATCACCTCCTCTTCATGGACGATCTTAAGCTCTTCGGGAAGAGTGAGAAGGAGTTGGATGTGCTTGTTGACACTGTCCGTATTTTCAGCAATGATATATGTATGCAATTTGGTATTAGTAAGTGTGGAGTCCTTGTGATGAAGAGGGGTAAATTGAGCAGAAGCAACGGAATCCAGGTACTAACAGGTGAGATGATAAAGGAAATTGACACTGAAAAAGGATACAAGTATTTGGGTATTCTGGAGGCTGATGACATCAAGAACAAAAAAATGAAGGAACTGATAAGATCTGAATACATTCGAAGAGTAAGGAGCGTATTAAAGTCACATCTGAACAGTAGGAATGCCATAAATGCAGTAAATTCCCGAGCTGTGTCTATTATTAGGTACAGTGCGGGAATTCTGAGATGGAATGTTGCTGAACAAAAAGAAATGGATAGGAAGACTAGGAAGCTATTGACTATCTACAACATGTTCCACAAGAGGAGTGAAGTCGATAGACTCTACTTAAGGAGATCTGAAGGTGCAAGAGGTCTTATCAACATAGAGGACTGTGTTCAGATGGAGAAAAATAGCCTACACAAATACGTGACCGATAGTAAGGAGCCAATGCTCAGAATTGTACTGAAGGAGAGGACAATAGACCAGGGGATGTCCAAGGAGGAAATAACAAAGAGGAGAAAGAGCAACCTTCATGAAAAATCCCTTCATAGTACCTTCTTTGAGAAAACAGAATTCAGAGATCCACAGACATGGAACTGGTTGAGAAGAGGAGACCTTAAAAAGGCTACAGAAGGAATGCTAATGGATGCGCAAGAGCAGGCCCTCGAAACGAAGTGGCTTAAACACCATATTTACAAGGAGGAGGCTAGCTCACTGTGTAGGATCTGTGGAGAGAGAGAGGAGACTGTGGCTCACATTGTATCCGAGTGTAAACACCTAGCCCAGACTCACTATAAGGGCTGGAGACATGATGTGATGGGCAGGGTGATCCACTGGCACCTATGCAAAGTAAACAATTTACCACATTCTGAGAAGTGGTATGAGCATAAGCCAGAGTCGGTGATAGAAAACGATCAGGTGAAGGTGCTATGGGATTTTAGGATACAGACGGACAAGAAACTGGAACACAATAGACCTGACCTGGTGGTTTTGGACAAGGAAAAAAGATCGTGCCTGATTGTGGATGTGGTCTGCCCATTCGACACGAGAGTGCAAGAGAAGGAGAGGGAGAAAATTAACCGATACCAGGACTTAAAGTGGGAGGTAAAAAGGATTTGGAACTGCCATGAAGTCAAAGTCGTCCCAGTTGTCATAGGCGCATCAGGTACTATCTCAAAAAGTTTCCAGGGATGGTTAAAGAAAATTAGCCCCGCCCCGCTTTTTGGAACACTTCAAAAGGCATGCTTGCTGGGAACAGCAAGAACTCTCCGATACGTCCTGAATATCTGAGGCTGCAGGTAGTGGCTTGATATTCATTCCAACAAACTTTCCAGTTAAATAACCTCAAAGAACAATAATAATAATAATAATAATAATAATAATAATAATAATAATAATAATAATAATGATGATGATGATGATAATAATAATGATTTCTTTATTATTGGCCACAAGAGCCGAACGTAGAGGACAATACAAAGACAGTAAATCGAGTAAAAAAATTAACAAAAATTGTCAACTATAGAATTCCCCAATAGGAGGGATACCATCCAGGGGTGACGTTAGGAACGCCATAAATCCCAACCCACCCTCATCTCCAAGAGCACCCGAGGTGGGCGCTCCTCTCTCTTTCAATATTTCCAGCCTACAGGTGCATGTTCAGAATGGACCCATTCACACGCGCCATCCTCGCAATAATCACCCACCTTTTAAAAATGTCCTGGGCGCAGCATTTCTCTATCCACCCCCATCTTCCTTTCCAAGTGGAACTTTAAAAAGTTGACGTGGGCTTGGCCAAAGAGGAAAGTGTCTGACTTCAGAAATTTCAGTCACGTCCACCACACAACCTCTTTCGTTACAGCTATCAAAGGAAAACTGCCGGATTTTCCCGGCCAAAAGAAGGCGGCGGGCGATCTTCACCGTGGATTCGGTCGATAGCCGAATCCGTCCCCCACGTGACAACAGCTGTTCGACATAACTCCATAAGTCAGTATCGCACGGTCACTGGACGAGAGTGAACAGAACGGTTTTGTGACACTGCGCGCATCTCGGACAGCTCCGTCTGACAGCACTTCCGTGCCTGTAGAGTTTATCTCGAACCAGCAGTTCCCCCCGGTAGCACTGCCAAGTGATGGATTTCTGAAAATTGTCCATAGTCCCCGGCTCAAAAGTTCTCTAGAACAGACTGGTCAGTTCAATTTCATCCACGCCCAGAGTCTCTCCTAGTTCTCGATAAACCTCGAGAGTGGAAGTTCCACTGATCGCATTGCCCGCCTGGTTGAGAACAGTGAGCACTTGGCAACATTGCAGGTGCCAAGCGCCCAGTCACAGTCTCTTCTTGACCCAGGACTAGGGTTCAGTCAAAGAGAGGAGCTGTGGAAAGGCCTGTCTCACAAATGGTGACCACACCTGTTCACCGTTTAGGCAGAATATTTGGAAATGCCGCAGCCTCAGCGCTTGTTTGTACATCATTATCCACGGCATACCCAGCCATTTGCGTAAAGGGTGTTGGCAGCAAATAGACCGACCCCCACCAAGGGAAACTGTCCCTTCCACAAGAAGTTGAAGAAAAGCAGTCCCAATTTGGCGAGGCCGAACGGGGGTAAGGCACGACGGTCAACAGGTAGTAGATGACGGATGCGATGTACGCGTTCGCCACCTCCATCCGACCATTCAGGGACAGCTTCCTCTCATCCAATTTCTGGGTGAGAGTGGCTATCCTATCGTAACCTCGTCCCAATTCGTATCCACCTGGCCTGGATGTCTGGTCCGAACCAAACCCCAAGCAACTTTACCAGTCCATCTGCCCAGTGCCCAACGATGCTGTTGGACGGCATGGACCTGCCTCTCCAGGTGCCGAGTCGCTCCCGGGTTTAGTTTTGATCCCGTGAACCTTTCATATTTCTCCAAGAAGGTTCCGACTACATCGATTTCCGAGGTGGTCGACATCATCACGGTGATTTCGTCCGCATATGCCGACACAGCCTTTCCGCGTCCCTGCAACAGCTCCAGTTTCCATAGTAAAGGCTCGAGAATCAATACGTACAGAAGAGAACGACAGACTGATCGGGAGATCTAAAACGGTTCCGAAAGATGGCCATTAACGTTGACCACCGAGCAGATGCACTGTGCGTTGCAGTGGTCCAGCCTCTGAAGACGGGACCGAAGCCAGCTACCTTGAGGACGGCCTCCAGGTATCGATGGTCGACCCTATCGAAAGCTTTCGATTGATTTAAATTGATCAACGCTTCACCGAAGCCAGGTTTACACCCTGCCCTCTCTATGGTGTATCGCATGAGGTGGCGGTTGTCGTATATAGACCTGGTCGGGTTTGCATAAGTTTGCACCTGCCCTACCAAATCCTCGACGACAAGCGCAAACCCTTTCGCTAACATCCTGGCCAAAATCTTAAACTCTGTGTTCAGCAGAGTTATGGGCCTGAAGTTGCCTAACGTATCCCTCTTGTTCTCGGCATTTCTTTCAGCGTCACTACACCCCGGCTCACATAACCTGGAATACTCCCGTTATGCTATCAGTTGCAGAAGAGCGCTTCGAGAAGATTGGAGTAGAAGTCTGGCATATCTACGTAAAGCTCGTAGGGCAGACCATCCAAACCGAGTGACTTGCACCTCGTGCAGGCGACTAGGGCATTCCGAATTTAGGCTGAAGTTATCGGCCTTTCGCAGCGCCCAGCATCGGCCGTCGAGAGACGCAGTAGGCTGTCGAGGCAGAGACAGAAAAAATGATATACATTCTAAATGAAGGACCGAACTTTACCTATCAGGAACCACTAATAAAATTAAAAATACATAATTGGACACGAAAGGAATATGTTTCGATTCTAAATACTATTTCATAAGACCCTACCTTAAAAACGAAAATATAACAGTTTATTATTATAAAATCTTGGAGAAAAATAATTCACACCCTCGTTTAAAACTCGTCTCCAACAAATTAGCAAACCTAAGAATTCAAACCATGAAGATAAAATATATATATATAGAAATAGGATTTAGCTTCAAGCATAGCTGTATACAGATATGTATAGAAATTTCGTATTTCTAAAGAAACACGGTATGTTTACAGGGTAAACATTTAGGAAGCCGTAGCTATGCAAACACCGAGGCTAACGTCATCTGGTGGTGTCCAGCAGAAGCAAGGGGGACAACCGTCTATGCATATCAGGCTTGACTGGCCTTCATCAGGACGGTCCCAGGTTTACCCTGTAAACATACCGTGTTTCTTTAGAAATACGAAATTTCTATACATATCTGTATAAAGCTATGCTTGAAGCTAAATCCTATTTCTCTTCTATTATAAGTTGAGCCAACTTATGCAGCCTCATATGCAAATGAGATTAATCACCTCATTTACACAGACGAGAAAACTATATATTCTCGACTGTTCTCAAGTCTAGCAGTCGCAAGCGGTAGGAGGGACCGTCCTGATGAAGGCCAGTCAAGCCTGAAATGCATAGATGGTTGTCCCCCTTGCTTCTGCTGGACACCACCAGAGGGCGTTAGCCGCGGTGTTTGCACAGCTACGGCTTCCTAAATGTTTACCCTGTAAATACACCGTGCTTCTTTAGAAATACCAAATGTTTATATATATATATATAATGAAATAGAAAGCAATTAGGTTATACCTCACCACATGAAGACGCCGGACTAAGACATGGTGGTAATAAAGACAACATAGAAATTAGAATAATATCTAAACATAGAAATGGCTCAACAGGTAGACAAATTAGAGAAGCAACTGAAATAGAACTAAGAAAACCGAAGCTGAACAGAAAACATGAATGGAACAACAACAGCCATACACAAACACACAACAGTGGTCTAAGATGGAATATAAATATACACAGATACAATAACAACACCCACACATAAACAAACACTAGTGACCAAAGGTAGAATATAAATACATAAACACACACAGACTCAGACATGAACACACGAATACACACCAAACAGAATACACGTACACAAACGCATGCGCAACCAGAGATATAAATAAATAAATAAATAAATAAATAAATAAATAAATAAATAAATAAACAAAATAGAATAAGTAAACATTACAGCAATACAGCGGGAGGAAACATAATAGTATCACTGATGATGTGCCAGGTGTGTGACGAAAGATCTCTGAGAAATTATACATATATATATTTATATCTATATTTGTAACTGTTGGTCAATCAATGGTAAACATTGATTGCCAGCTAAATTAACTAAAGGGATATAAAATATACGAAGCAAAAACCAACGCAACCCAAACAGTGGGTGTGTTTTATTATATATTTCTGATATTAGTATTATGACAATATGATTCTCCCCAAATATAACAATATTTATTGCAACACACGATGTCATATAAAAAACATTGCAAAACAAATTCACACACACACACATATATATATAAATATATATATATATATATGTAGATAAATCTACCAAGAGTTTACGGTAGTGTCCAATCCGTATGAAGAACTCAATGTAATCCGGATATCATGGAAAGAAGAGATGCTATGAAAAATCACTTTCGGTGAAAGATAAACGGAATACAGAGTCAAGATAAAATATTAAAAAAATAATGAATAAAACAATGAAACAGTTCCTTATATTAAACAAAAAAAGTTCATTATTTAACGATCGTTTCTAGGATATATATGTGTTAGAATTGGCATGCATATTCAACAGATCTATGTACAAAATTATACAAAATTATACAAACAATGTATGTATATTTAATTTTGATAGTTTGTATAATTTTGTATAATTTTGTACATAGATCTGTTGAATATGCATGCCAATTCTAACACATATATATCCTAGAAACGATCGTTAAATAATGAACTTTTTTTGTTTAATACAAGGAACTGTTTCATTGTTTTATTCATTATTTTTTTAATATTTTATATATATATATATATATATATATATATATATATATATATATATATATAAGAAAATGAGATTTAAAAAAAGAAAAGCGAAAAAAAACTATATCTCCTACATGGATGAAAGTATAAGGGGAAAAGAAATCGAAAATGCAGCTGGAGTCTTTTAAGAATATTTATTTATTAAACTTTACCGGTTTCACAGTAAAATTAAGATGGTTTGTGTCGCATCTGGTTTGTGTTCGAAAGTTCTTTCTGTTTTATGCGGAAAGAGTGGCTCGTATTGCTGGGTGGGTTGGGGGGGGGGGGGGGGGGTTAAAGCAATTTAGTTGGTTGATGGCTGTTACGTGAATAAATACAATGAATTTCGCGCAAGTTCGTGTTCGAAAGTTCTTATTGTATTTGCCTTAAAAAATGTGGCTCAAATTGTTTTGTTTTTTTTCTTTAAGTTTAATTTGGCTGGTCGATGATTGTCACGTGAATAAGTACATAAAATTTCGCGCCAGTTCGTGTTCGAAGTTTTTTTTAATTGTATTTGCCATTTTAATTGTTAGTCACAGTCACATGATTGGCCATATAATATAGGTGACAGAAAAGGATGGTTTGTCATAGAAAGTTTTGTGCCAGACAAAAGATAATGGTGAAGAAATGGGAGGGGGGGAGAAATAGTTCTGATTCAGTGAGTATGGCTGATGTCGTGGTGAGGTGTCAACATTCAGACTTTTTATTGAAATAAATTGAATGTTTGTGTCGATAGTGGCGGCGGTGGTGATGGTGGTGGCAGGGTAGAAAAGAGAAAGATTTGTTTTTGTGCTGGTGTGTGTGTGTGTGTGTGTGTGTGTGTGTAGTAAAGCGGTTTATCGTCTTGATAATAGAAATAAAATTGATTCCATTAGTAGAAATGGAGAAGGCTGTTATGTGTGTGTAAGGGGTGTGGGTATGGTTAGGATATTAAGGTTTTAAAATATTAACGTATGTTAAACTATATTTAGCTCTGCTCTTTTATTTTCGAATATAGAAAAGGGTGTTATGTGTGTGTGTGTGGGGGAAGGGGGGGTGACTGGGTGTGTGCGTGTGTGTGTGGCTGGTTACCATGTAATGGTGTTAACATATTAACGTATGTTAAACTATATTTAATGCTGGTTTATATTTTCGAATAACTTATTCGTATTTGTTCTGTTGTATAGTCAGTGCAAAGATAAAGTGGGAAGATATGGAATTTGGGTGTCTTATTGTTTGCACATATGTCTAGATGTGCACTGAGTGGTATCTGTCTTGCGGTACGGTCTCGTAATTGTTGGTCATGAATTGTCATTCTGTTTCTGAGGGTGAGTTTAGTTTGCCCTATATAATCTTTAATACATCCTTTACATTTAATGGCATAAACTAAATTTTTTGATGAGCAAATAAAATGATTTTTTACAACAAAATGTTATCCTGATGGAAATGTATACATTGTGTAACTATATTATATGGCCAATCATGTGACTGACTAACAATTAAAATGGCAAATACAACAAAGAACCTTCGGACACGAACTGGCACGAAATTTTATGTACTTATTGACGTAACAGTCATCAACCAACCAAATTACTTTCCCCACCCCCAGCAATTCGAGCCACTCTTTCCGCATAAAACAGAAAGAACTTTCGAACATATAATTGAAAAAAAAAAATTAGAATTTAATTTTTCGCTCTCACATAGCTGATTACATAAATGTGTTTATGGGTTTTATATCGAATAATAATTATTATTATTATATTCGATTCGCCTGCAAGTTAACAGCCTGATTATGCAATGATTTGTTTTGTTAATTATTCGATATAAAACTCATAAATACATTATTTAAGGTTTCTTATCTAAATATCTTTTCAACGTATATCAAGTATTTTCATGAATATTGTTTTATACTTATGATTTTATGGAAACTTTTACGAAAGACTGGGGTTTGTTCTGATTTAGTACATAATTAAAATAAATGTATATTAATGTGTCTTTATATCTTTACAGTGTGTGTCGATTATTTTCATAAAGATCCATATTTGTTTTGATTTAGTATATATTTAATTAGATTTATATTAATATTTCTATAGATGAAATTAGAATAGATACCAAATATTAGAAAAACTATAATGGTTCTTAATATATCTTTAGGGAGTTTGGTTTTCAACTTTCCAAATTTATAAGTAGAAATATTTGGATCTTATCTTATATACGTACATATGTAAAACTCACACATATACATATATGTAATATAAAGTATATATATATATCAACCACCCGGCTTCTCAACACCAACAGCTGATCGACCTGTTCGCAGAGTCCTTCCCTTCCATCGCGGTCCCTCCCCGTCGGCTTGGTTCTCCTTAGGAGCCCCAATCACAGACCTGGCCTTCGAGTCAACCATCCAATCGAAGATGGTTGGCCTTGAACAGCTGCTGAGGAATATCGAAGTTATCGAACCCCATCAAGGTTTCTTCATACTCAGGAACTACCTGTCTATTCCTAAGCTTCTGTATCTGCTCAGGGTCAGCCCCTCTCACAGATTTCCGTCCTGCCTTCAATGCTTCAACGACCTAATCTTCGAGAGACTCGAGTGCCTGGTCAATGTTAGACTCTCTCCAGAGTCCCGCGAACAGGCTGCGTTGCCCAAGCGATTTGGGGGTCTTGGTCTCCGTAAGTGTTCGTCCCTCTCTCTCTCTCCTGCTTCCTTTCCTCCACCTACGCTTGCTCCACCCTGGTGAGCAGCATCCTCTCCTCTCCAACATGGACTAGTTCCAACAGGGAGTTGGGTGAAGCTCTCTAGCAATGGAGTGAGTTGGGTTTGTCTCTTCTTGAGAAGGTGGAGGACAGTCGAAGTCAGAGAAATTGGGACAGCATAAGTTCGAAGGCCACCTTCGACTCCCTCTTCGTCCACATCAGATCAGTTTGCAAGGTGCCGCTTACTGTCTGCCAGCACCAAATACTCAGGTGATTGGGTTGATGCCCTACCCGTGGCCAAGGTTGGTGGCCTACTCAGCCTGGACGAACTTCGTGTCTCCATCGCCTTCAGAGTGGGAGCCGACGTCTGCATGGGTTTGAGGTGCCGATGCGGCAAAGTCCTCGACTCTACAGGCCTCCACGGTCTTTCTTGCCGCCTGAATGCTGGCCGCTTCGCACGTCACACGGAGCTAAACCTCCTTCTGAAGAGAGCTTTGGCCCGGGCCAATATCCGCTCAGTCTTGGAACCATCTGGGTTGTCCAGAAGTGCCGGCAAAAGACCTGACGGTCTTACCCTTTGCCCCTGGTCGAGAGGCAGGTGCCTTGTTTGGGACGTCACTCTTAGTGACTCTTTTGCTCTCTCCCACATCCTGGATGCTGCGGTTAGGACGAGAGCTACAGCTTCCGCAGCCGAGCGGAGTAAGACCCTCAAATACTCTGATCTGTCGGCCAGCTACATTTTTCAGCCTGTGGCTTTCGAGACGTTTGGGGGAGTCGGGCCGCTGATTGCGAGGTTCCTTTCCTCACTGGCGGTTCGCCTAATAGAGGTGACTGTCGAATCTCGCGAGGGTGCTTAGCTGTTTCAGCGCATCAGCCTCGCCATCACCTGAGGCAACGCTGCGATTGTGCTGGCTTGCCTCAAAAATCATTAGAGAGGTTGCCCAGTACTCGCGATGTTGCTATGTTTTGCTCTGGTGTTGGCTCCGTTGTTCACCCCTTCCTTTACATTTTCTTTTATATTGTAGCATTGAAGGAATATATCTTTCATTATATCATCCTTTGTAGTGTTACCGAGGCATTTGTAATGTTATTTATGTATATATTTGAGACATATTCGTTGTATTATTCTACTGTAAATTTATTTATATGCTCTGTTTATATTTTCATTCTGAAGGAATTGCAAACGATTTGTAATGTTGTTTGTGCAACTACGTCCCTTTACGATCTGAGTTCAAATCCTGCCAAGGTTAACTTTGCCTTTCATCCTTACGAGGTCGATAAAATAAAGTACCAGTAATGTACTGGGTAATTGCTGGCCGTGTGCCGAAAGTAGAAACAATTAATTGTATTATATGTGTTTATATTTTCATTATGTAAGAATTATAAACATACATATATATATATATATATATATATATATATATATATATATATATATATATATATATATATACATGTATATATAGATATAGAATATTTACGTATCGAGAGAGAGAAGGGGGGATAGGTGATACATGTAGTTATTTGCCAATAGCGAATGCAAAGGGTACTCAATACTAGTGCCAGCAGTGTTAAATATTAGAAGTGTTAATATCTAGTGGGCGAGAGAATTACCAGAGCGTAAGCAGGTGGAGACATAAATATAGAACACGGTTAAAACATGTTTTAACGGTTTGTTCTCCTATATTTATTTCTCCACATATATACATGGTGGCTGCCAACTCGTTTTCGAGTACGGCCACTACTTTATATCCATGTAGGAGAACCCCCACTGATGCGCTGAACGAGTGTGACTTTTTAGTCCAGCCAGCGACTTGAAAACTCTGGTACAAACACTACACTTGTGACAATTATTGACACATAGTGCTGGGCCGATGGTACCATGTGACGACAAGTGCAGAGAGATCTCCAGATATAAAGCAATGCCTGTGCCGTGAAGCTTTTATAGTGAGCAAAGGCACTGCACAAAGCCAGTCCCACTCTCTTAACCAAGATGATATTTACCAAAAAGAAGAACAAATCAACATCATTGGATACCATCAGGGTTGCAGGTGTTATATCAGAGTTTTCCTTCTCCTAGAATTCTGCCTTGACAAAGGCTAAGGGGTCATCTCTCCCAGATACATACATACATACATACATACATACATACATACATACATACACATATATATATATACATGGTGGCTGCCAACTCGTTTTCGAGTACGGCCACTACTTTATATCCATGTAGGAGAACCCCTACCGATGCGCTGAACGAGTGTGACTTTTTAGTCCAGCCAGCGACTTGAAAACTCTGGTACAAACACTACACTTGTGACAATTATTGACACATAGTGCTGGGCCAATGGTACCATGTGACGACAAGTGCAGAGAGATCTCCAGATATAAAGCAATGCCTGTGCCGTGAAGCTTTTATAGTGAGCAAAGGCACTGCACAAAGCCAGTCCCACTCTCTTTATATATATATATATATATATATATATATATATATATATATATATATATATATATACCTCTCAATTTCAAGCCCAATGCTCTAACCACTAAGCCATGCGCCTTCACATATATATATATATATATATATATATATATACCTCTCAATTTCAAGCCCAATGCTCTAACCACTAAGCCATGCGCCTTCACATATATATATATATATATATATATATATATATATATATATATATATATATATATATATATATATATATATATATATATATATATATATATATATATATATATATATATATATATATATATATATATATATATATATATATATATATATATATATATATATATATATATATATATATATATATATATATATAGGAACAAGTAAGACCCCGACGGCTGAGCTCAAGCCGTTTCGACGGCTAATATATATATATATATATATATATATATATATATAAGATCGTTTTCGTCAGATAAAATAGGGAGACATGATTTGATCTTATATATTATTTATACTCCAGTCCTACAAACTGTAGAGTGCTACTGATCCGATATCTGCATTGCTTTATTGTACTACATTAAAACTCACCTCCTATATATATATTAATAAGAGGAATTCCAACTTTGTCTGATTTACTCGTTTTATTTACAATCCTTTAAAATTTATAATGGTATTATAATGAAATAGTATGATAGAATATTAAATGTTAAGTGTTAATTGAACAAGTACTTTCATGCTTTCGCAATCTTCGGGTTCATAATGTGTGGTGACAGTCAAGTTTGCAATTTTCAACTTATATATATATATATATATATATATATATATAGTATTAAGGATACTATTTATGGTTATGTATACAATAAAACCTTTTATGGTTATATATATTTTAAACCCTAAATAGTGAAAGCCATGCGCCTTCACACATATATATATATATAAGCAAGATGTATGGTAGGTCGTACGTGAATCGCGATGATCACGCCTGACCTACCAAATATGCGACGGTAGCTAGTTAAGCTCTATGCGTATAAGCAGAGCAGAAATATTAATGAAAAAGAACAAAGGAACTATTATGACATTATAACAAGTTTATTGCCGACAGCCGTTTCGTCCGACCATATGGTGGGACCTTTTCAAGGCATATTACAGGTGATTGTAAGTTCATTATTCACATCAATGTTTCACTCAAGATTAGCAGTTTGAAATTGTGGTATACATCAACAGCTCCTTTGGATAGCGTAGACGCCGGACCATACCCGCAAATATATACCCTGATCTGTCTTGAATATGCATGGCTGACGGAATATGGATAACACGACCACCATCTAAGCTAAAACCGACCCCTACAACAAACAAAGAGGGGACAGCCCTTAGCATTTGACCAGTCGCGTGTGTGCTTGGAGTTCGTGAGAGGGGGGGGGGGGATATTAGCGAGAGACGCAATATACCACCCCAGTCAAGTCCATACTGGATTTTTTTACCAATATATCATGTACACCAATACATCCTATACAGCAAAACCTTGGATTTAGAACCGGCAAGCTGATCTATCGCAAACGCGTGCAATCCCCGAAACTAAAAGATCGAACGGACCACACCCTGCGACCACTAGCTATTTGATCCACAGGTACATTTCCCAGAGAGTCCACACAGCTGATAGTGAATCCCAGTTGATTCGTGAACTCGGAACTTTTAAACAAGACCAACTGTGCCTGGAGTTATGCAGATGACTACATGCGCACAATGGATATCGCACCCACAAGGTCACCTGTATTGTTCATCTTGCTGTATGTGTGTAAAGTATCCGTGCGTGGGATATCCCTGAGTAAATTTACTTGACCGTTAATTGTTTATTGATTGTTTGTTAATTAGGCAGGAATATACCATTATGTCTTTGTTAATCCTATGTGTTGCTGTATGTGTGTAAAGTATCCGAGCGTGGGATATCCCTGAGCAAATTTTGCTTGACTGTTAATTGTTTATTGATTGTTTGTTAATTAGGCAGGAATATATTATTATGTCTTTGTTAATCCTATATTAATAATTTTATAATAATTTTTTGATAGTACATTATTAGATTACTGAAGCTACCTTATACCTTCTTAAAAATACATTTTATAATTATTGTCTTTTTGCTTATATACTTTCTTACTTATCATTTTCTTTAATCTTGCCCAACTTGATAAGCTCTTTGAATTGCTCCTTAATTAGATTACTTAAATTACTTAAATTACTTTATCTATTATACCTAAGTTGTATCTGTTGAAGCAGCCCTTTGAAAATTCCTCGGATCTCCCAAATCCCGTAATTTTTAACTTTTAATTTGTAATTTTCCTCAATTCATTTATATATATCTTTAAAGGCTCTCTAAAATTTTAATTCTTTGAAGGGTCATTCGGAAGAGGTTCTTATTAAAAATATTATTAAAAATATTAAAGGGGCCTTTTCTGAGGGATTTTTTGAAGGCTTTTTGAATTAACCTCTAATTGATTAATTTCTTTCAACTATTTATTTCTTAATTTTTAAAATTAAATTTAATGTTAATTAAATTTAATAGTTAATTTTTAATCATGGATATATAAGATTGCTTAATCTTAAATTCATTAATTTTTTTAATTGCGGGGTTTGGAACTCTTAAAATTCAAATCCTAACTTAAATCTTAATATTTATATTATGTACTCCCTAAATCATTAACTTTATTAACCTGTTAAATCTTATTGAAAGTTCTTTTCCCTAATTTTAAATTTTTAATTTTTAATTTCTGAGTTTAGAACTTTAGTAGGGATTATCAAAACTTCGTAAATTTTCTGAAATGTTTTAACGAGATCTCTTAGAAAAATTTTTTTTTTCTTTTGAAGGAATTTTTTAGGAAACTTTATATCTTTTTAGGAAACTTTATATTTTTATTTTTTTATTTTTTTAGTCTCTTAATCTCTTCTGGTTTGTTAGGTTTATTGGGGCTTATAAGCTTTATGCACTTATTGAGTGATTTTTTAAGGTGCTTCTACGAGATCCCAAGTCTTTTACTTTTAATGCGTAGCTTATAAATTCTCTAATTTTTGACCTTCAATCCCTAACTCTTAGGCCCTTTTCAAATTCTCTTAACTTCCTATAACCCATCCCTTTTAAAACTCCTACAACTAATATAAAAGAGCCCCCTTAGAATATAGACCCCAAATATACAAGCGGAACTGTTGATGTATACCACAATTTCAAACTGCTAATCTTGAGTGAAACGTTGATGTGAATAATGAACTTACAATCACCTGTTATATGCCTTGAAAAGGTCCGACCATATGGTCGGACGAAACGGCTGTCGGCAATAAACTTGTTATAATGTCATAATAGTTCCTCTGTTCTTTTTCATTAATATATATATATATATATATATAAGTGTCTTGCTCAAGGACTCAACGCATCACCCGCCCCGAGAATCGAACTCACAACCTCTCAATTGCAAGCCCAATGCTCTAACCACTAAACCATGCGCCTTCACACACACACACATATATATATATATATATATATATAGGCTTGCAATTGAGAGGTTGTGAGTTCGATTCTCGGGGCGGGTGATGCGTTGTGTCCTTGAGCAAGACACTTTATTTCACGTTGCTCCAGTTTACTCAGCTGTAGAAACGAGTTGCGACGCCACTGGTGCCAAGCTGTATCGGCCAACATCGGTGGCGTGGAGAGAGGAGACTGGTATGCATGGGCGACTGCTGGTCTTCCACAAACAAACTGCCCAGGCTTGTGCCTCAGAGGGAAACTTTCTAGGTACAAAACCATGGTCATTCGTGACCGAGTGGAGCCTTCTTCGATATATATACATATATACATATATATATACATACATATATATATACATATATATCATATATGTATATATATCAAGTAAGAATATTTTCGAAACAGCGAGCGGGTTTGAAATTATTATAAATGTAAGCTATCGCCGTATTTTGACTAAAGAAATTAAAGAAATTATTTAGCCTGATATGGAAAAAGATGAGTATTGACGTACATGTACGTCAATACTCATCTTTTTCCATTTCTTTAATTTCTTTAGTCAAAATACGGCGATAGCTTACATTTATAATAATATATATATAACAATCTTCTATGTATATAAACCATACATTAACCAATTCAATCAATCTAGCAAATCTTTTGAAAAAAACATAAGTAAACGTATAACTTTGTATGGTTTTTAACTAGAATTCCTTCCGAATAACATGCATTTGAATCTCATTGCTTGCTTGAACGTATGCTTTTTGACTTTTCATTATTTTGATATTGCCTTATTCAATTCTTAAAACATTCAGAGGTTAAAACTTTGATGGTTCTTATTTATTCTGAATAAAATTACCTGAAGGTGTACGGTTGAGATAAAGCACCGATGATGTGGATAATTGTTTACTGATAAGTTGCTCTGAAAATGGATGTGATATTTTAGCCGAATCGAAACGTACGTATAAATGTAACAATAAATAATTGTTTCGACTTTAGGCACAAGGCCAGCAATTACCCAGTGCATTACTGGTACTTTATTTTATCGACCCCGTAAGGATGAAAGGTAAAATAAACCTCGGCGGGATTAACAATAAATAATGGTTTCTGATTTAGGCACAAGGCCAACAATTCTGAGGAGAGGGGAAAGTCGATTAAATCGACCCCAGGGCATTTCTGGTACTTTATTTTATCGATCTCTTAAGGATGAAAGGCAAAGCTAACCTCTGCGGGATTTGAACTCAGAATGTAAAGGTCCCTAACCCAATGCAGTTAAGCATGTTCTCCGACGCCCCACCGATTCTGCCAATCCACCGCCCTAATGTAAGAATAAATAATAATTTCTTTTATATATACATAGTAGGTTTATGCATATGTATATGTATGTATATACGTGTATGGAATGTACATGCGCGTGTGTATATGTATATGCACGTGTGTGTGTATATACGTATATATGCGAGTATATGCATGTGTATGTATATATAGGTGTGCGCACATGTAAACGCACGTGCGCATACATGTGTACACGCACACACGTTCACATGTATATATGTATATGTGTGTGTATAATTTTTATACACAATATCTTCGTTTACACATGCTTCCAGCCCGGTCAGCGCCTACTCATGTATGAGCCTAAATCCTATACTACTTACTACGTTTAATGTTCTCATCATTATTATTGGGCAGTATCGGTAGAGGGTCGGACGCCATACTTTCCATAGTTACGTCCCTTTACGGTCTGAGTTCAAATCCCGCTGAGGTTAACTTTGCCGTTCATCCTTACGGGGTCGATAAAATAAAGTACCAGTAATGCACTGAGTAATTGCTGACTTTGTGCCAAATGTAGAAACAATTATTACTTTTACTATTATTAATACCTTCAGTTGTTTCCCTTCAATCATTTTACTTTTATTTACATCATTTTCCATAGATTTTAAGGACGTTTTTTTGTTTTTTTCTAGAGGTCTTAATCCGTATGGTGAGCAAAAGGGGTCCCGCGTGCTGGCCTCCTCACAACCCCGGCGGACAGAATAGAGAAGGCGTTTCCCCGGAGGACGGTAAGGGAAGGGAGAGCCATTCCAACTTGCGAGGCTCACACCTGTGACTGGCCAGCTCAGTGCCTATGGTGGTGAATATGGAGGTAGCCCTAGGGCCAAGGACACCAGAAGTCTCCACTGCCAAGGGCACGACTGCGAACCTGTCGGAGAGCGACTGGTACTTAGAGAGTTTGGCTTCCTCATCCCGACGTGCAGCAGTACCTGGGTTAGTCGCAGACTGCACCAGTTTGAGAATAACACTTTGTCGGATTAAAGAAGAAAAGATTCTTTAAATATACTTCCGTGCTCTTTCCATTCTTACCTTTTTCTATAACCTTTGATTTGTATAAAACTTTACTTCTTTTCAATTATATATATATATATATGAGGTTATAGTACTTCACTATTTTCATTGGTAAGATGAGAGATAAGCTCGATGCACTTTACCATCCTCAGTTCTTTAGGAGCAAAAAACTGGATGATTAAGGGCAGTTCAGGTAGCAGAGCATTTAAAAAGGATACGAAATTATCATTTATTTATACATCTCTATGAACGTTTCAACAGGACTAGAATATTGCATCCATTTGTGGAGTAACTTGAAATTACCAGTTAAACATTTCCTCCAAAATTGGTGCTTTGTTCTAACAGTATCTTTCAGGAAATATATAGAACAAAATAACAATAATTAATACCATAAGACAAGTATAAAAAAAATGAGAAGATTCAAAGTATGGAACATTTAGGCAAGCAGTTAAAATTTCAAGTGCAAATTTAGCATAAGATTGTACAAGGATATTTTCAAACATGCAAGTTTATAAATTTATCAGTGCTTTTTTATTTTTTTCAGGAAAAAATATGTTATAACTAGGAATTGGTTACAACAGCAGTTAAAAATGTTTTTATAGTGTTAGGATAGTTTGGTCAGTTATTCATAAGAGAAAGATTTGAAAATATTTAGTAGATTTTTTCGTTAGTTAATATATGTGTGAGATATTCTTAGCTCCATATATATAATTTTCTATATCTATTATATAAAAAGAAAGTTTATTTGTTTTGCTTTTCCAATAAAATTAGTAAAAATGTAAGGGAGCTTACTCCTACATTTTTAAAGATTAATTACAGAATTTGCTAACTGTTATAATCATACATATTTATACATGTGTGTATACATGTATATATTTAAATTCGTAAATTCTCAGGGATATTCAACATGTGTACGCTTAAATGTAACCAAAAGAGGACATGAATGAAGACCAACACATCGACACACCTGTTGTACCATACAACATATCCCTCATTAAACACTTGGTGGAGAAGAGGGGATGGTGGAAGTTGAGGCGTGTGTGTAGATGTACGTGTGTGTGTGTAAGTGTGAGAGTCTGAGGAAGAGCGGGGTATGTTGGAGTGGAGTGTATGACTAAATACTGTTGGCAAACTAACATTAATATCACTATACAATTTAGCTCCCGTTTCTTCTAAGGCCAATACAACGGTACGTGATGGGGCCCACCCACAACCCCGGCGGACGGGATGGAGAAGGCGTTTCCCCGGAGACGGCAAGGGAGACGCGCTGGAAGAGCCACTCCAACTCGCGGGGCTCACCCCTGGGGCTGGCCAGCTCAGTGCCTATGGTGGTGAGTAAGAAGGTAGCCCTGGGGCCGAGGGCACTAGAAGTCTCCACTGCCAGGGGTACGAACGCAAACCTGTCGGAGAGTGACCGGTATTTGAGGAGTTTGGCCCCCTCGGCCCGACGTGCAGCAGAACCTGGGTCAGTCGCAGACTGCACCAGGTTGCGGCTGCAGAAAGTGTTGGTGCAAGTGGCATCCCAGACGAGGGGTTTGCCACCGCGGAACGGGAAGATGGCCATACCGTCTGGCCTTTTGCCGTCCCCTCGATCCAGCCCCACCGGCTCGAGCTGGGAAGGGAAGCCTGCAGCGTCCAAGCCACGCTTAATGATCTCGTTGAGCGCAACATGGCGTGGAATGCGGCCGGCACTGTGGCGACAGGAAAGCAGGGGGAGGCCGAAAGAGTCCACGGTGGAACCGCAGTGACATTGGTGTGGCTGGCCGATCCGGAGGCCGAGCCTCAGGGAAACGCCGATGCACAGGCTATGGTTGTCTAGCTGCGTGCCAGTGGAGAAGGAGGGTAGGGCATGGAGCCAGGCACCACAGTGGGGTTTGGAGGCCGCACAAAAACAAACAAGGCGGTGCTGGTCGAGCTGGCGCGTGAGCCTGTCTGAGGCCAGGCTGCACTGGATGGCATCACAAGTGCTTTGGGGGGACTTGACGTCAACAGGGGGAGAAGGATGAGGGACGTCTACTGGGCTAAGTTCCAGCCGGTCCCACGTCTCACAGGCGGCCTCACGTTCTCTGAACACAGAGGGTTCTGTTGTGTTTTGAAGAACCCTACTGACGAGGACGCGGCACGAGGTTACCGACGAAAGATACGCCGGCAAAGCTAGTGGGATCGGGGACCGGAGGCCAAGGCCGCCATACCTGACAGGTAAAGTGGCCTGTTGCCACCCTATGTCGTCAAACTTGACGTTGCATATCTCCTCGGCTGATGCTCGGATACAAGTATCGAGGTCAGCGAGGAGTGATGTCTGGGTGTAGCACGGAGCGCTGCGGAGTGTATGGAGGAGCTTCGGCATGGCGAAGCAGTTTCTCAGCAAAAAAGAGAGCTGCGTGGCCATCGAGCAAGCCCAGTCGGCTCGTGAGAGTCTGGAGCTGTTGAAGCCTGGACCTGATGGTGGAGCGGATGGCCGGCGGGTGGATCGGTGACCCGAGGATGAGGACATCCTCTTTGGGGGTTACCTGGCGGAGAATGGACCGCACGTCCAAGGCGGAGGCTGCAAAGCTTGCAGCATCGAGGCTGACATTCACCACCTCCGACTTGGCCGAGTTGACCTGGAGGCCGATTCCCGGCAAGGCAGGTACCACCGATTGAAGGTCATAGCAGACTGTCTGTACGGGCCCGCCCAACGTAGCATCATCCAGATACCAAACGTTGAGAGGGGCCGTGATACTCCGGGCGATGTGGTCAATACCAAGGTTGAACAGGAGTGTGGTAGTACCTAGAACGAAAGGGAAAAGCACAGTGTCCCAGTGAAAGGAAATAAACAATAACATCATATAGGGGGGGGGTCTATATACCGTAAATTAGTGGGGAAGGGACTTCATATATATATATATATACCCATGGTTGACGACCTTCTTACATATATGAAGAGAACGTAGAGCATTTATCTATATAATAGTTGCTATCTACATATGTGTGTAATACGTTCATATTTGGTGGTTTACCACTGGGAAGAATTGGTCATTCTGTAATGTTAAACATGACGTTATATGAGAAAAGCACTCGACGTTATGCAATTCATCCACCGACATGATGTTGAATCATGTCGGTGGTGCAGGAACGGAGTAAATGTATTATAAAGTGAAATGAAATATGTACCTTGCCCGTGTGGATTACACCCAGTATGATTATGGGAGTAACTGGCACGTGGAGATTGTGTATAGTTTTTCCTAACTCATTGTATCATACGTTTCAATTTTGATACTTCTCGACTTTAACTTCACTAGCATCGATGGCTACGAATAAATGGCATGTTACGACACCGGCTGACTATGGATACCCTCCTAGCTGCACTCGAGGTGACTGGGTCTGTCCACCCCCTTGAGTGCTTGGAAATAAACTAAATTTCCCTTTTCTACGGTAAACCGTATTTACTTGAAACGGTCGGCGGACCTTTGGGCCTTGTGTGTTGGGGGAGGGGATTTCTCAGTTGGTGCTAACCGACATACCTTACTACTATCGTAATTTAATATAATATAACATTGAACTATGAGGAGAATCTGAAGTAGATAGCAACTAAGCTTAGCATAACTAACAGTGTGTTATTTGTCTTATTAGGTCCCTGATTTACAACAACTCTATAATTGGAATCATTAACGTAACTGCTCTACTTGTTTAAACACTCACTTCTACTCTTCAATTCCTAAATTTAACCCTAACTCCAACTTATAAATATTTCTAACCGGAATTTCTTTCTCTACTTGATATGTTGCTGTCACCTCACCTCCCACCCCCCTATATGTTGTATGCTTTCCGTGAGTATATAAACCTTAGCTTGACCCAGGCGAATTACCATTCTCTGTAACACGATATACTCCCCCTCTCTGGCCTGTTCACCGAAGGCTGCTGGAGTTGAGAGGTAGTATCGCCAAGTAAACTATACATCCCCATTCCCGCTAGCAAACTAACAGGAAAGATTTGTTTAAAATAACCTCACTCAGAGACGGCCGAGCAGTGTAGCAACATACTACTACGTCCGTCTCTGGGTCAAAAGCATAGCACACTTTTTCCTCTTTGTTTTTCTTTGCTTGTTTCCTTAAAGCTTACTCTCATTCCGTTGGTATACATCTATTACTCAATTTACACCTGATGAGGTCACCTGGTTCTTACGCAGCCAGGCCACTGAAATGTGCATAGTGTTTACAGCAATAACAAATTAAGGAAATTCAATATATTTGGCCTCCTGTCATTTCACTTTATGTGTATAATATATATACACACATACATGTATACATTATCTATATAATCGTTTATGATCTGAGTTCAAATCCCGCCGAGGTTAACTTTGCCTTTCATCCTTACGGGGTCGATAAAATAAAGTACCAGTAATGTACTGAGTAATTGCTGGCCTTGTGCCAAAAGTAGAAACAATCTATATATATAAAGCTGTGGTTGTCTGTCTGTCTATCGATTTTTGGCACACATCTCCTCTTAGAATCTCTGACGGAATTGCACCGAAATTGCTATACTTGTACATTGAGCCCTAGCGAAGACATCGGAAAAAAATATTTCAAATTGACCCACCCTATGTGACGAAATCGAATCTAATGTATCGATTTTTGAGCGTAAGTGACGAGTTATTTCCCTTTGTTCTATATATATAAAGCTGTGGTTGTCTGTCTGTCTATCGATTTTTGGCACACATCTCCTCTTAGAATCTCTGACAGAATTGCACCGAAATTGCTATACTTGTACATTGAGCCCTAGCGAAGACATCGGAAAAAAATATTTCAAATTGACCCACCCTATGTGACGAAATCGAATCTAATGTATCGATTTTTTAGCGTAAGTGACGAGTTATTTCCCTTTGTTCTGTTTACATTGAGCGTCTTACGTTGTTTTTCTCTGCGTTGCAGTGTTTACATTTTCGATCTTTGTTAATAAATAACCAGTGCAGTTTTTATCCCCAGCATCCTCTTTTGTTATAACATTCGGGTTATCGTTATGTTTTCTTAACTTCATAAGGCATATTGTTGGTTGAGGGAATATTGATCAAAAACACCACATGCAAGTCTGCACAGTAGACACTACAGTTTTTAAGCCAAAAAAGAAACTTAACATTGTAACTTTAACACAGCTACTGAGCGACCCCGAGCAACGCCGGGCTTTACTGCTAGTTATCTATATAATCGTTGAAAATGCTGTTTTCAAACATATTGTCCACCCTCTTTTTCTTCCTATTTTCTTTTTTCTCCATCCCTCCTCTCTCTCATGAAAAATCACGCTTTGTAATTCCAAAATAAATGTACGCAAATTTTCATGAAAGTTTGTATTTTTTACGAATGGTCGTTTGTGTTCCAAAAGAGTCTCGCATCCTCTTAAAAGATATAAAAGCACAATATTGTAAGAACAAAGTATCAGTTAAACTTTAGCCACATTGCGTTAGCTTTTAAAAAGACGTTTCACAATAGTAATAGAAAGTTAAGTAAAGTGAGGTGATACTAACTACAGCTCTAACGTATTTTACCAGAAAATGATACAGAGCTTTTTGGTGTTGTCAAAGTGAGGTGATATTAATAAGCACAATAAGACACTGAGCTCCAGTGATGCTAACCTTCCGTTTACAATGACAACTTAAATGAGGATTTATATCTCCCTGATGAAGATATTCATGTAATAGTCACTCATTTTCTCATTTAATCCACATTTTAGCTTTTAAAAAAGCTACCAAGAAGAAGAAAGTTCTTATTGTCCACAAGTTCTTCACACGTTGCAACCTTACATAATACTGCAGGGTGGGTAGTTAATAAAGCTTATTTGTGTAAACTCCAAACCAATAATCTTGTTTACCCAGAAGCTCTTAATTTCCTTCAAAATATGTGATAGAATTTATCTCCTCTCATAAAATGATACATTTTGTATTTTCATTTTTTATTATTTTTGCATTATGACTTCACAATTGATTTCACCATGAACCTCAATTGAAGAATAAATGGGATTTAGAATAACTAATTACTATATAATATGTTTTGATTTCTTCTTCTAATGTATAAAGACCACTTTCATTCCCGGGCAACGTCGGGCGCTTCTGTTAGTATCTATATATAATTCAAATCAAAAAATATATAGAGAGAGAGAGAGTGAGAAAGAGCCAAATATCGTTAGAGAAACACATAGTACACTGTACATACATATAAAGCATATAATATTTAGGAAAAAGTACATACTTAAGGTGGAAAAGAACGGTTTTATATCAGAGTGACCTTCTCCTAGAGAGATGTTTTAAGGAAGTTGTTCGCTAAAAGAAAAAAAAAAAAAACTTTATTGGATGGTTTTATTTTTCATCCCACATGGTGTCCAAATTCACCCTCCACACCAAGCAAGCTTGACGGGGTTGCCGGTTTAGCCGCCGACGATCCGACCATGCACAGGTTGTACTGGGTTAAATGTCAGCATACATACATGATGGCTACAAACTCTGCTAAGAGTATTGCAATCGCTTGTCAGATTACAGAAAATGGTGCACTTTTAGGCTACTGCCAGCCACACGAACCTGTAACAGATCCTGAACAAACAATGCCTGTGCTTTGAAGGTTTTTTTTAAGTAGGGAAAGGGCTTGCACTTGGCTAATACCATTCTCTAAGCATCGAAAACATTACCCGAAAAGGGGAACTTGTCAACACCATCGGATGCTTCCGAAGCCGCATGTTTTTTATCAGAGTTTCCCTCTCCTAGAAAGGTGTTGTGACAACTGGGGGGCCATTCACTCACATACATACATACATACATACATACATACATACATACATACATACATACATACATACATACATACATACATTTGAAACGCTTAACATTTTGTTATATGTTTCAGCTGTGTCATTGCTATCATATAACAAACATCTAAAACCACGCAATCAAGATACAAACAAAAAGCCTGAACCAGCGTGGATGCGAAATTTAAAAAGCAAAATGTTGTCCCTGAGACGAAGTATCTCACACATCGCAGTCGTTATGAAATGCAACATAGAGAGCAACTTCACACGACACCAGGAAGACCTAAAAAAAAAGTTAGAGAGACGATTTGGAGATACAAAATTTAAAACTTTAAACTCCAAATTACACCAGTTGAAACAACAACTCACAGCTACAACAGAAAGACTGAAATAGAAGTCAACAGCACATAAACGACAAGTGCTAAATAGATTGTTTTCCAGAGATCCTAAATCAGTTTATCGCAGCTTCGGTAGTAAAAGCTCAATCTCTGTAAACGACACCCCTTCAAAAGAACAGGTTGAGAGCTACTGGAGATATGTATGGGAAACGGATGACGGATTCAACAGACAAACTAATTGGCTAAAAGAACTGGAACAGGACTACTGCCAACATGTCCAGACAAAACAATATGACATAGATGGGTCAATACTGGAAACAGCTCTACAGAAAATGTCGAATAGGAAATCACCAGGCCCAGACCTCATTACAGGATACTGGTTGAAGAATTTCACTTTCTATCGGCAAGATCTCATACGGCTGTTTACAGAAACCATTAAAGGCACACAAGAACTGCCCAGATGGTTATCAACTGCCACTACTCTCCTCATTCCCCCAAAATAGCCAAACCACCCTTGCTAAAAATTACCGCCCAATAGCCTGCCAAAACATCATGTATAAATTATATACTGGGTGCCTTAACCTGTTCTTACAGGATCACTGTGCTACCAACAACATCATAACACCTGAGCAAGCTGGTGGAAAGAGGGGGGTGTGGGGTTGTATAGATCACCTACTAATAAAATGATTCAAGAAAAAACAACAAAGAATCGCAGAAACATGACTGTCGTGTGGCTGGACTATCAAAAAGCATGTGATAGTGTACCTCATGAGTGGATTGTTAAGGCTTTACAGTTAGCCAAAGTCCCACAACCATTGGTAGCTGCTGTTGAACGCCTGACCAAGAACTGGTA
Source organism: Eledone cirrhosa (assembly GCA_964016885.1). Taxonomy (NCBI): domain Eukaryota; kingdom Metazoa; phylum Mollusca; class Cephalopoda; order Octopoda; family Eledonidae; genus Eledone; species Eledone cirrhosa. The sequence continues at coordinate 393,006,140 of OZ024741.1, forward strand.
CACCAATTTGATCCTTAGAGGTGAGAAGGAGCAAGTTAAGACTGATAAGATACATTACCAGAAGAGCATCTTTCAGGGTGATAGCTTGTCAGTGCTACTCTTCGTTCTCTCACTAAATCCACTATCTTACCTACTCAGGAAACAAGGTGGTCAAAGAAGTGGGTCCAGAAGTATCTCCCATCTTTTCTTTGTTGATGACCTGAAGTTGTATGCGCCAAATATCAATGACATCAAGAAACAATTGGACCTCATTACACAATTTTCAACAGACAGCAAAATGAAATTTGGTGAGTCCAAGTGTGCATATTTGGCAGTAAAACGTGGAAGAGCTGTGCCCTCCTCTAGAAATCTAGAGATGAACGGCCTGACAATACAACCTCTACAGTCAGGTGACAACTACAGATATCTTGGACAGGATGAGAATGTCAGATATGATGGACCCATAAATAAGGAGAGAACCAGAACTGAATACCTCAAAAGAGTAAAGAAAATATGGTCATCAGAACTGTCAGCGTACAACAAATACATTGCCCACAATACTTATGCTGTGCCAATTCTAACGCCAACATTTGGCCTGCTGAACTGGTCATTGCAAGAACTAAGTGAGATAGATGTTAGAACTCGCAAACTTCTCAGTGTTACTGGGAACTTTAACATCAATGGTGATGTGGATAGGCTATACTTCTCACGCAAGGAAGGTGGCTGGGGTCTAAAATCCATATTTACATCATATGAGACCCGGATAGTAACACTGAGGCAACATCTTCAACAGAGGAAAAAGGTTGGCAACCATCTTGCTCAGCTTTATGAGCATGAAAAAAAAAATCATTAGAATAGCGACTGATCTGGAGGAGAGATATGGAATAAACCCTGATATAAATCTCTATAAGATCCTATTCAATGTTCAAACAAGATGAAAAAATTGACCAATTTACAGAAAAAGTTGTGCATGGATACTTGAGACGTAAAACACAGACCATAGAGGGGATAAACCACTCAAAAGGCCTGGCATGGAGTTCCGACAAGTTTATGACATCACACCTTGAGGGGTATCTCTATGCAATACAGGAACAAGAACTCCCTACCAAATATCTGCTGCACAAAAGGGGAGGGCCATCAGCTGACAATAAATGTAGGCTATGTAAAACAAAGATCGAGGATGTAAGCCACATTGTTGCCAGCTGCGAAAGAATGTCATCTCGCTACTACCTCCCCATGGGACACGATGGGATAGCTAGAACCATCTGGAACGCACTTCGGAAAACAAAATTAACAACAAACGAGGAAGAATATATTGAGACAGATGGCACTAAGGAATACTGGTGGAACCTGAAAATAAAACCTGCAACCAAATTAAAGCACAACCGGCCTGATATTGTTGTTTGGGACCACACATTGAAAACGTGTTCTGTTGTGGAGATCAGCTGCCCACTTGAAGTAAACGTTGTCAGAAAAATACAGGAGAAGGAGGACATCTACGGACCATTGATGAGGAGTTTACAAATCCAGTATACAAGATACACCTTTAGCTTCATACCCATCATTATTGGAGCTACGGGTTATATACCAACCCGCTTGGACCAAAGTATGACTGAACTTGGATTTGCGGACAAAGAGCGCAGCTCCCTAATTCATAGTCTACAAATGGCTGCGATAGCTGGCACCTTCAAAATTTGCAAAATATTCTTGCGATTCAAGGGATGACAATTTCATTTCTTTTACACCCTTGCCACCAGGAAGGTGGCTGGTCAAATAAATATACTCGAAATTAAGAGAAAGAGATAACATACATGTATATATACATACATAAATATATGTAGTTACAACAGTTTCGTTGGGTTCTGGACCCCAACTTATTCAGCCTGTCATAAGAAATATATAAATAAAAATAAAGATGGCCGCCTGGGGTTGAATTTGGCTTCCTTTCAGGAATATAACTTGCGAGTTTAAACAGACATGTAATTTAGAAAATAGTTAAGAAATTTTTCTGTTGCACGATCCAGTATTTTAAAATGGTATATACATATATACCATATGTGTGTGTGTGTGTGTGTGTGTGTGTGTGTGTGTGTGTGTGTGTGTGTGTGTGTGTGTGTGTGTGTGTGTGTGTGTGTGTGTGTGTGTGTGTGTGTGTGTGTGTGTGTGTGTGTGTGTGTGTGTGTGTGTGTGTGTGTGTGTGTGTGTGTGTGTGTGTGTGTGTGTGTGTGTGTGTGTGTGTGTGTGTGTGTGTGTGTGTGTGTGTGTGTGTGTGTGTGTGTGTGTGTGTGTGTGCAGTTTCAATCTGCTAGAAAATATGTTTGACATGTTTAGATGTCTATATTCTCAATGTGCAAATTTATGTACACGTTTATATACAGTCATGGCTACCTCTATACAGTATATATATCAAATATAAATTTGCCCAATATATACTTGGAGGCGTGTGTATCTATATACTGGTGTCCCTGGGTATAAACAAATAAGTGAAATGGGAAGTTAGTAAATGTAAAGAATAACAAAATATAACGAACCTTTTTCCCCCTTTTATTCGGGGTGGAAAACTGCTGACGAATGTCCAATATATATATGATGTTTACTATAATTTCCTCTAATTGGCTCCCACAGAAATACGTAATAGATGCCCAGAAAAAACGCGAGTCCAAAACTAATGCTTATATATGTGGCAACCATGAACAATCTAAAGGACATTACTTGATATGCTGGAATTGGTTTACTTTCCCCTGTACCAGCAATTTTTGGAGGCGAGGAAGATTTTCTTCTAGGTGGGGGAGATACAGAAAGAGAAACTGATTCAGACATTTTTTCTTTGTTTCTATAAATATTTTATCCTTTGACTAAAGTCTAATGAAATATGTATATCTAAATACTTTGTCGATATGGGTTGAAAAGTTTGGATCTCTTGATGGTCAGTTATTGTAGATGGAACTTATACATATACTACAGAACTGTTACCATTGTTTAGTACATAATGTAAATGGATTTACTATACTGAGGCAAGCGTGACAAATTACTGTGAATTTTCGCTTCTGAAAAGTAGGTAAAATATTTGAAAATAAAGATTAAAAAGCCGATTATTGAAAATACTTAATGAATACTAATCATTAACAATTACTAGGCTGGGTTTTTTTATCGAGGTATACTAAAATATTCGTAGTAGATAGATGTCTGTATGACATAAGAAGCTTTGCCAGTAAAATTCGCTAATCTTATTTTATTTATATATCTATTCATTCATATTATTTGTTTATTAAATTAAAGAAACGATCTTGTAAATTTTTACCCACTTATTTATCGCCCTCCCCGCCTAGATCAGCCTTGACAAGCAAAGCTCTGATCGAAAGCTTACAAGGCTTTTTGTTTTGGACTAAATCCTATCTTGGACTATATTGTCCAATGTGTCGCTCCTTTTCGAAAATGGTGGGATGTAACTTAATGGAGATGTGTTTGTTGTATCTAGTACTTCAATCAACTCCTCGTCTTGTAAAAGATTAACAATAAAGTTTAATTAATTGTTTCTACTTTTGGCACAAGGCCAGCAGTTACCCAGTACATTACTGGTACTTTAGTTTATCGACCCCCGTAAGGATGAAAGGCAAAGTTAACCTCGACGGATTTGAACTCAGACCGTAAAGGGACGTAACTATGCTGGAAAGCAGGGCGTCCGACCTTCTACCGATACTGCCAATCCACCGCCCTTAATAAAGTTTAATAATGGTTTCTTATATAGGCACAAGGTCAGTAATTTGGGGGGAGGGGAAAGTCGATTAAATCGACCCCAGTGCGTGACTGGTACTTTATTTATCGACCCCATAAGGATGAAAGGCAAAATTAACCTCGGCGGGATTTGAGCTCAGATCATAAAGAGCCGCAACTCTATGCTGCAAAGCATGGCGTCCGACCCTCTACCGATACTGCCAATCCACCGCCCTCTTAATAAAGTTTAATAATTGTTTCTACTTTTGGCATATTCCAATATGAGCACAAACTAGAAATGTTTGTGGTGGACAAAAACAATTAGATGAACATCCAGTACTTCACTGGTTTGACACTCTTAGAAAGAGAGGGGATAAAGGTTTATTTACTGACGTACAAGAATAGTGTCTGACCTATCTGCTGTAGTATTACCTAACATGAGTGCGCCATGTAAGGTGACGTCAATGTGTGTCGGTTGGTCTCAACGTTCAACAAGAAAGCTTCTACATGGTCGCTTCCTACCGTCGTAAATAAAATACATATTAAAACTTATAGTTGCTGATATACAAAATGCGGGGATGGTTACAACTGCAATGCTTTTCATCATAGATTTGGTAGATCAAAACTTATCTCGGGTCACTTTGAGTTAACGAGGAAAGGCATAGTCATTCAGTATGTTAAAGATACCAGTCTATTTGCTTTAGATTACACCATGCCGTTTTAAAGCAGGAAAAGACACATTTGACGTTGCTGTCCAAAATAAAAAGATAACAGAATATATGTTATAAAAACTAGGAGAAAACTGGCCGGATGGCGTGATTCTTCTAGTTTATTAAAGAATTGCTTCTAACGTTGACACAAGGCTATACTTTGGGATAACTGCAGTTGATTATTTAGACGCCCAAATATTTGACTGAACCTAAAGAAATGTAATTAAATATCTCAATCCACTGGCACCACCCCCACCACTACACCTTGCATTTAATAAATAATGATTTCTACTTTAGACATACGACCAGTAATTTGTGGGGAGAGAAAAGTCGATTAATTCGACACCAGTACTTGACTGCTACTTTATTATACTGACCTCAGAAAGATGAAAGGCAAAGTTGACACCGGCAGGATTTGAACGTAGACAACCGTAACTAAATACCACAAAAAGCATTTTGCCCGCAGCTCTTCCAATACTGACTATCACCCGCCCTCAATTTTACTAACAAATAATAGTTTCTGATTTAGGCACAAGGCCAACGTCGTTTTATATCCAATATATCAATTTCATTGCAGTGAAATTTGAAAAAATGAAGTATAAAATCATTATTCAATTTATCATTCATATCGAAATCACTTTCAATAGACCTTTAATAGAGTGTCCTTGTATCAAATAATTGTATTATTATATGAATTTTTATTAATGCTACTATCAGTGTTTTTGAGGTCATAGTTACGATATTACAGACATGCAATTCTAAAGTCTAAACTATTATAGTTGTATACAATAGTAAGGATTCGTTACCATTAGTAGAAAATAGTAACCTAAGTAAACATGAAAGAACTGCCGAACTCCCACTATCATCGCCTCCATCTCTCTCGCCCTCCCCATCTCTCCGTATTGTGAGCAAATGGGGTCCCACGTGCTGGCCTCCCCACAGCCCCGACGGACAGAATGGAGAAGGCGTTTCCCCGGAGGATGGTAAGGGAGATGCGCTGAAAGAGCCATTCCAACTCGCGAGCTCACACCTGCGGCTGGCCAGCTGAGCGCCTATGATGGTGAGTAGGGCGGTAGCCCTAGGGCCAAGGACACCAGAAGTTTCCACTGCCAGGGACACGACCACGAACCTGTGACATGGGCTTTCCTTGGGCTGATTCCATCAAGTGAAAAATAAAGTGACATGAAAGGGAAAGAAAAGATGAGAAAGGGGTATAGAGAAAGAATCAACCCCAGCATTAGAGATGTACTTTATTTATTGACACCGAAAGAATGGAAAGTAACGTTGAAATCATTTTAGAGTATCTGGGATAAATTGGGTGAACAAGAATATACTGTGAACACATCATGGCTATTGGTTGGCTTAGAAATTAGTCACAATGACAGATTATTTCAATCTAGTCCTCTTGCTGCTGAGGTCGATATATCGAGTTTCTTCTTATCCCAAACTGCTAACCTTGTGCCAATGTCAAAAAGAATTATTAGAGTAGTGGATTGGCAGAATTAGTAGAGCGTCGAATAAAATGTGATATCGGTATTTGCTCTGGCTTTTTACCCGAGGTCAAGCTTACCTTTCATCTTCCGGAGACGATAAAATATAATTGTTTCTACTTTAGGCACAAGGCCAGCAATTACCCAGTACATTACTGGTACTTTATTTTATCGACCCCGTAAGGATGAAAGGCAAAGTTAACCTCGGCGAGATTTGAACTCAGACTGTAAAGGGACGTAACTATGCTAGAAAGCATGGCGTCCAACCCTCTACAGATACTGCCAATTCATAAAATATAATACCAATCAATTACTGCGGTTGATTTAATCAACTATTCCGTTCCTCCAAATTTACTGACCTTGTGCTTACAACAGAAACCAATATAGTTCTCCTTTTTATACGTACTGCAGTGGCTATTCACGAAACCTATTTACAGCTAGTTGAACTGACGTCAAGAGAATTATGTCTCTTTAAAATAGACGCAGTACGAAACGTTAAACTTTGATCAGAAATTCGACAGCTCGACTTAGCCAAATGAAGAATGTCATATCACATAGCTCAATAATAAAAGGCCAATAACATATGAACAAGTACAAAGAGTTAACTATAAACATTTCATAAAATGCGTGCGTTAAAATTGGTATTGACTGTAAATCAGTGAAGAAGCATATGGAAACTGCACTATGGTTAGAATTGGTCGTTTATTTTTAATTATTTTATTTATTTATGCTTTACACCCCCTGTGTTATAGGGTTCGATCCCACTGCATGATACCTTAAGCAATTATTTTCTAACATTCGGGTCAGTAGAATGAAATTCAAAAGACAGAAGCTGTTAGATGTACCTTTTTTTGAGGGATGGTAGACTTAATGAGTCATTCAGTTTAACAATATTACCTGATTCGTTGATGCCGTTAGCGGGGCCCACACTGTTGCATTCGAAGCAAGTCTCTAGTCAACCTATGAGTCGTGGTTTCTTCATCCTTTTCCGTAGGTAAAAGGTCATTGGTGCGTTCCTTCCTGCTCTAATGAAGGCATAAAACGATACGTCAGACATAATCAATCCGGCAAATTTGAAATCAATAAGAGTTTGTCATCTTGTTACTATAATTACTATAGTACCAATGTAGTGTGGGTTATAAATAAATAAAAAAACGAATGGCTTTTTGACAGTTTGGGATAATGGTCGAAGCGACCGGTTAAATTAATACGTAAGTGGCTGAGTGTTCTACGAATACGTTTACTCTTGCTATAATTTATGTGGAATCAGTGTTACCCAACATGTGACATGGCTGTACCTTTTAAAAACAGGTACAAACCATTCGGTAGACTTCCACCGTTTTTGTTTGCCCAATTTCCCTCACAAATTTGAGTCGACTCAAAATGCCATGCAGTGAGCTCGAACCCAGAACATCATGGTTGCGAAATGAATTTCTTAACCATTCAGCCTTGAATGAATATACTAAATGTAGAAAAAAAAAGTAAAGTCCATCCCAAGCCCGGAAGCTCATCAAGCCAGTGCTTATCCCGACTTCATCGGCATTAAGCGACTAAGAGCACAGAACGCCAGTCTATAACAAGGTTAACTCTCGGCAACTGCTGGTATACATTTTCAGTTGAAAATACTGAAATAATGTAAAATGAAATGTTTTGCTGAAAAACACAAGGCACAACCCAGTCCAGGAATCAGACCCATAACCACTAGGCCACGCTCCTTCAAACACCGAATGTTTAATGAAGGAATTTGAACTGATAAAGATGTAGCAAATATGTGTTTAAATTCATAATTACAGAAACTATGCTAGAGAACGGGTCGCAGGTGGCGGATAGCGATATAGCCACCAGATATGATGGCTAGTTGCGATATAATTGGGAAACTGCCAGATGAATAAGCAACCCCGGACCAACAGCGGTAAACTAGTAGGGGAGATGGGGCAATGGGTGACACCTGTAGCTACCAAGTAAACTCTCACAACCCAGTGTTCTGACAGACCATCCGCTGACTTCGTAATAATAAGCCCTCCTCCACACTTGCTATCAGGAACGCGTCTGGGGTTCTCCTCTTTTCAGAACGATGCATCCTCGCGAGTTAGAGCGAATCCTTTGCTGATCTCCTAAACCCAATTATAACAATATCTTCTGATGTACACGAGGTGCATCTGGGAGCAATGACTAATCTCTCAGAAGCTGAGGTCACAAGAGCAATTAAAGAGTTCAAATATGGCATGGCCGATGGGAAAGATGAAATTCAGCCCGAGATGTTAAAAGTCTTAAATAGAGAAGGTATTCTCTGGCTGACTCATGTATGTGTCACCTTCAGCCTATGGGTCACCTTGAGCCAATACTCTGCGAAACGCCCGTAACACGTCGATACGCAATAAATATTTTTCATATGTAAACGAAACTTCCTCATTTTTTCTATTATATATATATATGTGTGTGTGTGTGTGTCTGTGTACTTATGTATATATGAGAGAGAGAGAAATAAATAAGGAGATTGATTTTCATATATATATATATATATATATATATATATATATATATATATACAGAAATTTACACAAATTATTATTAAAAAACACTATAATCCAGAATAAGTATATGTGTGAAAACATAATATACCAATGTGAAATCAAGTTACATAACCACATTTTCAGGTATAGAGGAGTAACATCGAACTTTTTCAAGAAGAGGTGGTATGTACACACATTCATTTAAGAACCCGAAACTAAGGAACTCCACGGCACTGGCAGGTAAAATTTGGGAATTAATAGAATCCCCCAAAAAGTACGAGATTTCATGGTCTGTCCTAGAATTTGCCCGTAAATATCAGCCTGATACAAAAATATGTCATATCTATACTCACTTTGAAAATTCGTTCTAGCTATATATTATTATTTAAGTTGTTGGATGTAAGTCAATTTGATTAAAATAATCAAATATTGGCGATCCAAGACTTATATGTAATGCATACGATGAAACACGTGTAATTGTTACGCAATAAATGTTATTCTCACTCATCTGGATTATGGTGTTTTTAAATAATAATTTTGTAAATTCCTATATACACTCCGTAAATTGTTACACTTGGAATCTATAGTAAAACTACCACAGGATCTACCAACTGGAATAATTCGTCCGTTGAGTAAAACACTACTGCAAGTGGTCTTCGATTCATGTTGAACAATCAAATTAATTGATAACACTAACTGAAACCTTGGAAATATCCATCCGGTCCTAAGAACTTCAGACCGAACTCACTGTTGAATCACACCTACAAGTTCTTTGAACGCCCGATCCTCAACAAAATTGGCCCTTTTGTGGACGAACACGTCATCCCTGAACAAACAGGCTTCCGCCCTGGCAAGTCGAGAACTAGCCAAGTACTCAACCTTACCCAGAACATCGAGGACGGCTATGAGAAAGGGATGATAACTGGTGTGGTGTTTGTCGACCTCTCAGCTGCTTATGACACAGTTAACCACAGGCGTCTCCTTAGCAAGATCCTGGAGACCACAAGAGACACTTGTCTGACGGAGTTGATTGAAAGCATGCTTGAAAACAGACTCTTCTTTGTTGAGCTAGGAGAGAAGAAAAGCAGATAGCGAAGACTCAAGAATGGCCTCCCACAAGGAAGTGTGCTTGCATCACTTCTCTTCAACATCTACACCAATGACCAACCAAAAAGTGCAGGCACCTGCCACTTCATCTATGCAAATGATCTTGGCATAAGTGCACAAGACACTGATTTTAAAGTTGTGATAGATAGACTATCCAATGATCTGGAAGAACTAACACCTTATTATGATGAGAACCACCTACGTGCAATTCCATCCAAGACGCAGGTGTGTGCCTTCCACCTACGGAATGCCAAGCGCCAACTGAAGGTCAACTGGTCTGGTACCCCCATGAACGCTGTGAGCAGCCAGTCCATCTAGGTGCAACTCTGGACAGATGTCGCTCTTTTAAGATCCACATTGAGAAGACCAAGTGCAAAGTGAATGCGAGGAACATCTTCCGCAAGCTCACTGTCACAATCTGGTGTGCAAACCCACAGGCTCTGAAGTCGTATGTTTAATTAAACATACGGTATATTGCCAAATATACTATACATACATCGCTATTCCTGAGCACCAATCCTAATACCTAATTTTTGCTGGACCGGCAACCGCTCTGTATAATCAGCTCCTGGTTATTATTGGAATTCAATAAGAATCCAGTTTCTATAATTTTCGGCGGAAGCAGGGGAGTGAGTGGCTCTGATGAACGCCAACCAGCGTGAAACAGACTGTTAGCTTCTCTCCCTTCTTTCGCCGAAAAGAAGTAAGTGTCATATTACTACTTTAAAACTGATAGCGTATGGTCTTCTAAATGTTTTTTTAATTAAACATACGGTATATTGCTAAATATACTATACATACATTCATGTATATATATATATATATATATATATATATATCTGTGTGTGTGTGTGTGTGTAAGTATGCATACGTACATATATATATGTGTGTGTGTGTGTGTGTGTGTGTGTGTGTATGCATATACACGTACTATATACACAGGAAAACATGGGTTATATCGAATAATAATAATTGTTTCTACTTTTAGCACAAAGCTAGCAAATACCCAGTGTATTACTGGTACTTTATTTTATCGACCCCGTAAGGATGAAAGGCAAAGTCAACCTCGGTGGGATTTGAACTCAGATCGTAAAGGGACGTAACTATGCTGGAAAGCATGTCCTCCAACCCTCTACCGATACTGCCAATCCACCTATATCGAATAATAATAATGATATTCGAATCGGCCTTGCTAAGCTATGCTGTGCCCTGATGGCTATCGCAATCCGTTTGTTCAACAGTAGCATCGAGGAACAACCAACATGTTTCTGGGTCATTACCCTTCATCAGGACTGTATACCTCTATGCTACTCAATTGAACAGTTGAACATATATAGTATTTGCTGAATGAAGTCTACATCGGCTGATTAGCCTCATATACATATGTATATATCTGTGTATATGTTTATATACATATGTATATATCTGTGTATATGTTTATATACATATTATAGGGTAAAATGACAGGAGGCCGAATAGGTTGTATTCCTTTAGGTTGTATTACTGAAAACACTATGCATATTGCAGTGGTCAGGTTACTTATGAACCCGGTGACATCATCAGGTGTATAATTACATAATAGTTAGGAAGAGGCAGAGAAAGAAAAACAAGAATGAAAAATTTGTTTGTTTTTTGTTGTTTTTTTTGTTATTTACTCAGAGCTATTTTTGTTATTTACCCTGCCCTCATTTGGGCTGACTCTGGGTGGTTACTCTGTTGTGTTGTTTTCCTATGTGGGTAGGGATTGCATTGTTTATTGCTTACTACTAACCCTGTCTGACAACATTGGACACAGCCAAAAAAAAATGTGAGGTGTTAGAGTGTTGGGTTAGAGAGAAGGGATTCTACAGGGGTCAGTTAATAGAAAATTACAGGGTGAAATAAGTTTATATCAGGAACAAGAAATTAAGAGGATTTATAAGCTAAGGGTAGTTTAGGGTTAAATATTTAGGAAACTAAGGTATATTTTAAGAAATAAGGAGTTAAAATTAGAATTAAGATTATAGATTAAAATAAAAGTTTAAAAATTAAAAAATTTGAAAATTTAAAAATGTAATAAAAAGTATGGAAAATGATAGATTACGGTCACATTACAGATACCAGTTATGTTAGTGATTCTATGGAATGGCTTGAGACGTAATAAACAACTAACTTAAGGTTAAACTAAGTAAAGCTTTCTATCCGTCTTGGGCTCTTCGCGTTGTTGAATGTTAGATTCATATGGGGTGTGAAGTAGACTAGTCCTCTACCATATAAGGATTGTGGTTTGGGGGTTCAATAACCACTGAGACGATGATTCCCCAGCAGGCCCAGGACCCAAAGGCCCACCAACCGTTCCGAGTATTACGATATACCGAAGAAAGGGGAATTTACTTTTTCTCGAGCACTCAAGGAGAGTGGGCAGACCCAAGTGCTCCGAGCGTAACATGGAAAAAACCAAGAGATAAAAATAAGCGATAGAGGTGTAGTTAGGAGAGTGTCTATCGTTAATAGTCATGGAAAAAACTATATCTACACATATATATATCTATCTAATGTTCTGGTGACTAAGCTTGGTAGAGCTTACACTCAGCACTATATTTTTGTTTATAAAGGCTCTGATGATTCCTGCCCCATGGTATGGGGCAGGAATGAGTACATCAAAGAATGAGTTTTACAGTAGATTGGAAGCACTCTACATAAAAATATTTTCCAGAGTTATTAATATTAAAATACAAATATTAATAAAATAGATGTTCTTTTGATCAATTAAATTTTATTATACATATTTCAGAGGTACAACAGTACATCCTCATCAGACAATGTTTTGGACAAAACTTCGGAATAATGGAGTTTACCGCAACTCAAGTATATCAAGTAGCTGCGCGCTTTGTACAATGGAGACCCTGTTGGTTATTAATAATTATGAGACCTTAATTAACAAAAAAAGTGAATTATTCTCTAATTGCCTTCATAAAGCTTTGTCTACATTTCAAGCCTCCCATAAGACCAGGAAAAAACACTAGGACACTAAACTTGGTCTTTAGACCTACATAATCAACAGTTGAACATCTTCATGGCCTGTAATATTGCTTTATCTTATAACTATCTATACAAGAAATAACGTTTGATTGAATGACACTTGTTTAATAACATGCTGACACGTTGATATACATAACATAATATTATTAACTTTGATCCATACCGTTATTTCTCTACCTTTATTTTTCTATCTATGTTTTAAATATAGTTCAAATATCCAACCTGTAATTTTTTATGGAACTTATTTCAAACTGTGAATCATTCATGCGTTTACACTCCTTTATTTATTTATATATATGTATGTATTCAACTTTTGCATGTTTTTAAATATACCTACCTTTATTTTTCTATCTATGTTTTAAATATAGTTCAAATATCCAACCTGTAAATTTTTACGGACCTTATTTAGAACTGTGAATCATTCATGCGTTTAGACTCTTTTATATATATGTATGTATTTAACTTTCGCATGTTTGAATCTATTATATAAGATTATAATCGTTATCATTGACCAAAAGTATGCTGTCTCATTAATACTTAGTATATCTCTCTATACCAAATTTTGTTTGCAATTATCTATATATTGTATAACATAATCTTATTATTAGTCACGTATATCTCAGCTTTTGGTTTTTTGCATCTATATCTATAGTGTACAATAACTTAATCATAATTACCGTTTCGGTTTAACGCTATATATAGTTTGTGCAAATATAGATATATTGTAGAATAACACATTTATTATTTAGAGTTCTTTCCTCCCATGAAGGTAGAACTAATATAGTGATTTAATATAATATAATAAATATTAATTTATTACGATAATTGCACACATATATATATATAAATATATGGCTGAAAACTATGCGTTAATCATTACACTTTAAACACTGTATCTACTTGACAATAAATTTTTCGAAATTTCTAACAATAAGTACTTCATAAGCTTTACATACCGAAAATGTTGACACTCTTACAGGTAATTTTTGTTAAAGATTACATTTCAGGTGAATATTCAACAGTGTAAATTTTCCTTTCGCGGGCCAAGTAAATCCTTTAATTTTGTTTTCATTAAATTCAGAATTTTAGAAATGTAACACTTTTAAAAAATGTTATTAAATTTATAAAATTAATAAATATAAATAACCATCAACTTTTAAAAACTCAAAATTTTTATTCTTCACCCTTAAATAACATAAATTAAATATTTTGAAACTTAACCGTTTAATCCTTAAGGGGAAAAAAATGTTCTGCATATTATTACTCCCCTTTATCTCTCCCTCTCTTTAAGTATCTATCAGTTGCCTTCATAAACTGTGATAAAATTATAATCCCAGAGATGTCTTCCTCGATAACCATAATTTGTAGTATCCCACATTTTAAAATCTCTATAACTGTTACATTAAGCAACGTTTTTCTTACTCATACATTCTCTATTGAATTTATTACGTTTTCGCATTTTCTCATTATTAGGGTATAAATATAGAGTTTTCTCATAGGTTAATCACTACCTTGATTAAATCTTAACCATTTAACATCTCAGGGTATGTCATGTATCATTATATTTTGTCTGATGAGGACGTACTGTTGTACCTCTGAAATATGTATAATAAAATTTAATTGATCAAAAGAACATCTATTTTATTAATATTTGTATTTTAATATATATATATATATATATATATATATATATATATATATATATATATATATATATATATATATATATATATATATATATATATATATATATATATATATATGAAATATCAATGATGGTTGGCAAATCACTGACGAGGGACTAATTTTATCATATGTTACCCATGTGCAACCACGCAGTATTCTTCTTTCTTCTCGTGTTTTTTATATATATTTACCTCGGTTGCGTTTGTCTGTTTCTCTCTTACTGCTTCCCCGTTCTCTCTGTTTCTCTCACCTTCTTTCGCTCCCTCTGTCAGTTACACTTTCTCTCGACTGACCTCTTCCTCGCACTTCCACTCACTCACTCTCTGTTTCTCCCCTTCTCACTTCCTCCCGTTTGGCTAGTAGTGGGGTCTCTTCTTGCTCACATCTCACTCACGTCGGACGGTCTGTATCTTGATCGCTCATGAAATCGACCCAGTTTATGCTGACCTGATAACCATGTTGCTTGTTTATTTCCTATCTTCGGTTTGCTTTTATCCTTCTATGTTGTTTACTTGTCTCACTCGCTTTACGCGATTTACTTGTCCCAATAGCTTTATTTAGCTATTGCTCGCACCAACCTGAGGTATATGATCTTTAATGCGATGAAATATCAATGATGGTTGGCAAAACGAGGGACTAATTTTATCATATGTAACCCATGTGCAACCACGCAGTATTCTTCTTTCTTCTCATGTTTTATATATATATATATATATATATATATATATATATATATATATAAAATATATATTGGATTGGACACTACCGTAAACTCTTGGTAGATTTATCTACATATATATATATATATATATATATATATATATATATATATATATATATATATTTCGTTTCTGAATTTGTTTAGCAAGATTCTTTATCTGAAAATGTGTGTTGAAACCGATATTGTTATACTTATTGGCAACATGACCCTCCCAAAGTATAACAATATATATATATATATATATATATATATATATAAAACAAACAAATGGTTTATCGCTCTACATGGCTGAATACAATAAATGTAATCTGAGTTTTTCGAATATTAATAATAATATTCGATTCGTTTGCAATTATGCAAACAGCCTCTTTATAGCCATGTCAGTAGAATGACCCAGTCATGACCCAGTCATATATATATATATGTGTATATATATATATATATATATATATATATTGTTATACTATGGTGAACTAACTGTTGTGGAACTACTTCTACCAAACTCGTCCCACGGATTGAGTGCTCTACTACTACGGATATAACCCTCCAGTGTTCTACTATTATATATATATATATATATATATATATATATATATATATATATATATATATATATATATATATATATATATATATATATATATAAATATATATATAATAGTAGAACACTGGAGGGTTATATCCGTAGTAGTAGAGCACTCAATCCGTGGGACGAGTTTGGTAGAAGTAGTTCCACAACAGTTAGTTCACCATACCGAGAACAAATGTTTCACCTTATTCGGATCCTCAGCTCTGTCTAAATGAAGTTGTTCGGAAAAGGAAAAACAACCGTACGAATATGCATGTGCAGAAACAGTCACTTCTCCTGGGGAAGGTAAACCCACAATAAATCGATGTGGATGCCCGGAATAAATTATTCATGTTATTCAGAATATTATAGATTGTTGATGTTAGTCAATCTCGAGCTTTGTAATTATGTAATAGGTATTTCCAGACGTGTGGACAACCGGAGAAAAGTTCATTCCTTGAATTTAGGTAATCGTTATTACGTAAACTTCTCAGGATGTTAATCCTTTCTTCAATGCACAGCCCACAAGACTGATTCCCCCTTGCGTATGGCTTAGACTTAGTGATAGCCTTCCATTGAATGGAGTAATCTACACCCGAGTCTTTGAGGGACCATACGTGGCTCGCGAGTATCGTGGATGATCGTTTGTCCGGGTAGCTAAAGGTCGACTGATGGTTCAGAAAGCGTTCCTTAAACCGGCCATCTGCCATACCAGCATAGGATTTAACCTCTTGTCGTTGATTTGGTCGGTTGGAAGTGACCACAGCTTCGTAGATTACAGCGGGTGTGTTGAATTGTTGTTGAAGGGGACAAGCTTCAGGCTTTCGGCAAGAGCATCCTGGTGGGGTGCTGCTCTTAGGGCAGTTAGTGATGTGGGCCTTCACATTCTTAGCACAGGAGTATCCTAGCTTCACCCTGTGTCTGTTAAAGATTGCTTTATTAGAGGAGAGGTTAGAGATTCTAGTACCGATATTATTCACGAAGTTTCTAAAAGCTGTAGGAGGGTGGCATGAGTCCTTGTGTATGTAATTAAGTTTTTCATTTAGTTTATGGAAGGGTCTAAAGGTGTGTGTGTGAAGATCTAAATTTATGTCTAAGTTATCTACGCTAGTGAGTTTGGTAGCTACAGTTATCCTAAGTCCTAACTCATTAAAAGTAGTAATTAAATCTTTTTTTAAACGTTCCAGGTCATGACCACTTTTATGGCTCGGTAGGGTCAGACCATCGTCGCGTATAATCCCGTATGGAAGACCGGGAATCTAGTACGTAATATATCTAAAATAAATAAGCCAACCAAGTCGCATACATCAGCACTATTAAATGATCCCATTGATATGTCGAATAGTTCTTTGTCCAGGCTACTCCATTGTTGAAGATGAGGGTTTTCCGCCAATGTGCAATGATCTCCCTGTCTAAATTATGGACGGCGGTGTAAGTGGTAGCAAAGTCAAACGCTTTGTTCAAAAGGGTCGCCGAGATCGAAGGGTAAAAATCTACAATGTCGAATTGAGTGAACTTCGCTTTTTTTTTAACTGAAAACCCTCCTATTCAACAAAGGAGTATTACATTGGAGTATTACACCTATTACATAATTACAAAGTTCCAAATTGCCTAACACCAACAATCTATAATATTCTGAATAACATGAATAATTTATTCCAGGCATCCACAGTTATCTCCCTCACATCGATCTATTGTGGGTTTACCTCGCCCAATGCGCATGCGTATTCGTACGGTTGTTTTTTCCTTTTCCGTACAACTTCATTTAGACAGAGCTGAGGATCCGAAACATTTGTTCTCGGTATGGTGGAACTACTTATATATATATATATATATATATATATATATATATTTCTTTTGCGAGGTTTTTGATATGAAATCGTGTGTCGAAACAGATATTGTTATGCTTGGGGAGGGTCATATTGTTGTAATAATATTGCCAGAAATAATAACAGAACACACTCACTGTTTGGTTGGTTTTCGCTTCTGTATCTTTTATATCTTTACCTATTTATCATATATATTTTATTATTGATGTTATTGTTTTGATTATACGCTATTTCTCTCTATATATTTTGCCATATATGAATTATTTTGTATTCCGAGGATTTGATCAGAGGTAAATAATGTAATGGAGATCGAGTGATGCAACTTCGAGCGATTAGCGGCCTATAGACTCACCTGATCAATGAAGCAATTGTTAATACCTGAAATAAAGCCCCTTGTTGTACAGCCAACAATGTTACTCTTCATTCTTTCACTATTATTACTCCAAGTATAACCTACATAGGAATTCCCGCGAACTCGCTGTCTAACTATGGACTATCCTCGAGGCAGAGTACTCACAACCTATAACGATAACTTGTTATCCCAGATATATATATGGTATGGTGGAACTACTTATATATATATATATATAAAATTATCTATATATAAAAAAAAAAAAAGATAAAGTAATAACAGTGCAGATAAATAAAGGGTAGGCAGTAAAATAATACCTATATAAACATTTGTTCTCGGTATGGTGGAAATAACTCTATATATATAAATATATATATATATATATATATATAGAGAGAGAGAGAGAGAGAGAAGTAGTTCCACCATACCGAGAACAAATGTTTATATAGGTATTATTTTACTGCCTAGGGCGGTGAATTGGAAGTATCGGTAGAGGGTTGGACGCCATGCTTTCTAGCATAGTTACGTCCCTTTACGGTTTGAGTTCAAATCCCGCTGTGGTTAACTTTGCCTTTCATCCTTACGGGGTCGATAAAATAAAGTACCAGTAATGTACTGGATAATTGCTGGCCTTGTGCCTAAAGTAGAAAAAATTATGTTACTGCCTACCCTTTATTTATCTGCACTGTTATTACATAATTTATGTGCTAAATTTCGTGGCTGTTGATTAAATATAATTTATAGCTTATTTTAAGACCTTTAAAATTCACTTCTTTAAAAGTTTCAAATGTCAACACTTCCGGTTAGCGGCCGTTATATTATAACACTTATAAAAATATCGCATATATTTCCGTCGCTAATTTTCTCCTAATGCCGTTTATATATAATATCGTCTTTTTAAATGTATCGTGGATTACGTTACTGATTACAGAAGACAGTGTAACATAGACTTCGTTCAATTTCTGTGTATATTGTCAATTACGATTTTATTTGATGTATCATATCTACATGCATATATATTTGTGTATAATATCATTATACACACTACACATGCTAGCAGAAAACCACTCGTAAGCTGGTTTTTCTGCTAGTATAAGTAATAAAAATGGATTCAATACAAGTTTAGGAACCATCATTTAGAAAGAGTTTAGAATATTGAATGTAGCCTGGGAAGTAGAGATGAGTTACAGATAGAAAATAAGAGATGTGTGTCTCTGTGAGGAATAAATTATGCAAATTTTGCGTCATGGAAAGTCCACGAATATTTACGGAGAAATGTGTTCAAGTTGTTCGATGAACATTTTAGCCTATTTGTGAAATTAACATGCAAGTTATTTGTATCTTTAACATAATTCACATTGCGATTCAGTGTGACAAGGTTAAGATCTTTGAATTACAGGTACAAGCCTTTCAACGAGCTTCCAAATAATTTTTGAATATCTAATTGTACTCACAAATCTTGGGTCAGACCAAATGACATTTGTGCAAGAGTGTGATCAAACTCGAAACCTCTTGATTTCAGAACAATTTGACTATGCTGCGCCCACAGAAGAGGAATAAACACCAAATGCATTGATTCTTTTTCTACTATTATGGTTGTCTTTCTTAAGACAGTTTATTTTAAATGTTCTAGAGCGTAGTTTATTTTGGTTATTAGGTAGAATGAGCTCGATAATATCATAATTATTTCATTTCAATCCGTATAGCTTCCTCATCTCTAACTACCTCATGAAATATTTACTGCATTATGACGTTTTAAAAGTCTTCAGTTCTTTATTCAAATTTACACCAGTTAACATGTTTTTAATTTATCTGTTAACTTTAAAATATCTAGATTAAATATTTACTGCATTATGACGTTTTAAAAGTCTTCAGTTCTTTATTCAAATTTACACCAGTTAACATGTTTTTAATTTATCTGTTAACTTTAAAATATCTATATAATCTAGATATCATTCTAAGAAGACTCGGTATACACCATCTGCTTGATTTTCAAAATTAGTAACTTTTACCTAAACATATGTACATAATTACATTAAGACATAATTGACTGACTTCTCAATTTAAAGCCATGTACTTTTTGAACATTTGTGTTACACATTTGTGATAACAAGTTTAATTATTGATACGCAGGACCGATCCACATTATTCTTAAACATATCGAATCAATCTGTCCCTATTTTCATGAACAGAAACATCGAAAACATCCTTTAATGCAATCGTGACAACCTAGTCAACAATACAAAGAATTAACCACTATAAACCCAAAGGAAAAAGTCATTTACTTCATCCTCTCTAATATGAACAGCAGTCAATTATTACTCTCAATGTCTCTACAGATGTTAAGCCTCACAATCTCGGGTGATCTCTCATGAGGACTTCACGAATATAATATTGCATACACTTCATCCAAACACTAGGCTTCTTTTAGATCAGAAAATTCGTTCCAAAGTAGTAGCTCATGTTCAGCAAAGCCGAGATGCGGCTTGAGTACCACTCAAACATTGAATAGTGACACTAGTGCTATTCATTTAAACGTTCTCAACTTTATCAATGGTCAAGTCAGGCTTTTGCCTGCTATTGGTACCATGTAACCCAGTATAACCTGCTTCATTGTCGAATAGTCGGTGACCCTGACTCCCCACTAGACCCTGATCTTATAAGAAGGGTACGGGGAACCCCAGCAGCGCAAAGACAAGATCTGTTAAAAGAGCGGGTGAACTCCTCACTCAGCGGCTCACAATGCCAACTACAGGTTAAATAGCCTCACCAACCCGCTATTGGCCAAGTGTGGTGAGTACGGCTACTCACCTGACATAACCAAAGCCAAACAGAAAGTGGTGGAGGTCAACCTGAGAGAGAATTCACCGGCATGAGTGAGAAGGTCCGGAATTGGATTGGATTGAAAACCTCATCAAAAAAAGGACATTCATTTACCAACATAATTCAACCGTTGTTTCCCAGATGTTCTGTTTCTTCGATCTTCCTTTTCTATCGGACATCTAGCAAGTTTCATACCACATCTGCATCTTCGTTGCATTTACTGTTTCTTCCCTCACCAAGAGACTGTACTAAACACTTTTTCCTAATACTTCTTCCACAAAATGTGTATTTCTAGAATTGTCTTTCCTTCCACAGAAGTCGGTCTACACATGTCATAATTAAACATCAAACTGAGCCGTTCTCATTAGTCTAGAATGATCTACAAAGGTCTGAAGCACCGCCTCTTCATCTACAGTTGATCGATAGATGTATAACAATTTCAAGTGATTCATTATTGTAAAAATACTTGTTTATGATTTTAGGATTAAAATGAAATATTGTTCACAAAACCAGATATAAAGATAAAAGTTTTATAGATCATATTCCATATTCAAACAAGAAGAAAAATAATGATATTCCCCAATTGCGCAAATAAATTGAAATAACAAACAGGGTGAAATAAAGTTAGTACATTAACAAACGGTTGCCTGTTAGGTATATTAAATGGTATGAAGAATTGTTACCTTTCAAATGAAAATAGCCAATAGCATAAGTACAATAATAACAAATACATATAAACACGTGTACATACTTTTAGACAAAACATCTGTACTAAGCTGTAGTCCAGGGTTCAGTTTGGGTGAAAAACTGGAGAACTGTGTCCGATATAAACGTGATGTTTACTGTAATTTCCTCGCACTGGTTCCCATAAAAACACATAATAAATACCGAGAAAGAATGCTAGGCCAAATTCGAATCCAACATATAAGGAAATAAGAAGAAATTTTATGGACATAATCTGGAAAAACGATGGTGGGACATGATCGCTGACACCAACTAATTTAGGTTGTGATGATAACTTCCTTCTGGGTTGATCTGGTGGTGTTGGAACGTCAAGGGTAACATCAGAAGGTGCCATTCTCTAGTTGCGGTTTTATGATATAAAAGTTGGCTTCTAATACTGTTGCTGGCGTAGCAGTGTTTTTTTAACGTCAGTAGAAACTGAGAAAGAATTGAATCAATGTAATTACGAAATTGAATCAAGATAATACTACCACGGATATTTATCAGAACATTATAATGGAATTTTCAGAAAAGAAGATTAGGAAACAGCCCAATTAAACACCCTGTGGTTTAAGTATCAAAAGCAAATTACAAGCTAATTAATATGATGGTAATAAATAGTTAATAAATAAGTATTATTACTAATATACTCCTCCGTGTGTCGACGACTAATTCCCTGCATCGTAATCTAATAATTTATATTCACACCCTTGTTGTGTCATCCTTAATTATAAGCTTGTTTTGTCTAATAGATTTCGATTTTAGTTTACTTGTTCATAAACAATACGACAGTTTGAAACAAAGATATATTGTGAATATATATCAGCAAGTATGTGTACGTACGTACGGGTGCATGTATGTATGTATGTCGACGACTAAACCGTTAACCCACCAAATTTACTTGGTGAGGAGGGTAATTTGGGACACCCTGCAGTACAAAAAACAAAACCTGACAAAGGGCGGAAGAACTCATAAGAGTCAACGGCCATCCAAAAGTGTGTAAATATGTATATACACATGTACATATGTATGTATATGTATATGTGTATATACATGGATACATGTGTATGTATATGTGCGGGGCTATAGAAATAGTCGGGCTGGACACCCGATCGCGCGGTTAAACCACTGGGAGTGAAGGACCCCTAGCCTTTGTCAGGGCATTCTTCTAGGAGAATGCAACTCAGGAAACTGGGATAATTCCGACATAAAACCTGCGGCTCAGTAGTTACCGATGATGTTGATCTTTTCTTCTTTTGGGGTTATAGCTACTGTCGCTCAGAGAGTGGGATTGGCTCAGTACACAGTCTTTCCTCACTTTAAAAAATATCTTCACACACAGGCATTGCACGATAGAATTAATTAATAATTATTAATAATGGTATATCGTGCAATGGCCATACTTGATAACGAAGGGGCAGCCATCATCATCATGTATGTATGTATGTATTTTCTATGTATGTATGTAATTATGTATTTATGTATATGCTTGTGCGTGTTACTTATTTGTAGAACAAAAACATTACTTTCCTCCTGACCATTCCTAACCTAAAGAGTAAAGTGGGAAGCGTTTGTGGATAAGGAACTCGGGACTAGGTATGGAGATACTATTGCATCCAATTCAGAGAACTCCCTGAGAAAACTGAAGACGTTGAGACGGAGTGGAGACTGTTCAGTGAGGCAGTTTCTGTTTCAGCTGTTGAATGCTGCAGACGAAAGAGGCTTGGTGTGGCGCCGGACGGCAGGAAGACTCCTTGGTTCAATCAAGAGGTCAAAGATACCATCTGAGCAAAGAAGGAAGCTTACAAATCTTGGCTTGGAAATAAGTCCTCCTTCTTGCACTTGCACTACAAGCAGGCAAGAAGAATCGCTGCAGAGACAGTAAAAGCGTCCAAAGTTAAAATATGGGAGGAATTTGGAGTTAAATTGGAATCCGCCTTCAGATCAGCAAATAAAGTGTTCTGGTAGACTATCCGCCGACTTCGTAATAAGAAGTCCTCCTCCACACCTGCTATCAGGAACGCGTCTGGGGTTCTCCTCTCTTCAGAGAGGTGCATCCTTGCGAGGTGGAAAGAATACTTTGCTGATCTCCTAAACCCGATTACAACAATATTTTCTGATGTACACGAGGTGCATCTGGGAGCAATGACTAATCTCTCAGAAGTTGAGGTCACAAGAGTAGTTAAAGAGCTCAAATATGGCATGGCCGCTGGGGAAGATGAAATCCGGCCCGAGCTGTTAAAAGCCTTAAATGGAGAAGGTATTCTCTGGCTGACTCGTGTGTGCCAGGTGGCCTGGATCCCTGGGAAGGCACCTATGCAATGGCAATCAAGAGTGATAATCCCAATTTTCAAAAAGGGAGTCAAGAGAGATTGCTCCAATTACTCCCCTTTTTAAGCTTCCCTGGTAAAGTCTATGCTAAGTGCCTGGCAAAGAGATGCAGGGAGATTGTCGAGTCCAAGCTAGCTGTGTCGTTTTCGCCTCAGACGTAGCACAGCTGACCAAATGTTCACATTGTGGCAGGTATTCAAGAAATAGTGGGAGTATTGCCAAGAAGTATATTCTTGTTTTGTCGACCTTGAGAAGACATATGAGTGCGTCCCTCATGAATTACTGTGGAAGGTTCTAAAGGAGTATGGGATCAATGTTCAGCTTCTTGTTGCCCCGATGTCTCTATTTGAATGCCTGAATAATTTTTTTTCGGATAAATGGTGCTAAATCGGAACCATTCAAAAATATTTTTCTTGTCTATAATGTATTTCAATTGGTCTATTATGTTATATGCTGCTTAATCGAATTCATTCAATGTGGGAGTCTGTCTCCTCTCCTGTTCATTATGTTCATGAACAGGATTTACATGAGGAGCCAGGCTGGAAGTGGTATTACGAGTGACAGGTGTAAAATCAGTCGACTGGAATTCGCAAATTACATGGTGTTACTTAACTCGACAGAAGGTGATCTCCACTCGCACTTGATAGGTTTGATGCCGAGTGCTACATGCCTGGAATGAAAATAAGTACTGCAAAAATTGATACACTCGTCCTCTCATGGAAGCCTACGTAGTGCACTCTTTTTGTGAATGGAGTTCCATTGAAGCAGGTAGAGAAGTTCAAGTATCTCGGGACCGTGTTCTCGAGTGATGGAAAGCAGGAGGCTGAATTATGTGCAAGAATTGCAGGAGCTGGTGCAGTAATGTGCCAGTATTCATGCCAACCCTTACCTATGGTCATGAATCTTGGGTAATGACCAAAGGAATACAATCGAAATACAAGCGACCGAAATGAGGTTCCTTGGAGTAACGTTACTCGGAGTTCAGAGAGTCACTCCAAGTAGAGTCGCTCTTTCTTCTAATTGAGAGATCACAGCTCTGATACTATGGGCATGTGGTTAGAAGGCCTCAGGAAGAATCCCCGGAGAGATTTTACGGGAAAAACAAACCGGCAGGAGACCCAGAGGTAGACTCTGAGCATGATGGTTGGATAACATCCATGAGCTTGGCTGGTCTCGCTTGGAGCTCCAGCCATTTCAGATGGAGACGATTGTTGCCGACAGAACCCGCTGGAAGGAGTGTTTGAGGACTCTGCCCTCTCAAAGAAGAAGAAGAAGAAGAAGAAGAAGAAGAAGAAGAAGAAGAAGAAGAAGAAGAAGAAGAAGAAGAAGAAGAAGAAGGGCAGGAGAGCACTTTCACAAGCCCTTTCTAAAACACTCCTTAAACACCCCCAACACCTCCCAACACCACTCTCAATCAATTAGCTCTCTTTTACCATTCACTATTTTCTTTCACCTCTTGTGTATATATATGCTTTAATTCCTTTAAATCTTCATCAACACTCCTTCACTCCCACCCTCATTAACCCCCCCCCCCCCCCCCGATCAGGTTGACAATCGCCACCGACGAATGCGAGAAAGTTCTCCAGGAAATTTAACCAGGAATCTTTAAAAAAATCTCCCCACCAAAGTTAACAAAGAACTTACTAGATCTACAAAACCAAATTGTAAAATTATAATATAAAATTAAATTGTTTAGAACTACAAGTGAAGTTATTCTTTTGCTTTTTTCAAATAACTGTACCAAGGATTTCACACATAAACCTAACTGTACCAAGGATTTCATATATATATATATATATATATATATATATATATATATATATATATATATATATATATATATATATATATATATATATATATATATATATATATATATATATATATATATATACAATGATATTAAATAAATGGAAACTATATTTATAAAACCATATTTATTCTATTATATATATTTAAAGGGTACCAAAACTTTGTTACGCTTTCATCAGATAAAATACAAAGTTTGTTTTATAAATTTTGACATAACCAAGAAAAGATACCTTAAGGGTTCAAGTTTTTCTTGGATAGTGAAGGAAAAGAGAAGAAAAGTCAGATATTTCAAATTATTTAGATGTGTATGCAAATGCGGTTGAGGTAAAGGGCTGAAAAAACGTTATTTTAGACGCTCTGCAGAATTTAAATAATTAGGATATATGTAGGAATTAACAATTTGCGGGAATGGTGGAATATGATTCCAGAATTTAAATTTATTTAGCTATATTATGAGTTATAATATTGTATATATAATCAATTAGGTTATATGAAGAATTATGGTTGTAAGTAGATTTTATCTTATAGGTTGTAAGTATATAAATATCTATATAAATTAATAATTGTGCATGTTTAAGTATTATAGAAATAGAAATAATTTACAATTATTAGTTGTTTACATTTCTAATATGAGTTACGGAGGATGTTGATTTTGCATTTTACATTAAAAAAAACACGTAGTTCAAGTTGTAAGAGAACAATTTGTAGATTCAAATATTTTGTTCCAGCATTGAAAATGTTTTCAGAATATTGTTAATTTAGCGAAGTTATATAGTTTATCATACATATTATATTATAATATAATGTTTATGTTTGCACGATTGAAAAGGGAAAGATAACTCCAATCTTGTTTGTTAAGCGTTAAATTTGATGAATGATTTACTCAGAAAATATATAGAGAAAATTATATATTATTTTGTGTGAGATTAATTTCAATTATATATTATTTTAGTCGAAAGATGTGTGAAAGTTTGAAAATCAAAAGAAGAGGGAAAAAGTAATGTGCATTTCGAAGAACTATCGTAAAGAGGATAAACTTTCAGAATGTCAATTAAAGATTATCAATCTACATCTAAAAAAATATATTTAGAAGGGTATCATTAAGAAAATAATGTCAAAAGCTAAAAATAGTAAAAAAATATATTAAAAAATTAAAAAATTAAAAAATTAATGTCAACTAGTAAAAATAGTAGAAATATAAAAAAAATTAAGAAGGAAGATCATTTAAAATAATTTAAATTTAAATTTAAATTTTTAAAGAAAATAGGATCATTTTGAAGGTGTATAAGATATAGTCAAGTGTAATGAATATCATAAATTAAAAATACTTCTGAAAGTGGAATTTTGGCGATGTCTCCAACTAGAAAATAATTCTGTTTTAAGATTAATAGAGTTTTGACAGTTAATTATATAAAACATTTCCTCCATACACAAGTTACAGAATCTTGAGAAAGCCATATTTCGGTATGCAGGTGCTTTCGAAATCGTTCCCCAAGATATTGAATAGTCTATATTGTTGTCTTTTAAGTTCCAAATTAAATGTGAAAGTAAACTGGAAGATTTTTTATCGGATCTATTAAATGTGTGTTTATGGTTATACCAGCGTTCTTTGAATTTTGTAGAAGTGGCACCAATATAGTTAAATACTTTGTCTCTAGTTTAAACTGTGCATTTATAAATTATGTTTTTGTCTAAGCAATTATTTTGTAAAGGACAGTTGGATTTAATTCTACAGTTACAATTTCTGGAGTTGTTGTTCGGAACGGTACTATTATTCTGAATATTGTTGTTAGAAATATTATTATTGATATCTTGGTTAGTTTGGTTAGGGTTTAAATTTAAGTTGCTATTATTAATTCTATTTATATTTTGAGCTATGTTCATAGTAGTAGAGTAGGATAGTTTTATAGTGTGTCTGTTAAAAATAGAGTGGTATCTGAAGTAATCTCTATTATACAAAACATTAAATTCAAAAGAAACCAATTTATCGGCCAGGAGTACCTTAAAGGCCTCAAGAATAAAATCTAGAAAAAAACAAAGCGGATCCTGGTAAAATCTGACAAAACTTATATGGTATGGAAAAGGACGAATATAATAACCTTATATTGAAAGAACTCAGGAAAAACTACAAAATAACATCAAATGAAGATCTTTCAACGTTAAATAGGGAAGGTTCGGAAATTATTTATAAATTAGGCATTCAAAATAGGACCGAACCCTTTATACCTAGAAAACCGGAGATTAACCTGAAGGACCACAAAAGAAATTTTGAAATTGAACTACCAGTCAGACTCATAGTACCATCTAAATCGGACTTAGGCATAATTAGCAAGCATATATTAGATAGAATTATACCTCTACTTAAAGAAAAATCACACCTTAAACTATGGAACGGTACTAATGAAGTTATAGATTGGTTTAATAACATAAAATTAAAACATAACAAAAAATTCATTCAAATGGATATTGCAAATTACTACTCCTCTATTACCCCTAGCTTACTTAATAAGGCTCTTATCTACGCTTCTAAACATACAGACTTATCTAGTGAAGAAATGAATATAATTCTAACAGCACGTAAAACCCTAATAGAATTTAATAAGCATCTCTGGACAAGAGCCGATAGAAAAACAATTTTGATATGACTATGGGATCATCTGACTCGGTGCAAGTAACGGACCTTGTTGGATTATTTATTAATAATGTACTGCATAGGAAAATGCCAGAGATGACCGGAGGTTTATATCGCGACGATATGTTACTTTTAATTGAAAACCATAGCAATAGTG
Source organism: Eledone cirrhosa (assembly GCA_964016885.1). NCBI lineage: Eukaryota > Metazoa > Mollusca > Cephalopoda > Octopoda > Eledonidae > Eledone > Eledone cirrhosa. Next base: position 393,034,308 of record OZ024741.1, read on the forward strand.
AAATTAGTAGGAAAAGGAAATCCATAATACAATTTTTCAACAATTACAAACTTAATTTAGAAATCGAGAATAATTACAAAATCGTTATATATATAAAATAAACATATGAAAGAATCACAGGGAAAAAAATAATACCAAATGCCGGGAATTTGTGTTAAGTTAGAAATTCAAAGAAATCAAATTCCTTCAAATTCAAATTAGTTAGTAATCCAAAGAAAATATATTCCTTCAAATTCAAATTAGTTAGTCTGGTCTATACCATTTTATCAGAATGAATATCGCTTCGTGTGGACAGCGACTGAAGCAGTCAAGACGTGTGTTTCTTTGAAGCTAGATGTGAGAGTATATTCCACTTTTCTGCGTTACATAATCGGGATAATTTCCCCCATTAATATATGGGGTAGATTTTTCTAATATACTCCATTTAATGGAAAAAGGGTGTGCCTTTATTTTTTAAGGATACATACATGGTTTGCGAGCTGTGTGGCATGTTTTTTGTCATGATGTCTCATGGTTGTTCCATGGTTCAGGTACCGACTTTTGAACCGGATCCGACATGAGTTGAGGCTTCAGTTTGGTGGTCCTGGTTGGTGGAGGTCACTTCTGCTTGATATATCACCACCGGCGTGTTGCACTGGTGGTCAAATGGACATGTCTCTCGCTTTCTGCATGAGCACCAGTAAGGTGGGGTGATTTTGCGTTTGCCGGTGATGTGGGTTTTAACGTTATTGGTACACGAGTAGCTTATTTTCACTGTATGGCGATTGAATAGCTGTCGGTATTTATGACCAACATGGAAATGGAGGACTAGGAGGGCTACGAATGTTCTACCTACATTGGTTTGCACATTAAATGCGAAAGGTAGCGTGAAACATATGACGTCTTTATGTCCAGGGTTTTTTTTTCTTTCTAGAACGGGGATCTGGAGAGTAAGTGATTTTTTTTCAGAGAAGACGCTGTTGTTTAGTGCTGAATTATAGTAGGGTGCTGCCATATCAAAGATAGGGATACCCCCTTACTAATGTTATTGATAAGATTTTAAAAAATTATAGTAGTGTGGCTAGAGTCCTTATGAGTGTACCTAAGTGTCTCAGTGGGTTTGTGAAATGGTCTGTATGTGCATGTATGTAGGTCTAAATTAACGTCTAGGAAGTTAACATTGGTGAGGTTGGTGGATATAGTAATTATTAAGCCTAGGCTGTTGAAGGAAGTGATCAGGTTTTCTCGGAGTCATATGGTTCGCACCACCTTTTGCACTTAATATGAAAAGCAATGTAGGTTAAAAAGATTCCAAGCTCTCCTATATATATATAAATATATAAGTATATATATATATATATATATAGTTTTAATATAGATGAGATTCTACAGGACTAGAACTGTTTCATTCTTTAGAAATCATCAGGAATCTGGCTTTCCAAAATAAATAATCGTCTCTTTCTCCCTGTTTTCATATATATATATATATATTGAAGAGTTAAACAAAATTCAATGAGAATATCAAAGAATGAGTTTTGCAGTAGATTGGAAGCACTCTACGAAAAATAATTTTCCAGAGTTATTAATATTAGAATATAAATATTAATAAAATAGATGTTCTTTTGATTAAATCTTAACCATTTAACATCTCAGGGTATGTCATGTATCATTATATTTTGTCTGATGAGGGCGGTGAATTGGCAGTATCGGTAGAGGGTTGGACGCCATGCTTTGATGCATAGAGTTACGGCCCTAGCCATTCTGAGTTCAAATCCCGCCTAGGTTAACTTTGCCTTTCATCCTTACGGGGTCGATAAAATAAAGTACCAGTAATGCACTGGGAAAATTGCCGGCCTTGTGCCAAAAGTAGAAACAATTATATTTTGTCTGATGAGGGCGTACTGTTGTACATCCGAAATATGTATAATAAAATGTAATTGATCAAAAGAACATCTATTTTATTAATATTTATATTCTAAAACTTGTTCATATGTAACCCATTTGCAACGCCGCAGCTCCCTTATTATCATATTTACACATATATTTTTTCCTCTGCTGCTACCTGTCTGTTTCGTTCTTTGTATCTTTACCCTTTCTAGCAGTCTCTCTCTCTCTCTCTGTTAGCCTCTTCCTCACCTTTCACTCACTCATTCTCTGTCACTACCTCTCCTCCTCCCCTTTCTTCCCGTTTGACCTGTCCGTAATCCTTTTCTCGCGCGCTCTTGGCCAAGCCGGTATGAATTTTCTCTCTCTCTCTCTCTCTCTCTCTCTCTCTCTCTCTCTCTCTCTCTCTCTCTCTCTCTCTCTCTCTCTCTCTCTCTCTCTCACTCTCTCTCTCTCTCTCTCTCGCTCTCTCTCTCGTCTGCGACTTCACAGAACTTATGTTTACCGAATTCGCAGACCAGACCCCTTCTTCCTCCCGTTAGACCTGTGCGAAATTCCTTCCTTGCTCACATTTCAACCAGGTTTGATGGTCTTTATTCTCTCGTTCACGATTCCACCGAATTTATATTCATAGAAATCTGGGACTTGTTTCTTTCTTCTTCGTCACTTTCTGTTGCTTAAACCATTTTGTTTGTTTACCCTAGCGTCCCCTTTATTTACGTGTCCCAACGACTTTTTTTAGCCGTTGCTCGCACCAACCTGAGGTATATGGCCTTTAAAGCGAGGAAATGCCTACGACGGTTGGAAGGCCACTGATAAAGGACAAACTTTTTCATATGTAACCCATTTGCAACGCCGCAGCTCCCTTATTATCATATTTATATATATATATATATATATATATATATATACAAAATTAAGATAAATCAAAGTGAATTTAATCTAAATCAAAATTATGGGTGTCATGCCAGAAAGGCATGCGCCATATCACCCGTAAAATAAGCTCCAAGATTCTAAGGAATAGTTCCGAGCATTTTATAACAACTAGAAATTGATTAACATATAAATAAACATATGAAACAATCACAGGAGATAATTTTTACAAGTGTGTAAGCACATATAGCTAGGTAGGTAACTAAATAAAGTTAACTAGAACATCAAAAATAGATACCTTAAAATATGATAAATCATATTATAAGGTATCTATTTTTGAAGTTCCAGTTAACTTTATTTAGTTACCTACCTAGCTATCTGTGCTTACACACTTGTAAAAATTATCTCCTGTGATTGTTTCATATGTTTATTTATATGTTAATCAATTTCTAGTTGTTATATATATATATATATATGGCATACGTTAAGACGGGCGTTCTGGAAAGTGAAAGTAAATTTATTTTCATTTTCGAACGTCGTGTTTACATTTTGTGTGTGTGTTTAGGTCTAAATGAGTGTCGTTTTAACTGATTATATATATATGTATATGTGTGTGAGTGTGTAGTTGACGGTTGAGAGAAGAGTACTCAATACCGAAGTAATGTTGTAATGAGGCTTGCAGAATGGTGAGTCCGCCATTCTAGACGCTGCTGCCTTGCAGAAGTCCCAAATCGAAGCTCT
>OZ024741.1:393045284-393132784 GCA_964016885.1 Eledone cirrhosa
AGGCAGTGTGCCCTGTAGATTTTGTATATGTACACACACACACACACACACACACACACACACACACACACACACACACACACACACACACACACACACACACACACACACACACACACACACACACACACACACACACACACATATATATATATATATATTACCTGTTACCTTGGAAGAAATAAAATTCAAAGCGGAAGAAGACGTTTCTGTTATGAAAATGAAAAGATTACTGCGAGCAGAAAAAATAAATAGAAATATGTGGTTTGCAAAACGCAACCCAGATTCGAACTTGTACTCGATTAGTGACTATGTACTGATGTATGCACGAGTACTAATGCCGGTCACACTACAAAAGCGAATATTAAAAGAATTTCACATTGTTCATCCGGGAGGATAGAGAATAAAAGCTCTTATGAGAAGTTGTGTATACTGGCCCAAGAGATTGAAAAGTTGGTAAAATCCTGCAGAGGTTGTGCTCTAGCAGCAAAATCACCTTCAACAAAATTTCAACCTTGGCCAAAGACGGATGTTCTATAGTCCAGACTACATATAGATTTCGCATGCCTACCAAATGGACCACATCATCTTGTAGTGGTAGATAGCTTTACTAAGTTGCCTGAAATCTGTAAGCTTAAAAACAAAACCTCCTCAGTTACAGTATATTTTTTTACAGGAATTGTTTGCAAGATATGATATTGCTAACACCATAGTTTTTGATAATGGGACACAATTCACTGCGTATGAATTAAAAAAATTTCGTAAAATGGTCTCTGTTGAACATGATACTACTCCGCCGTATCATCCAAGGTCAAATGGAGAAGTGGAACATTTTTTAGATAATTTAATAAAAAAAAAGATAGATGGCATGACAGGTTTTGACTATTGGGGTCGACTAGAAAAGCTCAAACTTTATTTTCTCCAAAGTCGTCGTGAGCGCTACGCCAGGTGGTGCTATTAAGTTAGACGTGGCCTGGGCCAATGCTGGCCGAAACCTATAAAAGTTATGTATATACACACACACACACACACACACACACACACACACACACACACACATATATATATATACATATATATTATAAAGAACGAGGATTCAGTGCTGCATCATATCATATTTATTAACAATGTTTCTCTATCGATCAGCTCGAGGCAAGATCTATAACAGATCGAACCTGATTCTGTAATCAAAAGTTCTTCAGATATATTTGGCATATGAGATCGTCTCCGATTTTGTTTGTTCAAACACGTCAGCTGTTATTTATCTACAGCACATATTAGCATCCTGTTACTTCGAGCTGATCGCCAGAGAAACATATGTAACATGTTAATAAATATGATATGATACAACACTGAATCCTCGTTCTTTATAATATTATACTCTGCTCTGCACGAGCATCGAGTGCATACCGCCTACGGACGCATTTATCTTGCAACCTTACAACTATATATATATATATGTGTGTGTGTGTGTGTGTGTGTGTGTGTGTGTGTGTGTGTGTGTGTGTGTGTGTGGGTGTGTGTGTGGGTGTGTGTGTGTGTGTGTGTGTGTGTGTGTGTGTGTGTGTGTGTGTGTGTGTTATAACATCTCTGTCTGATGACCGACCCAGACGTATAATATTTTTGTCTGGCCTTTCACTCCCAGGTTTTTAAAAATATTGAAAAAATATCGTTAACTCTGCTGAGTCCCTCCGCCCTTTGCCGGGTCCTGTATTTCATCCAGCAGGGTGTCCAAATATCACCCACCTCACCAAGCTAGGTTTGTGGGGTTGCCGGTTTAGTCACCGACGATCCGACCATGAGAGGGGTTGTACTGGGTTACATGTTACCAGTAAAATTTAAAAAAACAGTAGAAAATGCTAGAGGGATTTTCTCTCAGAATAACATCAAAACATTTATTTACAAAATAGAAATTTCCGCATTTAATTGTACCGGTTTCAGCTTATACGTTTTTTCAACGACGGAAGTGTATAATGCAATTAAATTGCATATTAATAAGAATAATAAGAATGTGGGGGAAAAAAGTTCATTTAAAGCTGTTGGCCAACAGATTAGACTGCTGCCACCACTGTTGGTAAGGCTAAGGTCAACACTAAGAGAAAAAGAAAGAAAAATGTGGACTCTTCTCCCTAAATATGTATGTAAAAACAAACATTTTTTCCCTTATATTCTTATTATTCTTATTAATATGCAATTTAATTGCATTATACACTTCCGCCGTTGAAAAAGCATATAAAGCTGAAACCGGTACAATTAAATGCGGAAATTCCTATTTTGTAAATAAATGTTTTGATGTTATTCTGACAGAAAGTCCCTCTAGCATTTTCTACTGTTTTTTTTCTTTTTTACTATTTTATGTATATATATCAACTGGCGTGTCACTTCTCTACATTCCATATATACAGAGAGAGAGAGAATATATATAGAGAGCGAATATATATATAGAGAGAGAATATATAGAGAGAGAGAGAATGTTTAAACAGGTAATTAAAATCCTAGTCTTCAGAACATAGATACACAACTATTGCCAGTGTCAGTGACATCATATAGAAAATCAGGAGTTACAAAAGGATGTTATACTACAGAAAACGCAGTATAAGGAGCAATAGTGAAAAGTGAAAAATTGAGCATATTATGTATAAAAAGATATTGTTTAAGGTACATGTGCAAAAGATACAATAAAAAAAGATGTAAGATAAGATAGATAAAAGATATCATAGCATTGGAAATCAGGTAATGTTAAGGGTAGATAATGCAAAAGTTAATAAAATTAATAAAAGCATGCATGAGGTAAGAGTTGTATAATAAATAAAACAAACATATTTCATATAGAATGTAAAAGCATGTTAAAAGTGTTAGAAATGTTTAAAAAAATGTTTAATGGCATGCAATATGGTAGAGAGATATATGGGGATAAAATGGATAGATGTTATGTGAAATATAATGCAAAAAAACGTGATTAAATTAGATATGTTATTGTCATTCAAGAATTTTTATATTGGAGTTCGTATATAGATGTATATATTGGGTGTAACACACATGTATTATCCATGGAAATCTCTTAATTTTAGATGTAATATTTTTGAGATGTTTATAGTTTTAAAATATGTGTTTGGTAAAGATAAATTCCACTGTATTACTGGTCATGTTATTATAGGAAATATATTATACAATGCATTCCTATCTTTAAATTTTCTATTAAGAAATACTAGAGTTTGTTTTATGTGCGAGTTCTATTAATAGTTATTAGGCAGAGTCGGAAGGTTGAGAAGTCGTTAAATTGTTTTAACGTTATGAATTAAAAAAATAAAGGAAACGATATTCTCAAGAGGAGTTAATAACAAGGGGGGGGGGGGTTAATTAAGGAAGTAATTACAGTTGATAATAAAATAAGGGTTGTTTTATTATTGTAAATAAATTTTATTATCTATTGAAAGTTATCTTTCATTAAATAGTGATATATCTTGACTTTGCGAAGGCCTTTGACAAGGTCGACCACGGAATGATATGTCACAAACTACACAAACTCAGCATAACTGGAAAAGTAGGTGAGTGGCTGCATGATTTCTTAAAAGACAGAAACAAGACAGTTGCAGCCAATGGGGGCCTCTCAAAGGAAACTTCAATAACAAGTGGGGTGCCCCAGGGCACAGTCTAGTGATTACTACTGTTTTTGGTGGATCTCTCAGACATGCCATCTGTAGTACTTACAACATCCCTCACTAGCTATGCTGATGACACTAAGATAGCACAGGCAATCAAAAACCTAGCTGATGCTGCTCTTTTACAACAAGATCTGGATGCCATATACAAATGGGATAGGTTATTGGCAGTATTGGTAGAGGGTCGGACGCCATGCTTTGATGCATAGAGTTACGGCCCTTGCCATTCTGAGTTCAAATCCCGCCGAGGTTAACTTTGCCTTTCATCCTTACGAGGTCGATAAAATAAAGTACCAGTAATACACTGAGTAATTTCTGGCCTTGTGCCTAACGTAGAAACAATTATATGGGATTAATAAATCTGTGCTACTCGATTGAACCGTTGAAAATATATAGTATTTTCTGCAGAAAACATCGGCTGATTAAGCTCATTTGCATACCGAGCGATTTTATGGCTGGCCTTGCCGAAAATTAGAATTTCATTTCTCGCTCTAACATAGCAGACTACATAAATGTAAGTAGAAAAACTATATCAGAATCTCAAAGGGGAGTAGAGACAGATTTATAAGATTAAATGCCAGGCGTGAAAGCAAAGTGTAGCTCAATGCTTATTCATGCGATTTTAATAAGCTTAGCGAAAGGCAGAGTTAGTGCTTAAGAAGAGTTAGAGTTCAATTAGGATATAAGCAAAGCATTTATAATCATACTTTCAAATAGGAGAATCAAGTTACACATATAAAATATGCTTATTTATTTACAATTGTTTCATATGCCAAATATTTTAATGGTGCAATTTGAAAATGGAGGGATCACTCTAAACATTTAACATGAAATCACCGATATATTTATATTTGTACATACTCGTCAGAAGTAAACAAATATTAACAAGAATATCAGTTTAGAAATAACCATTACTTCAAGAATGAGGAAGAACAAAATGCATATATAAAACACATTCTAATATTGAAACTAAAGATATTATAATTCGAAATAAAAGATAGTACACACAGCTAATTATAACATTTAAAATATTATATATTTATTTTACTGCAAAGTCTAATACCATTAGGTGAGACTATTGCAATAACTGAAATTATAATCAAATATCTGCATAATAATATATTACTTTTAATTTTAAGCTAACAAAAAGAAAAACACAGATCTATATAAATAGTACAAGAGAATTATGTTCAATTTAAATCGAATAATAATACACAACCATTAAATACATCTAACCAAAACAACCAAAATAACATTTCAAATAATAATATCAATATTTCAGCGCATCAGCCTCGCCATCACCCGAGGCAACGCTGCGAGTGTGCTGGCTTGCCTCAAAAATCATTATAGAGGTTGCCCAGTACTCCTCGCGACGTTGCTGTCTTTTGCTCTGGTGTTGACTCCGTTATTCATCCCTTCCTTTACATTTTCTTTAATATTGTAACATTAAAAGAATATATCTTTCTGAAAGAATCGCGAGCTATTTATAATGTTGTCTAAGCATTTGTAATGTTATTTATGTATATATTTAAAACATATTTGTTATGTTATTCTACTGTAATTTTATTTATATGCTCTCTTTATATTTTCATTCTGAAAGAATTGCAAACGATTTGTAATGTATTTATGAAATAAATAACTTTATATATCAATAAGCCGCTACTTGTCACTATTAATAACCAAAACATTACTTTATATTAACACACACAATATTATGATATTGCATTTTATAATTGTTTCTACTTTTGGCACAAGGCCAGCAATTATCCCAGCGTATTACTGGTACTTTATTTTATCGACCCCGTAAGGATGAAAGGCAAAGTTAACCTCGGCGGGATTTAAACTCAGACCATGAAAGGCCGTAACTTGCTGCAATATTATTTAATATTATTAAATATTGCATTTAATAATATTAATCCTTCATATTAACTCTATAATTAATCCAAATTGTAACTGTAGAAATAAAACATTATGCCCACTTGACTGTAATTGTTTAACTGATAATATAGTATATGGTTGCACAGTTAATACATCTCGATGTTCTAAACTATACATAGTTTCAAAAGAAAATTTAATTCTCATCATTCTTTTAGAAAACCCAAAACATTAGCTAGCGCTATCTGGGAATGGAAAAACTAAGAATTTACCCTACACATTGAATTAGAATATATTAGGTAGATCCTCAGCCTATAAACCAAGTAATAGAATTTGTCGATTATGTCTCCTTGAATCTCAGCTCATCATTAAATCCAAATCTAACCTCTTAAATAGGAAATCTGAAATCTCCACTTGCCTACATAAAGACCTACAACCGTTCATTATCATAAACTCAATACTGGATAATTAACAACAATATGCTTCAACTATTGCTTAATTCTATATTGAATTCATAATAATGTAATAATCGATCAATATTTTTTCGCGGTGGATTAGGAGTATCGGTAGAGAGTCGGACGCCATGCTTTGACGCATAGAGTTACGGCCCTTGCCATTCTGAGTTCAAATCCCGCCGAGGTTAACTTTGCCTTTCATCCTTACGGGGTCGATAAAATAAAGTACCAGTAATGCGCTGGGATAATTGCTGGCTTTGTGCCAAACAGTAGAAACAATTATTTTTTCGAGCGTCGGACGCCATGCTTTGCAGCATAGTTACGTCCCTTTACGGTCTGAGTTCAAATCCCGTCGAGGTTAACTTTGCCTTTCATCCTTACGGAGTCGATAAAATAAATTACCAGTAATGCACTGGAATAATTGCTGGCCTCGTGTAGAAACAATTATTTTTTCTGATTTAAATAGGATATCTGATACATATATATACTTAACAGAATATATTTATTTATTTAATACAGTATATTATCGTATCTGAAAATCTGGTCGGGGGTGATGTAGTGACCTACATTCCGCAGGCTCACATACATTCTCTGTGCGTGATTTGGCTCAGTTCAGCCAATCAGCGCCAGTAGAAGAGGATGTATCCCTACGCGCCCTGAGGAAGAAATTCCCCGCGAAGATTTGAAGAATCTCTCTCTTGTACCGGAAGCTTCAAGCCAGCAACACGCATAATGTAACGGTGAGATCTTGCACCCTAGCCTCGCCGGCTTAACGGCGCAATGGCACATTCCCTTTTGTAACCTCTTTTTATCCGTAACTTCAACCATATAAGTTAACAAACATTGTTTGTACTACATCAAAAAATAAACATACATTTCATCTCTAATTACTGCTGTTGAAATCATTATTATGTTACTCGTGTCTCAATAACATCTATAACTAATACTGCTAAATACTCTATAATTTTAACACCGGTATACTCCCGTGGATTCCTTACCCTGAGGTAAATTTGAAAATATATTATATTTATATTATTATATTTTCCTTATTCCTTTTTACATCTAATTAAATATTATTGATTATTTAATAATCATTATAGTCTAGATATCTCTTTAATAATATATACATATTTTCTATGTTAATTCTGCAGTCTGCCTCCTGGCAACATATCCATGCATGATTTTTTTTTGCTGAATTCACTGCAGTTTCCCTGTGTGTGAGTTTTTGATTATCATGCAGGGAGTGTCTTTTAAGGCGTTCCTTGATTAGGTCGGTAGTTTTCTGCCAAGTGTGTATCTTTGTTCTTGGGACCAATATTGATTGTGCTAGTGTCAACCACCCTGGTATATGTGCATCTACCTTGAAAACTTGTTGGTAGAGGTCGATAAGATACAATATAAGTTTTTTACTAGTAGCCGTCAATCAACTCTCTTCCTGGTGTTTTCTTATCTTAGAGTTTTCCTATCACAGTCTCAAGGGTATCATCATTTATTCTATCTTTTTGTTGTAGTGGAGGAGCAATAGTTCTTTTGGATTTCCTTTAGCCATACTGCATCTTCTTTTCACTCCATACTCTTCTTTTCACTCCATAGTTTTCTCCAGAAGGAATCTATGTCTTTCTGGGATGGGACCTCAGTGACATATATTACTTTGCCCTTCATATCTCTATAGACTGGTATTTGGTTTCGTCTGAATCTTTTATTAAGTACTTTTCTTTAATCTACGTTTCTCGCTGACAGCTCTCAATTCTTTGATGAGAATGATCAGCTTATATTGAAGAGTTCTAGTTGTACTGTCACCAAACACGTTTCTATTTTATTTTTCACTCTTTGTTGGTGAGGAGTGAAGTTTTTTTTTGTTTTTGTTTGCATGTAATGAACATTGTCACATATCCTATAGTTTTTCGTAGGTTAGTAATCTTTTTTCTACTTTTGTAATATATGGTGGTATTTTTAGTGATGTTTTGTTTTGTTATCACCAAGATAATGCTTCACTGTCGTTGCCAGGCATATAAACAAGCGTTGATTTGCCAAAATGTAAGGGTTTGAATTTGTTGTAAATATTCACCCGCAATTTCATCAATAGCATGCAGGGTTCCATTATTTGTTTTCATTTTGTTTAGTACTGTTGTTATATTACGTTCCACCAGAGAAATGTTTATAGTATAAATTTCTCTCTGGAAAGTTTCGCTGAGAATATATTTCAATTGTTTATACCCTTGATTGACCAAGCTAATGGCAGATGTATTATTATTAACAGTGTTTTTCACAACAGTCGAGGTAGAATCAGTTGATACACGTGGTTTCAAATTTCTTACCGGCATAGTTATTTCATGGGACTGTTCAAGTATTTCTGTTGTTTGTTGATGTTCTGCCTGGCTGCTAGAAAGTCTAGTAGAGTGGCAGCCTGTAGCACGTGTTGTTGACTGCATGTTTGTTCTGGGGGACTTACAATTAATAATGTTCATGTTATTTTTATGTTCAACAAATGTCGCTTGTTGGTGTAATTGTTTGGTTGTGAAGTGGCTGAGCTTTGGGTGTATTTCGTCCCAGTATAGCTTCATTCTGTTCAAATAGCCAACAGAAGGGTCTTTGTTTTGCCATTTTATAACAATAAATCATTATTAAGTTCGTAACTCCAAGAAAAATGTGATTTTTCTTGTTGTTGTTTTTTTCCTCGGTTTTTCACTAATGTTGTTTTTATCTTCATCCATGCTGCTTGTAGCAAATCCTTGTAGTTAGTATTTAGTCAGATATCTCTACAAATTCGAATAAAATGTGCCTTCAGTGGGTATAGTTAGAAGAATACCCAGTGTGGGAGATAGTATTCATCTCAAATTTAATTAATAGTCTCCCACACCAAAATGTACGACTGGTCGCGTTGATTGTATGTATGTATGTATGGAAATACTCGGTTTGTTGCCCGAGCACTCGGTTAGCCCACAGGGCGGGAGAGACCCCTAATTCATCTTAGGAAATCGTTCTAGGAAAAAGAAAACTCTGACGTAAAACCTGCGACTTGATCGCAACCAATGATGTTGACCTGTTTGGATACCTGTCACCGTTGTTCAGCGGAGAGTAGGATTAGTCCAGTGCAAGACCTTTCTTCACTTAAAAGAGTTTCAAGTACAGACACCACTTGATCTAAACAACTTTCACGTGTTGTGTGAACATGGCCTTTTCTTTTTTCTTTCACTGCAGCATATACAACAAGGAATCTAAGTCCTTGCAAGGGCTAAAAGGTCATGCTCGGGCCACACATCTATAAGAAACCGAGATGCAACCAATATGTATGTATGTATGTATGTATGTATGTATGTATGTATGTATGTATGTATGTATGTTATCTCTTTCTCTTAATTTCGAGTATATTTTTTTTGACCGGCCACCTTCCTGGTGGCAAGGTTGTAAAAGAAAAGAAATTGTCATCCCTTGAATCGCAAGAATGTTTTGCAAATTTTGAAGGTGCCAGCTATCGCAGCCATTTGTAGACTATGAATTAGGGAGCTGCGCTTTTTGTCCGCAAATCCAAGTTCAGTCATACTTTGGTCCAAGTGGGTTGGTATATAACCCGTAGCTCCAATAATGATGGGTATGAAGCTAAAGTTGTATCTTGGATACTGGATTTGTAAACTCCTATGTATGTATGTATGTATGTATGTATGTATGTATGTATGTGTGTGTGTATGTATGTATACATGTAGTGACTAACGGTAACAGCATGAATCAACTAATGAAAAATTGTCGTACTCTTTCGTTTGATCGTTCTATCTCTCTGAAAAATCTCAGATGGATGTTGCTTCTTGGTCCCAGAATTGCAAAGATGTTATTCCGGAAGATAGCAAGGGTGATCGGAAACGTTACAAGTAAAAAACAGTGGAACTGTAGTACGTTAAGTAGTTTAATAGTCTAGAAAACAAATAATTCTATAGATTCCTCGATTCGATATACTTAACTTCTATCCCTTCCCTGGAATTTCCTAAAACATTCACCAATATTAACGATTTCAAAACCAAGATTATAGTGAACACCGGGAAAACACCGTTATATAATAGTACTTTCTATTGAGATTAAATAGAGAGCGACTTCTTATTCGGCTTTCTGTGGGAATCTAAGACGCTGTAGAAATATTTGATCTCGGAGAACTTTTTATTTTAAATATTTTCAACAGACGAAACACTTCCATATCTCCAGAGAGTTTATCAATTTCGTACAACATAAATGACCAGATAGATAGACTTAAAAGAGAGCTGATACGAATAGGTAAAGAATTCAATTCTAACATCACTATTATCTTTTCATATATTAGTTTATATCTGAGTATTACAGACAAACACGACCCCTATAAAAAGCCACCCTATAACTCCAATCATAATAAAGAACATCACAGAGGGCAAAAGTAAATCATTTCCTCCCTATTAACAGTGCAAGATGTTAATGGAATTAATATAGGTGGCGAAATTTTATAAAAGATTTTATTTAAAAAATCATGTCATTCCGAAAGAAGAACACTTTCAACAGTTTAAGCGTAACATTAATGACATCGGTCTCTCCGATCTCAGAATATTTGTGGAGGCAATGAAAACTGACTCTGTCTTCCTCCTCCAGACATACCAAATAATATTTCATTAATTTTTTTGACTGGCTTCAGTCATCAGACTGCGGTTATGCTGGGGCGACACCTCGAGTAAATGGATCAAATCGCCCAAGTACATTTTTTTAAAGTCAGGTACTAATTTTATCGATAGTTTGCTGACAATTCCTGGTATTTTAGAATTTTATTCCGTTCGGCTACGAGTGCAATGACCTTCAACTTCGCCGCAACATCTAGAAATGGAAATGAGCAAAAGAGACGCTAACTGTGAGACAAAAAGTTAAACCACCAGTCCTCTTCTCATTAAATTTAGACAATCCGTCTGATTCTAGAATTGGGAGTATGCTGAATATAGCCAAGGCCCTCATGATTCAACTTGGTATGACGAGCGACGTGACTTGCATTCAGATAGCAAGACAATCCATGAAGATTCGTGAAGTCAACGGGCCTGCCATAACATTTATAACCACCATATAGATCGGCTCCGATTCTGGATGCAGTAGCGATGTGGAGCTCATCAAGACTGAGTAGGTCACCGTGCAAAGTATCGACCCACTCTCCGAAAATTTAACACTGGTTTTAAATAAAACACAAATATGCTATGAAGCTGTTTTATGGTGTCATCAACAATGTTTACGGTTAACAATTAATATGGAAGAGTGATAGAAAAAACATAGAAACTCTTGCTTATGATATTATCGATATCATCGCACATTGATATATCAACTGGCTAAGGCCATGGGGATTATTTCTGTAATTATTTATCTTTTTGCTTCAAGCATTTCTCCGTGTTTTGTGTGTGTTTCTAGTGTCTTCTTTTAGTTAAACCCTTTACCATAAACCTTGCTTCAGGTTTTGTCTTTCTTGTAGTCATTTCGTAACACTGACTTCTTTTGTGGTAATTTTCGTTCCTCTATCACTGAGAACGTTTATTTTACTTTAAAAAATACATGTATAATCTAAAACACCAAATGACATACTACCATTCTCTCACCTTATCCACTTCTCTCTTCCCTTATTTCTAACTCTTTCACGTCTTCTCTCTCTTTCATTATTCTTACTCATTCATTCGCATACGTCATTATTCTTCTCTTCCTCTCCTTTTTCTCTCTCTTTCTCACTCTTTATCTAAATATATACAGTTCCTTTTCTTTTTTTATCCCAATCAAAATCTACCTCCACATTTTCTTTTCTTTTTCCAACGTCTTCCCATCCCCCTTTACCTTTCAATATCATATGCGAATCTCTCTCTCTCTCTCTCTCTCTCTCTTTACCTCTCGACCACCCTATATATCTGTTATTTTAATACGTTACTTCTCTGTGGTTTAAAGAATATTACATTTCATTTCTGACTAATCCACTGACAAAACTTGAACATTAATTAATCTATGAATGTTTGACCTAACGAAGACTATCTAAACTATGTTGAAAAATGTTAAACATTCATCTTACCTTATAAAGGATGTGTCATAGAAGGTAAATTACTTGTGTAGATTCGGTGCTGACTGTAATTACCACGAACTGGTTGCCAAAAGAAAATATAATAGCCAGTCAAAACAACAGCCAGTGATAGTACAAAACCCATATATAACCCGACCAAAGTTAACTTTTGCATTAAGTTAGAAACATCTGAAACAGTTTTTCTTTCTTCTGAAATTCCAACACCTATAGCTTTCTTACCCGGCATATTTTATTTGAGCGTGTACTCAGACTGACACAATTACGACGGCATAGAAATATATTTAAAAATAATTTTCACCGTCTTGGCAACTGGCTCATGATGTTTGGATTTATCCCAAGAAATTCGTAATCAGCTTTGAATTATCATTATAATCTCTTTACCAATGAATATAAAAGAGTTATTAAATATTGCATTATTGAAACAATTCCAAATATAGAAGAAAATTCATATCATAAAACTATTACATACTATATGGGCTTATATTCTTGAATACCTGTAACGCATACGACAATCTATACCTTCTTTATCATTTACAACAAGACATTTCTATATGAAAAAGCTTTGTCAATAATTAATTGCATTAAACCGGCTACCAAGCTACCTCAATCAACTGAAATATATCAATGAAGGTACCACAATAAAGTAGCTGAAGCTGCTATAAATAATAATTAAATCACCATCAAATAACATGCTTTAAAAATGGAAGAGCTCATTACATAATATAGTCCAAGATACCCATAAAAGACAGAATAGTTATGTTTACAATGTCTTTACTCGTAGGACTCTTAAATTAAAATTTACCTGGAGGAAACAACAACGACCCTTAATGTAATATTTGCTCAAATTAAAGGAATGGAGGATTCAGGGATAAATTTGACAGTGCGAACTGTGGAGGAGAATAGAGAATAAGTTTTGGGTTATAGGATGGTCTTGGATGGAAGGATAGAAAGAATGAGCAGCATTTGGCAGCACAATGAAGCTGAATTCACTTTGGGGTAGGACAGGGCAGAGTCAGGGATGTGAATGGTGGTAGACTCATTGGGTGTGGGAAATATTATGGTAGGAAATATTATGGTAGGGAGTAACAAATAGATGGAAGAGCCAGCCTAAGTGTTATTACAACTTTCTGCTTTTTTACGGCCATCTTCTCCATGTTTGTCTCATCACAAGTGTAGGCATATCCCCAATCATTTTGATCCTTTGATATCTTCTCTGTGAAGTCCAACTTTTTTAGGTCAGCCTTTACAACTTCACCCCATGTTAGGTCTTTCTCTTCCACAGCTTCCCTCGGTTTCGAGTGCCCTGCTCTTTTTTATGCAGTTCATCTTTCATACACATCATGGGCCATACCAACACAGTCTTTTCTCTTGTACAATGCATTCAATCCCTCTAATGCCCCGTTTTTCTCTCAGTCCATTAATGCTTTGTCGTTGCACATCCATCAGAACATGCTTGCCTCATTGCTTTCTAATCTTCATAAATCCTCTGTGTTCAATACCCAAATCTCTCTTCCATACAACATTGCAGCTTGCTCACAAGTATCATATAATCTGCCTTTCACTCTGACAGAAAAACCCTTTGAGGCCAACAGAGATAGTAGCTCCCTCAACTTTTTCTAGCCTGTTCTCACCCAGGCTACTGTACTTTCCGAACATCCATCTCCATTACTAATTTGGTCACCCAGGTAGCAAAATCTGCTAATTATTTCTAGGGAGCCATCTGAACATTTAACAGCCTATTTCATGTGCGCTGTTGCTTGCTATAGCTCCTGTACATCTGTTACATTTAAAGTATACATTCTTTGTTAGCCTGCTTGAGATCCCACTACATCTCTTGTGTACACATAAGTTACATTTAGTACAGATTGTAGAATTCCTATCAGCTCATTCTGCATACAGAGCATGGCCATTTTCCTGGTAGAATCAGTGCTCTGTCTTCCTTTTTACTTACTAAATTTCAGTCTAAGCTGCATTTATGCTGAGGCCTTTTGATTCCAGGTTTTACTTCTGTCTGGAATTTCTACTCTAATTTTGCCATGAATTCAGATGAGAACTAAGTCATCTGTATATAAGAGCTCTCACAGGCAGCCAGTTTTAAACTCCTTAGTTATGATCTGAAGGATTATAATAAACAGGAGAGGACTGAGAATTGAGCCTTGGTGTATCCCCACTTACACGCTAAATTTGCTGACTGCATCTTTTTAATATTAAATGCTGAATCTTATATACAGTTTATAACAATGGAATTATATTAATCATTGTTAATCTCATCTTCTTAGACATAACCATCCATCGTCAACAAATCCGAGAGATTCCATTGCGTGGACATATCGACAAGTGTACCTGGGGAAAGTTTCCCAGTTTTAGATTTTTCCAAGTTGTCAATATGCAGATGACATTACAGAACAACAAAGAATAAATA
The DNA here is from genome assembly GCA_964016885.1 of Eledone cirrhosa. Classification (NCBI taxonomy): domain Eukaryota; kingdom Metazoa; phylum Mollusca; class Cephalopoda; order Octopoda; family Eledonidae; genus Eledone; species Eledone cirrhosa. The sequence continues at coordinate 393,059,754 of OZ024741.1, forward strand.
AGGAGAAATTACAAATTAACAGATATTAATCGTATCTAGATGTCTAGAAATAATATTCCACCAAAAATTTCACGTACCAAGTCACGTGACTATCATAGTAAAAAATTAAATGAGGTTTATTTACATCAAAAACCTTTGAAGAACGACATGCAGAAAACCAGTGAAAGCTATTACTGTTGATAATTTAATACATTTTGGGGGTGGGGAAAGTCGATTAAATTGACTCCAGTGCATGACTGGTACTTTATGTTATCGGCCCCGTAAGGAGGAAAGGCAAAGCTAACCTTGGCTAACCTAATTTGAACGCAGGTCGTAAAGGGCCGTAACTCTATGCCACGAAGAATGTTGTCCGCCGCTCTGCCGATACTATAATCACATACATGTAAGAACAGAAGAAACAATATAGAAAAGTTAATGTGGTGTGGTAAACAAATATATATATACACCAGATCCGAACACAATGGAACCAACCTCCCACTGTCACTGCCTCCGTCTCTCCCACTCTCCCCATCTCTCACTATTGTGAGCAAATGGGGCCACACCCATTGGCCACCCGGCGGTCTCGGCATGCAGAATAGAGAAGGCGTTCCCCCGAACGATGGTGAGGGACACGCGCTGGAAGTGCCATGCCAGTCGAAAAAAGTGGAGCCAGGCACCGCTGTGGGGTTGTGAGGCTGAGCCGAAACATGCGAGGCGGTGCTGGTCGAGCTGGCGCACTAGCCTATCTAAGGCCATGTCGCACTAGATGGCATCCCAATGCTCTGGGATTATTATAATTCGTTTGTAAAATTAACATTTGATACTGTTATAAACTTTGGAACTTTAATATTATAGTTATAAACTGATATTAGATATACTGTGTTATTTTCGTCTTTATTTTTTCTTTATTATCTTACTTGTGTGGACAGTCACCACTTATTTTTCAATATATATGTGTGTGTGTGTGAGTGAGCGTGGAAAATGGACGTAAAAACGATGATGATGATGATGATGATGATGATGATATACAGCAAGCGTTTTAAGACTATCTTCCATGTGGGCTTTGTGACAAGTTTCCCCAGTTTTCTCTGTTGTCTACATCTCTCATTAATACACTGGCTTTCATTTCCTCTTCCAGCATTTTTAACCAGGTTTTTCTTGGTCATCTCTTTCCTTTACCTTCTTCCACATTTATTTCCATCACTCTTCTCATTTGTTTCGTGTCATCCTTCCTCAACACATGGCCCAGCCATTTCATTCCATTTCTTTTCACAGCATTCGTCACTGGATCTATTGTCACCATCCTCTGCAATTCATTGTTTGTCTTCCTCTCACACAGCGATATTCTACTTATTCACTGAAACATTCTTTCCAGCCTTCTCTGATACTCTGCTTTCATCACCCATGTCTTGCTCCCATAAACCATACATATTCCCCATCAGTTTCAGTGACCTTCCCGCTCCACACCTTCCCGCCCACACCTTCCCGCTCCACACCTTCCCGCCTCACACCTTCCCGCCCACACCTTCCCGCTCCACACCTTCCCGCCCACACCTTCCCGCTCCACACCTTCCCGCCCACACCTTCCCGCTCCACACCTTCCCGCCCACACCTTCCCGCCTCACACCTTCCCGCCCACACCTTCCCGCTCCACACCTTCCCGCCCACACCTTCCCGCCCACACCTTCCCGCCCACACCTTCCCGCTCCACACCTTCCCGCCCACACCTTCCCGCCCACACCTTCCCGCTCCACACCTTCCCGCTCCACACCTTCCCGCCTCACACCTTCCCGCCTCACACCTTCCCGCCCACACCTTCCCGCTCCACACCCTCCACACCTTCCCGCTCCACACCCTCCACACCTTCCCGCCCACACCTTCCCGCTCCACACCCTCCACACCTTCCCGCTCCACACCATTCCCAAGATCTAGCTCAACTACCTCCGTACATAATTTGCATTTAAATGTAGCTGCCACATTACGTAATAAAACGTTAATACCGGTACATTTTCAATGCCCCCACCCAATGCATTGTGTACATTTAATGGAGTTCCAACCAACACCCCTTCTACCCACTGCACCCGACCACTAGGGTGTTTCATATTTGTAGGGAACATTTTATTTTGTTGGAATCACCTCATGTCGATTGCGCCCTGAATTCAGTTCACATAAAAGCTTCACAGGCGAAAACATGAGAAGATGCAAATACATTTAGAGGTTACACTTCAACACTTGTTGATTGTAGCCAGGTACCTCTACACAACCACCACTACTACCATTCTAATACCCCCGCCACCGCTAGAATTATAACACCACCACCAGCACTACCATTATAACACTGCCAATGCCATTATTACTCCATCACCTGTAACACCACCGCCGTCACCTACAACTACATCACCATCACTACAATCGCTCTTGTGTTTTCTCTACTATCATGTCGAATTCGGCGACACAATTTCAGTTGCTGCAAACAACACTAGCTAGAAAATCTAGGCAGTGTTGGGTAAAGCAAATATCCCTAACAAAATGAAAAAAAAAACATCGGCACTTCAATCGAGAAATTAAATCTGGAGTGTCAAGGACTGAATAAGAAAAATCAAAGATGACAGATATAGTAAATGCAAAGTGTGAGATTTGTAAAGGTGATCTCGAGGAAATGTTTCAAATTTCAAGCCAGGATATTCTCGACTGAAAAGATGCCCCATTTGAAGACAAAGCTTTCCTTGAGACACAGTGAGAAAATCAGATGTCTTCCTTCATGGATGGTGTTGATGCAAAACATGTGAGAGTTATTCAGAAGAAGGAAATGAAGGTTCATGATATAAAAGTAAAAGAAGCGAAAACAAGATGAAGAAGTCAAGAAGATGTCTGAGAAAGTAGCTCTTGAGAGTTCCTCAGCCAGCTCAGTCACGATGATGATGATGATATATTCACATCACTTTCAATAAGAGAATGTCTGATAAAGAAGAACATTTCCACTCTTCCACATTCCCCCTACAGCCGAGATGTAGCTCTGTGTGACTTCTACCCCTTCCTTAAGTTGTAAATGAAGTTGAAGGGTCTGTGGGAAACATACAAAAAATTGTAACAGATGAGCTAATGTCACTCATAGAAAATGGCTTCTGGTTCTGCTGTGAACAATGAAAGAAATGTTGGAACTAAGGTGGGATTTCCCAAGAGTCATATTTTGAAAGGAATAACTTGTGATTTCATGTACGCCTAATATACATTTAAATAAGATATCAGTACCCTTACTTTTGGGATAAACCTCTATCCCGTCACCTACGACTAACTCTCTCATCGCCCCCACCTCCACTTCTCTCCCCATCACTGATACCGCACCTAACCACAACATCCCCTCCGCCTCCACCCGTTTCTCTCCCTCACGTACCTCCCATACTGTTGTGAACCTACCTCTAACCTACCACTATCCGAAGCTGAGTGCTCCCACCTCACCAGGGGCTTGCCCGTCTTACCTACCACATCCACCTGCGACGAGTTCCCAAATTGTACTGAGGTTGAACGCTTCTTACGTCGCCCAAAATTACAAGCATTCTTCTACAACATACCGTCATCAGCCCAAACAGACTGTTTCACAAGTTTCAACCGCCGACAATCACTGAGCTCTGGGCAGTTCAGCACCCTTGACACATTTGTAGAGACTTGCCGAAGTACAGCGTTCATTTCCAAAAGCACTATCATCGTATCAACCTCATTCAGGCTGAACTCTCTGCTCTGCGCAACCTACGGCGCCGCGATGACATTGCATCAAACCTGTTGATAACAGTTGGGTCGTGGGTGTGAAGCGCGAACCTCTACAGGACTAAGGCCCTCCGCCAGCTTCACAATATCCAATTTTGCCGGCCTTTATCCTTTGATCTCACGCTAGGCTACCAAGAGCTCGTTCCACCAACGTTCGCCAACTTTCCTACCACCTACTGCTACTAATCATACAGCACGCACCCGTCGTACACCTACCATCTACTTCTTCCCCAAGAAATATACAACCGATAATTCCGGCCGCCCTCTCGTTTCTGCCTGTAACCGCCCTACCGAAATAATATCCTAATACCATGACATCCTCCTCGCCCCCTTAGTAACCAACCTCCCCTCCCATATCCTCGACACTAATAATTCCCTTCTACTTTAACACATTTTCCTTCTCTTCTGGGCCCCTCTCGCATTCTCTTTACCACGGACATTAACTCTCTCTCTACACCATCATCCCTACATGCTCGGCCTCCACGCTCTCCAGCATTTTTTAGACACGCCCAACACTACCCGAACACTTATACTCTTTTCCGTTTTGCTGAGCTCTTTCTCACTCTCAATAGTTTTTCCTTTTCCGGAGAGTTTTACCAACAGCTCTCTGGAGTAGCCATGGGCACCAGAATGGACCCTAACTACATCAACTTGTTCGTTAGCTACGTCGAGGCCTTGATATTCTCCCAGTACACTGGTCCGGCCCCTGAGCTATACAGTCATTACGTCGACGATTGTATCAGCGCCACCGCTCTCTCCTGTGAACAGCTCAACCCCTTTCTTTCTTTCACCCAGTATTTTCCTCCTGCTGTACCTTCACCCCCTACCTCCAACTCCTCAGTCCATTTTCGCGACATCTCTCCCTCTCTCTCTTTCTCTTTATCGACCACACACACCACATACCCTCTACTTCCATCTTCTATAAGCCCACTGATTCCCACTTCTACATTCACTTCACCCCCTCCTATCCCACCTACACCAAACTCTCCATACCCTATTCCTAATTCCCCCACCTTCGTCGGCTCTGTAGCCAGGACCACGATTTCGAGGCCCAGTACAACGTATGACCTCCCGCTTCATCCAGCGTGGATATCCCCTGCTCTGATCCAAGCTGCCCTCATGAAACCGACCGTATCAAGCCCTCCCTCTCACCCCTACACCCACCTTCCTTTCCACCTCATCTACCACTTCACCACCCTACTTCTCCAGTGACATATCTTCCCATATGACCCCGCCACTTCTCGCTTCATTCCAAATCCACCCATCAGCGCCTTTAAGCGTGCCCGTAATCTCCGCGAATTCCTGATACACAGTTTCTTCCCTTCCTTTCCTAGGACTCACCCAGCTCCCATCCCTATTCTCGTCCTCGCTGTAATACCTGTCCCTTCATTTCTAACCTCACCACTCTCACAGTCACTAACGGTTCTTTCCGTATCCACCACTACTTCACCTGCACATCCACTTATGTAATCTAAGCCCTCCGGCTTTCCCTTTGCGAGACTTTATACACCAGACAAACAGGCCGCCGCTTGGCAGACCGTTTCGCTGAACACTTGAGGGACATACGACTCGGTATAGATACCCCGTGGCTTGTCATTTCCGTTTTCCAAGCCACTCTTTCCTACATGTCTCAGTCATTGGTGTCCTTTTACATCACGGATCGCTGGCCTTGTACTCCAGAACTGATCAGGGTTTGATTTTCTGCCTTGGGTCTAGTTTCCCTAATGGACTCAACTCCCCTCCCCGATTTAATTAATCTTGCAACATACGCTTGCCCTTACTTCTATATTCCTAAACACTCTCACCCCTACTTCGTCCGCTGTCACACATGCACGCGCACATTCACCCTAGGTTCCTTCTAATGGCTGTATTATGAGTAGAAATACATACTCTTACAGCATGTAATGACCAACAACAACACGTACGGACCAACAACAACCACACAAACGCACACCCTCATAAACTTATAAACACACACATATCCTCACAGCTTCGTACTTACAACAAAACATACACGCGCACACACTCTCTTAAACTTATATATACACACACTTATTCCCATAGCTTTGCAAGGACAAATAACAAACATGTACACACACACACGCGCGTACACGCTCTATATACAAAACGATGTTTCCTTTTCAGCTAGACGCATTCGATCAACACCTTTTAAAACAAGCTCAACTTATATAACAACGCCAGAATCAACAGTTTTCCAAGAGATAGCGACTTGAACTAACCTGATTTTTCGTTTCTGCCACTGCCCACACTCCTCTATCTCTCTATTTTTTTTTTCTTTGATTTATCATTCTATTTTCTGATGAAGGTCTAGCGTCCGAAACGTATAGACTCTTTTCCTATTGTATCAAGCGTAAAACTAATAATATATTTATTCATTGTACTGTGACATTCACTTTGTTATTTCTGTTTACCTTTTGCACACACACACACACACACACACACACACACACACACACATATATATAGAACAGCCGTTAAAACAGCTAAATGATGTCAAAGACAACAATGGGAAAAAATGCCTCAGAGGACAGAGACCAGTGGTCAGTGACAATCCACAAGGTGGGTGACAGGCAGAGGAAATATAGAAAAGATTGAAAGAGGAGGAGGACAAGCAGTGTGTTGGTGCACAGAAGTGACTGGAAGAGGAAATAAAGGAAGGCGATGTACAAGACATCTTCATCCTCATCAGCAAATGATTTTGCACGCTTTAACTGGTAGTACCATTTTAAAATGCTGGATCGTGCAACAGAAAAATAAATCTTTCTGCTGATGTGTTTACTATACATATACTACCCAATGATGTGTTTACTATACATATACTACCCAATGATGTGTTTACTATACATATACTACCCAATGATGTGTTTACTATACATATACTACCCAATGATGTGTTTACTATACATATACTACCCAATGATGTGTTTACTATACATATACTACCCAATGATGTGTTTACTATACATATACTACCCAATGATGTGTTTACTATACATATACTACCCAATGATGTGTTTACTATACATATACTACCCAATGATGTGTTTACTATACATATACTACCCAATGATGTGTTTACTATACATATACTACCCAATGATGTGTTTACTATACATATACTACCCAATGATGTGTTTACTATACATATACTACCCAATGATGTGTTTACTATACATATACTACCCAATGATGTGTTTACTATACATATACTACCCAATGATGTGTTTACTATACATATACTACCCCATGATGTGTTTACTATACATATACTACCCAATGATGTGTTTACTATACATATACTACCCAATGATGTGTTTACTATACATATACTACCCCATGATGTGTTTACTATACATATACTACCCAATGATGTGTTTACTATACATATACTACCCAATGATGTGTTTGTGTGATAAAACAAACAGCATAAATAGAAGGACGAAAGAAAGCAAAGAAAATAAAATAATAGGATAGTGGACCTCAAGCTGAGGTGTCTGTCCTAAATAGAAATCTAATCATAGCCATGATAAAGTTAAATAAAAAATGAAACAGACATATATATATACAGTAGACAGCTTCTGTTACCTAGGTGACCGAATTAGCAGCGGAGGTGGGTGTTCAGAAAGTACAATAACTAGGGTAAGAACGGGATGGAAGAAGTTCAGGGAGCTACTGCCACTGCTAGCTGCAAAAGGCTTTTCCCTCAAAATGAAAGGCAGACTGTATGATGCGTGTATACGAACAGCAATGTTATATGGCAGTGAGACCTGGGCGCTGAAGGTGGAAGACTTACGTAGATTAGAAAGAAACAAAGCCTGCATGCTCCGATGGATGTGTAATAGTAATATACGTGAACGGCAAAGCATAAATGAATTGAGAGAGAGACTGAGCATAAGAGGAATCAAATGTTGTGTGCAGGAGAGATGGTTGTGTTGGTATGGACATGTGATGCGTATGAAGGATGACAGCTGCATAAAAAGAGGCAGAGCAGTAGAAGTTGATAGAAACCGCGGAGTGGGGAGACCCAAGATGACCTGGAATGAGGTGATAAAAGCCGACCTAACCCAATTACACCTCTCAAAGGCAATGACACACTACCGTGACCTCTGGCGTCACGCAGTAATACAGAAGACCCGACCCCCCACGAGTACAAGCCGAAGCTGAAGCATATAGACAATATGTCTCCACACCCTCCCACTGCAAGGTGGTCATGGAGGTGCCATGGCAAAAAAGCATCCAGCCCACACTGTAATGTGGACGTGTAGGCGCCACGGAAAAAAGCACCCAGCACTCACTGTAAATGAGGTTGGTGTTAGGAAGGGCATCCAACTGTAGAAATCAAGCCAGAATCAGTTCCCGTATGAACAAGACAAGGTCAGCCGACTGGACAGTGCCCACAACAGGACAACCCATCTAACCCATGCTAGCGTGGAAGAACAGACGTAAAACAGTGATGATGATGATATATATATATGTATATAAAGATGAGGATCCAATTAGATTCGAAAATTAATTAAAGCCATTCATCATTTTTCAATTTACAAGGAAATTCCTATATTCTTGGATTCAAACAGATTTTGCTTTATATATATATATATATATATATATATATATATAAATGAAAAGTATAGAAATTATTGGGGCAAGATGCCAACAGTATTCCATAATAATATATATATTATATATATTCGTAAAATTGGAGCATTCTCAGTGCAAATGGTAGCAGTATACAGCTGGGTAGTATATGTATAGTAAACATTCGGGTTAAGATATAACCTCAAATCGAATAGACAGTGGGAGAGAGAGGAAGAAAGAGAGTCTAAAGTGTGAGATGAGAAATAAGAGGGTTATAGAGTCAGAGAGAAGGGAAGAGGAGAGGAGAGGAGAAAAAAGAGGACGAAAACGATGGAGTAGGGCTTATGGAGAAAAATGAAGAGATGGATAGAAAGATGGAGAGAGTAAACTAACAAGAAAATGGAAAATTGGGCAGGCTAGCACAAATTCAATTTGTCTAGTTTGTTATACCTATATATATATATACATATATACTAGAGAGGTCAGCAACCCTGTTTCAGTTCTAACTTGGTTTGTGTAAACGAATAAAACCCTTGCAAGCAAGGAAAGTAGATGTTAGAATGATAATGATGATGATGATGATAATGATGATGATGATGATGACAATGCAAACCTCACGGTTATCTCTTATTGTTATCAAAGCCATATTTACAAGACCAATCACAATCAGTGAGGATATAACAAAATCTAGTTAAGCTCTTATCAATAAATAATCCTCTTAAAGCCTGTCTAACTGTCTGCATTAATCTGAATAATAATCATTGTCTTGAATTTTAGTAATGTGACACTATCATTTCAGCTTACAAAATGATGTTAAACTTGATAAACCATTGATAGAAGCTCTCAGCTAGGTTGGGCCACAACACTTTACAACATTGGTTTCTTGCCATATCTGTTATACCAAAAGGTGTCTGTGAATATCTTTGGGCCTCTTACCACCAAAAAAAGAGAAAAGGTCTTCCACATCCTATAGGAACTTGCACATTAGTAGTTCAAAGATTATTCAACTCATTGCAGTTTCATTTAACAGTTCTATCAGTCTCTTATTTGTTTGACAAAGAACTGCGAACTTAATTTTACATGGAGAGTAATCAGCTTATCATAATCTTTGCTTACTATCTATCTGTCCACCTTTCACTGCTCTTATTGAACCTTAGTGCACCCAAACACATCCATAGTCATTCTTTTAGTTTGGATGGGGCATGAGACATTCCATATCCTCTGGAATTCACTAGTCTTATGTAATCATTGTTTGCTACTTTGGTCTTCACCAATACTCTATCTTTTGAATATTTATTGACTTCCTATGGTTCTATTTCTACCTCTAATATACAGCATCATTTTGCTAGAGTTCTTCCATTAGTTCCATAAAGAAAGCATTGGTGTTTTATTAAACTATAAAAAACATGTCTTGGTGAAGACCCCCTCCCCTTCACATGTTTTACTTGCTTTCACTTGGGGTACGATTTTCTTTTCAGGATATCGTTTGCTTTCTTTTTTTCTGTCTATTGTCACAAAATTCCTATGAAAGAGCCTTGTTCCTGTATTAGAAACCAGCTCTCTTTCTCTATTAGTGAGAAATTAAAAAAAAAGAACACACACGCACGCACACACTCACACACACACACACACACACACACATATATATATATATATATATGAACACACAATTTCTACCAAATATGGGAGTGTTAGTGACCAGGCTGCAAGATGTACGACAAAAATGTTTGAAACTCCATTGCATACAATCTATTTCATGCTAAAGATATTCAGTGTGACTGCCATGGTCACATCATATAATACAAGATGTCACATATCATATTTGAGTTATCTACCTTGGCTAATTTGTACTAACAAGATGTTTCCCATTATATGATGGATAATGTTGGAAATAGACTTTTGTCACTGTAGGTAATATTAGATAATGTTACATAGGTACCATAACTATTTTTTTTCAAATTTCACAGTGTTTATATAAAAATGGAGTCTTCTTCGATATATGGCGAACAGTGTAGAGAATGTAATTGTGCCACTGTGGGTAATATGAAGTAATCTTATATATGTTCAAAGAATATCTGGAATGTTTCTTCCAGAATGGCACTCAGCTTTGCTCTCATAGTCAACATTATTTCCTCTTGGCTTTCTTTAGCTAGAAACCTTGGTACGGCTGAGATAAATGAGCCAGAACATTGTCATAAGTAAAATGTTGAGGTCTTCCTCTGTTGTTACACTGAGTTTCCTGTGTCTGCTGTTGAAAAAAATGCAGAGTAGTAAAGGAGGGATGGCAGTTTCGTGAAACTGAATACATGTGTGTTTATTTTTGTGTGTGTATGTGTGTTTGTCTGTGTGTGAGTGTGTGTGTCTGTGTGTGTCTGTGTGTGTTTGTGTGTGCATGCATGTGTGTGTAAGTATACATAAATATACTGTTCAAGCCTATGTTGTTTTTATTTATGTCATTAACCATTTCATTGTCATATTACTGATAAAATACACTGCCTCTGTGTTTCAAAAGATTTCAAAATATTGAACAATTTGGAAGGATTTCATAAAATAACTAACATCTTCAGTATTAAGCTTGAGTTTGGAACATCACTTAACAAAGTTTCTTCCATAAAATTATGATGGAAAATTTCTGCATAAACAATTTAAAATAGCTTTGTATCATAAACTCAGTGGTTTCAGGAGGATTGGTATCAAGAGGGTCAATGGTCATCATGGGATGTGGAAGTTGATTGGCCATGGGCTATTTTATTATCCTCATATTCACCATTAACATTTCATGACTGTTTTACCATACTGACATTGGTTGGGTGTGTTCTCACAATTCAAGTCAGTTCTTATTTGGAATTATTTCATTCTTACATACTTCATGGAACCACACACCCCACTTATATATTCCTTGTTTTTCAAAGTTTCCTTAACTGAATGCCATTTCTAATGCCAACCAATTTATAGAGAGTACTTGGTGTATTTTACTATGGAACCAACATTAGAGAAGTTGTCATCTCAACAAGACAAGAGAATCCTTTCTATATTGTCTCTATCTGTTTGCCAACAGAGTACTGGGTATATTTTATTGTGGTCTTGTCCCCAGCAAGACTTAAAATGAGAGAGAAGCAAGGAAATAATAAGAGATATGAGTGGCAATAAAGATAGATGTTTGTTAAAGTTTGAGTAATCGATTGCTATAAAGGTGGGTGATGGTAAGAGAGAGTGAAGGATTCCAATAATGAAAGTTAGAACTAGTAATATGAGTGTGAGAGGGAGGAGACTGCTAGCAATAGAGAAGGGTAATGGTAGAGGGACAATCAATGCAGACAGATCCACTATTATCCTATGTTACACAAGCAGTATGACAGGTGAAAGACAGAATGATAGTAGGGAGGTACAGTTATAGAAGAGATGAATGATTGATGGGAGAGTAATAAAAGAGATGAGGGAGCCTTAACCCTTTAGCATTGAAATCAGCCATATCTTGCCAGAATTCTGTCACCTCTTTCAGTCCAAACCAGCTGTATAAGGTATTAAGGTATTGTTCTCAAAATAAATAATATCAAAATCTCATAGATTCGATATTATGTGAGATAATTATGTGAGGTAAGCCTTTACCATGAAAATACAATAGTACATATAGTAATGTAAATGCTAAAGAATTAATTTAATATATACTTTATAGTAGTTGTCAAGGATCAACAATAGAATATTATAGTAACTGTTAATGAATCATCCAGAAGATATTGAAATTGTTAATGATAGACATACATAAATTTGCTGAAGACTCTCTCTCTCTCTCTCTCTCTCTATATATATATATATATATATATATATATATATATATATATATATATATATATATATATATATATATATATATATATATATATATATATATATATATACATATACATATATATATATATATATATATATAGAGAGAGAGAGAGAGAGAGGCACATGGCTTAGTGGTTAGAGCATTGGCCTTGCAATCGAAAGGTTGTGAGTTCAATTCTCAGACCGGGTGATGTGTTGTTTCCTTGAGCAAGACACTTTATTTCACATTGCTCCAGTTTACTTAGCTGTTGAAATGAGATGATAGAGACTGGTGTCCCTATCATTCCACTGCAAAGTGGTCGTGGAGGGCCATGGCAAAAAAGCACACAGCACTCACTGTAAATGAGGTTGGTGTTAGGAAGGGTGTTGAAAGGTTAGTTGGTGTGGAAATCAAGCCAGAATCAGTTCCCGTCCCACCCCTGCAAGCGTACGTAAAATGAAGTGATGATGATGATATATATATATATATATATATTTTTTTTTTTTTTCCACCAAACCACAGATACCACCAAATATTTAACAAATATACTGTTAAATTCTCATACGCTACATCAAGCAATCTCCAGCAAAAAATAAGCAACTACAACATTTATAAACTTAAAAATAATATGACTACACCATCATCATCATCATCATCATCATCATCACCGTTTTACGTCCGTTCTTCCATGCTAGCATGGGTTAGACGGGTTGTCCTGTTGTGGGCAGTGTCTGGTCAGCTGACCATGCCTTGCTCATACAGGAACTGATTTTGGCATAATTTGAGTAGGACTGCACCTTTTAAAAAGGCAAATAATACAACCCTTCAACCTAGAAAACACAACCACCCAAATCACCAAAACAAAAACAACAGAACACAAAATCACAATACAACCCTAGCACCAAACCACCTACAAAGCAACCTTCATTCTCCTGTTATCATTAATTACAATAGGAATAGCTCAAGGATTAATGAGAATAATATAGGCACCCCCAACAACCATCTTACGCATGGCTGTAATTGCAGAAATAGAAGCATTTGCTCCTTAAATGGCAACTGTTTGATTAATAATGTAATATATAAATGCACTGTGTCTACTACAGACTCCAACAAAACATATATAGGATCTACATCAAACACATTTAAGAAAAGATTTTACGCACACTCTAGTAGTTTCAACAATACTAAACTAGCTAACACCACATCTTTAGCTGAAGCGGTAAATAATTATGAAAAGCAAAAAATAGATTTCAAGTTATCGTGGAACAACATTCTACAAAGAACTCCATATCTTGGGAACAGGAGGGAATGCAGATTATGTTCAGGGGAGATCTTGGAAATTACTAAATCTAAGGACGATTTATTAAATAAAAGGCAGGAACTGAGCATAGTTTGTAATCACCGTATACGAAGAACATTTAAATACTATAAACCTAATTAAATACTATAAACGTAATTAAATATTCTAAATAGCAACTCACTATAATTCTATATAGAGTAACATTTATTAGTACCCCTTTCCCCTAATTATATCCATTCATGTGGCAAGTAACAATCTTTTGGTCCTTAGGTTATTTAACATGTATATATATATATATATATATATATATATATATATATATATATATATTTATTAAAATAACAGATTAAAGTTTAAGCAAAGAATCGCTGCTTTCACCCTTAACGGGATCTTCTGAAACTAACAAAGTCAATCTGTAAACGCAGAACTGGATATTTCAAAAAACGTTTTGAAATATCCAGTTCTGCGTTTACAGATTGACTTTGTTAGTTTCAGAAGATCCCGTTAAGGGTGAAAGCAGCGATTCTTTGCTTAAACTTTAATCTGTTATTTTAATAAATATTTGCTCTACGGTTCTTATATATTTGATATATATTTATCCTTATCGAGCCCTCTTTGGATTTTAGTCTTCAAATTTATTATTATTACTATATATATATATATATACATATCGTCAGATAGATTATATCCTTACCAGAAGATGTGACAGAGTGTCTGTCGTAAACACTAAATCCCTCCCTCATGAAGATACACCTCCCAACATAGACTCATAGTCAGGACAAGACGTACTCGACAACAGAGGAGGACTATCCTCAGGAGAAAAATATGGAAGCTAAAGGACCCCACAACCAGTAATAAATTTAAAAGCATATTACTTGATGCTTTTGACAGTAAGGAAGAGCAATTAGAGACGTACAATATAGAGGAACAGTGGGAATTCCTGAAAGCTAACCTGCTGAAGGCGGCAGATGACGTCTGTCGCTGGAGCAGGCCTATAGGCAGGAGGAGAGTAACGTGGTGGTGGAAAAGTAAGGTGAGAGGGGTCAATTAAGGCCAAAAAGCAGGCTTGGAAAGTATGGCGGGATGGGGGAAGTAGAGAAGACTATCAAGTGCCCAGGAGGGAAACTAGGAGACAAGTGTACTTCGCAAGAAGGGAAGCAGAGGAAAGAAAGTTCAAGCATGTTGTACAACGCGAGGACCAAAAACGTGAGGTGTTTAGGATTGCTAGGCAATGTGTCAAGGAAAACCGTGATATTGTCGGGGAGAAGTGCGTCATAAATGATGATGGTGTACTTGCCATCACTGACGCTGATAAGAAGGTAGCTTGGAAGTGTCACTACGAAAGGCTACTAAATGAGCAGAATAAATGGGAGAAAGACAGTCTCCCCCACATCGATCCAATAGAGGGACCAGCAGTGCTAGTTGAAGGTAGTATAATAAGTAAAGCAATCAAAGATATGAAGACGGGTAAGGCGGCTGGGCCTTCGGAAATAGTTGCTGAAATGCTGAAAGCATCTGGAACGGTGGGACACACTATCGTCACTCGGATAGTAAACCAAGTCATACAGAATGGGGTCGTTCCGAAGGACTGGCGTAGCAGCATCATCATTAACTGCTACAAGGGTAAATGAGATGCCCTAGATAGGGGTAACTATAGAGGCATTAAATTAATCGACCAGGTCATGAAGGTCACTGAAAAAGTAATAGCGCAACTAATCAGAGAGCGAATTGATCTAGATGAAATGCGTTCGGGTTTGTGTCAGGCAAAAGTACCACAGACGCTCTTTTCATTGTACAACAACTACAGAAGTACCTAGCTAAAAGTAAACCCCTATACTTAGCTTTTGTTGACTTGGAGAAAGCCTTTGACAGAGTCCCCCGCTCGATTATCTGGTGGGCTCTTAGAAAACTAGGTGTTGACGAATGGCTTGTGAGAGCTCTACAAGCCATGTATAAAGAAACAGTCAGCAAGGTTAGAATTAACAACGAATATAGTGAAGAGTTTAGCGTAAAGGTTGGTGTTCATCAGGGCTCTGTCCTTAGCCCCCTCCTATTTATTATTGCCCTTCAGGCTATAACAGAGGAGTTCAAGACTGGCTGCCCATGGGAACTCCTATATGCAGATGATCTAACGCTCATAGCTGAATCAATGGCCGAACTAGAGAAGAAATTCCAAATATGGAAGCATGGCCTAGAATCAAAAGGCCTTAAAATTAACCTGGCTAAGACTAAAGTTCTAGTTTGTAGGAAGGAAAATAGGGCACCAGTCCCATCTGGGAAATGGCCCTACTCAGTATGTAGGAAAGGAGTAGGCAGAAACTCCATTTTATGTCCCAAATGCAAAGTATGGGTGCATAAAAGATGTAGTGGGATCACAGGTAAGCTAACTAAGAATATAGATTTTATATGTGGCCGGTGCTCTGGTGCAATAAGTAGCAGCAATTGCCCACAGAATACTAGCTCATTCCATTGCACAGATGGTTCTATAGAAATAGTGGACACGTTCCGTTACCTGGGTGACAAAATCAGCAGTGGAGGAGGGTGCTCCGAAAGTACAGTAGCTAGAGTCAGAACGGGATGGAAAAAGTTCAGAGAGCTTATACCACTATTGGCCGCTAAAGGGTTCTCACTAAAAATGAAAGGCAGGCTGTATGATGCCTGCATTCGTATGCAGGCATCATAATGTTGCATGGCAGTGAGACCTAGGCATTGTGTGCAGAGGATATACGCAGACTGGAGAGGAACAAAGCTTGCATGCTCCACTGGATGTGTAATAGTAATATACGTGAACGGCAAAGCATAAACGAACTAAGGGAGAAATTAGGAATAAGAGGGATCAGATGGTGTTTACTCGAGAGAAGACTACGTTGGTACGGTCACGTGATGCGCATGAAAGACGACAGCTGTATAAAAAAGTGCAGGGCGATAAAAATAGACGGTAGCCATGGAGTAGGCAGACCCAGAAAAACCTGGGACGACTAACTAAATTCCGACCTCACACACTTACGCCTCTCCAAGACAATGTCACTGGACCGAGATCTTTGATGATAAACAGTAATACAGAAGACCAGCCTTGCCTAAGTACAAAGCGAAACCTACAGTCAGTAGGCACCTCTAACAAAAATATACCCCGGCCCCGCCCCACTACCCCCACCCCTTCCAATGTAAAGTTATGCTGGTACCACAACATCCAGTCCGAAACAAATGGGGCGTGTAGGTGTCACGACAAAAAAACACACAGTCCACGCTGTAATGTGGCCGTGTAGGTAACACGGTAAAAACCTCCCAGTCCACACTGTAAACGTGGTTGGTGTTCGGAAGGGCATCCAGCTGTAGAGAACCCGCCAGACAGTCCTATACAAGCAAGACAACCAATCTTGCCTCAAGTGGGAAATTTCCCGTCCAAACCCATGCTAGCATGGAAGATGGACGTTAAACGATGATGATGATGATGATATATATATGTATATGTCATCATCATCATCATCATCATCGTTTAACATCCATGTTCCACGCTTGCATGGGTTTGGACGGGAGTTTTCCCACTTGAGGCAAGAGTGGTTGTCTTGCTCGCATAGGACTGTCTGGCGGGTTTTCTACAGCTGGATGCCCTTCCTAACACCAACCACATTTACAGTGTGGGGCTGGGAGGTTTTTACCGTGTTGCCTACATGGCCACGTTACAGCGTGGACTGTGTGTTTTTTTGTCGTGACACCTACACGATCTCATTTGTTTCGGCCTGGATGTTGTGGTACCAACATAACTTTACATTGAAAGGGGCGGTGTGGATGGGGTGGGGGTGGTGGGACGGGGGTGTATTTTGTTAGAGATGCCTACTGACTGTAGTAGGTTTTACTTTGTATTTAGGTAAGGCGGGTCTTCTCTATTACTGAGTACCGCCAAAGATCTCGGTCCAGTGACATTGTCTTGGAGAGGTGTAAGTGTGTGAGGTCGGAATTTATCAGGTCGTCCCAGGTTTTTCTGGGTCTGCCTACTCCGTGGCTACCTTCTATCTTTATTGCCCTGCACTTTGTTATACAGCTGTCGTCTTTCATGCGCCTCACGTAACCGTACCAACGTAGCCTTCTCTCGAGTAAACAACATCTGATCCCTCTTATTTCTAATTTTTTCCTTAGTTCGTTTATGCTTTGCCGTTCACGTATATTACTATTACACATCCAGCGGAGCATGCAAGCTTCGTTCCTCTCTAGTCTGCGTATATCCTCTGCACACAATGCCCAAGTCTCACTGCCATGCAACATTGTTGTTCGTATGCAGGCATCATACAACCTGCCTTTCATTTTTAGGGAGAACCCTTTAGCAGCTAATAGTGGTATAAGCTCTCTGAACTTTTTCCATCCAGTTCTGACTCTAGCTACTGTACTTTCAGAGCACCCTCCTCCACTGCTGATTTTGTCACCCAGGTAACGGAAGCTGTCCACTATTTCTATAGAACCCTCTGCGCAATTGAAAGAGCTAGTATTTTGTGGGCACTTGCTGCTACTTATCGCACCAGAGCACCGGCCACATGTAAAATCTATGTTCTTAGTTAGCTTACCTGTGATCCCACAACATCTTTTATGCACCCATACTTTGCATTTGGGACATAAAATGGAGTTTCTACCTACGCCTTTCCTACACACTGAGCATGGCCATTTCCCGGAAGGGACCGGCGCCTTATTTTCTTTCCTACAAACTAGAATTTTAGTCTTAGCCAGGTTAATTTTAAGGCCTTTTGATTCTAGGCCGTGCTTCCATGTTTGGAATTTCTTCTCTAGCTCGGCCATTGATTCAGCTATGAGCGTTAGATCATCTGCGTATAGGAGTTCCCATGGGCAGCCGGTCTTGAACTCCACTGTTATAGCTTGAAGGGCAATAATAAATAGTAGGGGGCTAAGAACAGAGCCCTGATGAACACCAACTTTTACGCTAAATTCTTCACTATATTCGTTGTTAATTCTAACCTTGCTGACTGTTTCTTTATACATAGCTTGTATAGCTATCACAAGCCATTCGTCAACACCTAGTTTTCTAAGAGCCCACCAGATAATGGAACGGGGTACTCTGTCAAAGGCTTTCTCCGAGTCGACAAAAGCTAAGTATAGGGGTTTACTTTTAGCTAGGTACTTCTCCTGTAGTTGTTGTACAATGAAAAGAGCGTCTGTGGTACTTTTGCCTGACACAAACCCGAACTGCATTTCATCTAGATCAATTCTCTCTCTGATTAGTTGCGCTAATGTATATATATATATATATATATATATATGTATGTATATGTGTATATATGTGGGTATAGGTGTGTATGTGTAGATATAGATATGTGTGGATATGTGTGTATGTGATTATGTGCATATGTGTAAATGTGTATTTAGGTTTGCATCTATTTGTGCGTATGTATATTTTGGTTGGATATCAATATAACTGTACCTCTCTATATATAGTGTGGATATATGCACTTTGTAATCTATGAAATTTATGTGTTCTAACTATGCCAACATGTATTTATCTGAGTTTGATTATTTATGCATAAACATACTTGATAGTATTTTAGAGCGTATCATATGCTGTATTATACTAAGTGCAATTTACCACACCATACTATACTGTGTTTGTTAAGTTGTATATTATCGCATTACTGTATTTCATTATCTTATTATAATTTTCATCTTTTTATATACTATCTTTCCTAGCCATAACCTTAATTTATATTCACCTAAAAACTCAATACAACACTAATCACCATTTATTTTGACATTCTTTTTAACTTCACTATACCAGATACATTCAACTATCAGTTTGACAATCCCTTTCCTCCTAATAGATTTTTATGCCAATTCTATTATTAACACCATTCAACCATTCGTTTCAAAGGGTCGTGACCTCAACTAAAGTGTATTACTTTTTATCTTAACACCATATGGAAAAAACAATTTGATTCGTTAGTTCTTCAACAGCCTCCAAATAAGGACATGATACTAACATACTACTAATTCTGAATAAAATGATTATTGAATAAAATTATTATTGCTTTTGAAAACAGCTGGTGATATGCATGTAAGTAAATATGCTCTCTATCTGATAGTCTGTAACCTTACATAGATCAATAACGGAGTATAGCTACAATGTATTATCACCATCTAGAAACGATCGTAAAGCAGTGAAGTATATCTCTAATGACTTGATTTTTTATTTCATTGTTTTAACTTATATATATTATATATATATATATACACACATATATATACGTGTGTGTGTGTGTGTGTGTGTGTGTGTGTGTGTGTGTGTGTATATATATGTGTGGGAGAAGTAGGAATCAAAATAGTAACCTGCACGGTAAAAGTAATATAGGATGATGTCATTCACAATGACTGGCACAGTCAAATCAGATGAGATGCAATTAGATTAGATGAGATGCCTGGGAAAAGTACTACAGAAGCTCTCTTTTTAGTGAGGCAACTACTAGCCAAAAATAAGCCACTATACCTAGCTTTCGTTGATCTAGAAAAGGCATTTGACTATTATCTTATGGTCCCTAAGGAAATTAGGGTAGAAGAATGGCTAGTGAGAGCAGTGTAAGCTATGTACAGAGGAGCTGTTAGTAAAATGAGAGTAGAAAGTGAGTTTAGTGAGGAATTGGAGGTACAAGTTGGAGTTCATCAGGGTTCTGTTCTTAGCCCACTACTCTTCATTATAATTCTCCAGGATATAACAGGAGTTTAAGACTGGCTGTTGATTGGAATTTCTCTATGCAGATGATGTGGTCCTTATAGCTGAATCCATTAAAGAATTAGAAAATAAATTCCGACTATGGAAACAGAATTTGGAATCAAAAGGTCTGAGTAAACTTAGCCAAAACTAAAGTGCTAGTGAGTAGGAGAGAAGATAGGACCCTGATTCTTTCAGGGAAGTGGCCCTGCTCAATATGTAGAAAGGGAATAGGCATAAACTCGATATTATGTACACAAGAGATGTAGTTGGATAACAGGTAGACTAATAGGAAGAGAAGACTTTGCATATAGAAGATGCCCAGGGGTAACTGAAGGACTCATAGATGTGGTTGAAAGCTTCTACTATCTAAGCGATGTAATTAGCGACAGAGGAGGATGCTCTGAGAGAATAATAGCTACATTAAGGATAGGATGAAAAAAGTTCAGGGAGCTACTCCACAAAAGGTTTCTCCCTACATACAATAGGACACCTGTATGACGCCTGTGTGCAAAGTGCGATGCTGCATGGTAGTGAAACATGGGCTGTGTCTGTGGAGAACTGTAGGCTGGAGAGAAATGAAGCAACCATCCTCTGTTGGATGTGCAAAGTAAGTGTGAGAGAAAGGCAGAGCTTGGATGGGTTGAGGTAGAAGCTGGGTTTAAGTAGAATCTAAGGTGGCATGCAGGAGAGAAGATGGCATTGGTATGGGCATGTGATACACATGGACAGTGATCATTAGGTGAAGAAGTGCCAAGAAATGCTAGGGGAAGGAAGCCACAATAGAGGTAGACAAAGAAAGAACTGGCCAGATGTTGAGAGAGCTGACCTCAAATTACTGAGACTCACAGAGATGATGAAGAAACACAATAAGTGGAGAGATACCTTGCCAAGAAGGATCCGCCCAAGCATGGAAAAATGGATATAAGAACGATGATAATGATGATATATATATATATATATAATAATAATAATAATAATAATAATTGTTTCTACTTTTGGCACAAGGCCAGCAATTATCTCAGTGTATTACTGGTACTTTATTTTATCGACCCCGTAAGGATGAAAGGCAAAGTTAACCTCGGCGGGATTTGAACTCAGAATGGCAAGGGCCGTAACTCTATGCGTCAAAGCATGGCGTCCGATCCTCTACCGATACTGCCAATCCACCATAATAATAATAATAATAATGCTTTCTTTATTAATCACAAGGGTTGACACAGGACAATACAGGACAATACAAATGGGCATTTCTGCGTGTAAAAAAAACAAAAACAGAGGATGTTACAAAAAAAGAAACAATGAAAAATTCCCCAATAGGGGGGAGATTTCCGGGGGACATTCGTGGAGAAAGCCCATTAAAAAAGCCACAGTGACCCTGACCACCAGAGCAAGTGCCCTCTCCCAGTTTTCTACCTTCAATTTACAGGTGCATACTCAGGGCCATGCTTGCCTCTCTCACCCATCTTTCAACAAAATGCTGGGAAGAGAGTACTTCCCTCTCTATCCTGATTTTTCTTTTCAAATGAAATTTGAAGAAGTTAATCAGGACATCACTGAAGAGGTAAATGCTCGTCTTCAGCCCTTTCAAAGGCGTCCACCACACTATCTCTTTCGCCATGGCCACCAGACAGATAAAAACTGCCTGCCCTTCCCGGCTAAAGGAAGAGGGTGGGGCAATCCTCACGATGGACACAGCTGATAACCGGATCCGTTCTACACGTGACAGCAGGTGATCGACATAAACCCACAAGTCAGTAGAGTTTATCCCGAACTGGCAAAGCTCCTCGGTAGCACTGCCAGGCCAGGGATTTCTGGAAGTTGTCCATGGGTCCCGGCCCGAAAGTTCTCCTGAAGAGAATGGCTAGTTGATTTTCGTCGACGACCAGAGTCTCCCCAAGTACGTCGTCGCTCTTCCCTTCCACTAACCCTCTATAGAACGGCAAGGTGGAGTTTCCACCAATCACATTGCCTGACTGGTTGAGAGCTGTAAGCACCTGAAGACATTCCAGTCTCCAAGCGCTCCCGCTCGGTCTTCGCTTGACCCAGGACTAATAATAATAATAATAATAATAATAATTGTTTCTACTTTAGGCACAAGGCCAGCAATTACCCAGTTCATTACTGGTACTTTATTTTATCGACCCCGTAAGGATGAAAGGCAAAGTCAACCTCGGCGGGATTTGAACTCAGTTCGTAAAGGGACGTAACTATGCTGGAAAGCATGGCGTCCGACCCTCCACCGATACTGCCAATCCACCGCCCTTAAATAATAATAATAATAATAATAGGTGCACTAGGTACTATCTCAAAGAGTTTCCAAGGATGGTTAAAGAAAGTTAGTCCAGCCCCGCTTTTTGGAACACTTCAAAAGGTATGCTTGCTGGGAACAGCAAGAACCCTCCGATACGTCCTGAATATCTGAGGCTGCAGGTAGCGGCTTGATATTCATTTCAACAAAACTTTCTAGTTAAATAACATCAATGACTGAGACTCAAAGAACAACAATAATAATAATAATAATAATAATAATAAATGAAAGATATACACTTTATATTATCTCTATTTCATATATCATAACATTATAACATAACATGTCCTTATCAGACAAAATACATAGGAGATGTATAATTTTTCATGATATGCTGATAGCTAATGAGCTGGACAGATCAGTGACCACCAAGCATATATCTTTTTTTATTGATCAATATATATGAATAGTTACTGGACAGTAAGATTAATGACACGTTAAACTAGTAGCATATCAATGGATAGAAAAACACTTCTCAATTCATCTGAAGAAAATGTGTAACGTGATTATTATATAACTACCTTTGCATCTTTGAAATATATATACTGAATTAAACAATAAAATGAAGATGTGAGTTCAATTCTCAGACCGGGTGATGTGTTGTTTCCTTGAGCAAGACACTTTATTTCACATTGCTCCAGTTTACTCAGCTGTAGAAATGAGATGATAGGGACTGGGGTCCCTATCATTCCACTGCAAAGTGGTCGCGGAGGTGCAACGGCAAAAAAGCACCCAGCACTCTGTAGTTGGTGTTAGGAAGGGCATCCAGCTGTAGAAATCAGTTCCCGTCCCACCCTTTGAAGCAGGGAAAAGAGACGTAAAAATGATGATATATATATATATATATATATATATATATATATATATATAGGACCAAATGTTTAACCATTTTCCTATTACCCACTCTACTACACTAATTATTGAGTACTCTAGTGCGTTATGGTCCATCTGGTTCCTTACCACACTTCCTTCATTATATATATACGAGGTGTGTAAGAAAAGTTCCAGGACTGATGTCACAAAAGATTTATTTCAAACCCAAACTTCACACTAAGAGTTTTCTCCTTCAAAGTAATCCCCCTGGAGTATGTAACTGTAATCTTAGCTCTCTGCAGCGATCAAACTTTTTTCTTCATAATTTTATATACATGTCCTCTGTTTCAGGTCGTCAAGCAATGAGCACAGAGCAACGAACAAACTTGAAAACTCCGTCAGAAGCACTGGGATTGCTGCAGCAAGTGTATGGAGATGAGACGATGGAGTGGTACAAGAGGTTTAAAGAAGGACGCGAGGACATGGGAGATGACCCCAGGAGCGGAAGGCCCTCAACAACCAGGACTGAGGTCAACGTTGAGCGCATCAGGCAGATGGTGCGTAGCGGTCGTCGGCTGACTGTTCGACTGATGGCAAATGAGCTGGGCATGAATCGGGACAGCGTCTGGAAGATTCTAAAGATTTGGACATGCGGAAAGTCTGCGCGAAGATGGTGCCAAAACTGCTGAACGATGACCAGAACGGTCGACGCATGCAAGTGTGCCAGGACATCCTCGAGCGTCTTGAAACCAAACCAGACTTGCTAGGGACAGTCATCACCGGTGATGAGTTATGGATCTTCGAGTACGACCCGGAGGGGACCCGTTTTGAAGAAGTGGACGACATCAAAAAGGCCGTGACGATGGAACTGCGGAGGATCCCGGAAGAATCCTTCCAGGAGTGCATGCAAGCGTGGCAGAAAAGGATGGAAAAGTCCATTAGACTCCAGGGGGATTACTTTGAAGGAGAAAACTCTTATTGTGAAGTTTGGGTTTGAAATAAATCTTTTGTGACATCAGTCCTGGAACTTTTCTGATCCACCTCGTATACATATATAAAGAGGGAGAGAAAGAGAGAGAGAGAGAGAGAGAGAGAGAGATGTTACTCCAAATGAAATTAGGATTATTCTGTATCATATAATAAAAGGTATAAGAATATACAAAGAATGAAATATGACATAATTAATGGCAAGTAACAATCTTTTGGTCCTTAAGTTATTTAAGATATGAATCTCAGATTAGAATTTTGAAATTGAATATAAAATAATTGATTTTGAAATAAAATGCTATATCATATCTTCATCACAAATAGCAAGAGAATCCAATATTTTGGCAAGGAGTATAGTCAATTTAATTGATCTTCAGTATTTGACTTGTATTATCAATCCTGAGGGCAGTGGATTGGCACTATTGGTAGAACGTTGGACAACAGGCTTTGCAGCATATAGTTATGGCCCTTTATATTCTGAGTTCAAATTCTGCCGAAGTTAGCTTTGCCTTTCATCCTTATGGGGTCGATAAAATAAAGCACCAGTAATACCCTGGGGTCGATTTAATCAACCTTCTCCTCCTCCTAAATTGTTGGCCTTGTGTCTAAATTACAAACCATTATTTTATCAATCCTGGAAGTATGAAAAGCCAAGGTGATCTCAGTGGGACTTCAACTCAGAATAAGAAAAAAAGGACAGTAATGATTCAAATTTTAATTTTGTTACAGAGGTATAATTAATTTATCATTCCTCAATACTTTGCTGGGTTTATTTTATGGGTCTCAGATTTATCAAAAGCAAATTTCATGTTGGTGAAATGTAAACTCAGAATATCAAGCAATATAACTATGTACTATATAATATTTTACCTAGCACTGTATCATCACTAATTTTAAGTAAGAGAGAAACATGAAATAATGAAGCAAGATTTAAGACATGTTTGGATATGTCACTTTGTCACTTTACAAATCAATAATTTTCTTTTGACAAATCTTAATTAGGAAGGTTAGAGTTGATTGAATGAACACCATGGCTAAGTAGAGGAAAATAAACAAGAAATAGTAGGGTATTCAACATCAATGACTAGACAATATTAAAAACAAAAGGTGGGGCATGGACAAAAGATAACAGTTGAGTTTAGATACCTTCCTATGCTATTGAAGAGAAGTGGATGTAAAAAGGACATTTTCTTTTTGCTATTGGTCGAAAAACTTAAAGATTTTATGACATCATTATATCATGGTCATGTGACCACCACGTGACTATAGATTGTTAATTATATTTCCACATTCTCTTCTTCCTATTTAATCTAACAATATGAATTAAATTAAACAATAATGGGTCCTTACCTTTTTCAGTTCTTTTCAACAAAGCTCTTATTGTACTTGTACTCTTAGTAAGTCTCATGTATTTCTTGACAAAGCATTGTCACATTATGGTCTCTTCCAGTACATCAAAGTTGACAGGTGTTAAATAATCTAACATGCATTACTATTGAAACTAGGACAGGTATTTTGGATTGAGGGCACTTTCAATGATTAGATGTTTACAAACGATGTATACTCTTTCTTTGTGGGGTATACAAAAACACATAATATACCACCATGAAAATGCTAAGAAATGCCATTAACCCCAAATAGAATGCCACTTCTATTATTTTTCTCTTAGTAGTTGGTGATATATAGAAGTACTTCTTCTCAACAAATTTATTTTTCAATTTGCTTATATCCATGGTTGTTAGACAAGTCAGTAAATACAAAACAGTAGTGTGTGATAGTTATTGTAAGGGAGAGAGAAAGAGAAAGAGATTTTTAAAAAACAACAAAAGAGATAAAGTGAAGGATGGGAAAGAGAGATTATGATAAACTCAACTGATTGTGCAGAATTCTCAGTTACTAAAATGTTTCTCTCTAAGCTGCCACTATATTTCACTTAAGAAGCCTTGGTCCAATCGATGAATAATCTGGGCAGTGAATAATTTTGTCAAATTTAATGGTTTTGTCTAATTTATCTTTTAAGTAGACTTATTACACAGAACAAGGTCAAAATCATGTCTATTAGATTCTGAAATAAAATATTTTTGAAATGTCTAAATTTAAATAAATGTGTAAATTCACTTTTTATCTGATGAAAATTTAAAATAGAAAATGTATTATGCTTATATCAATAATTATGCAGATTACTGATATATAACACACCTCAGTAATAATAACCTTGACTAAAGCTAATCAGGATTAGTTTTGTATTAAGTTATTTGTCCCTTAGCAGCCAGCACACTAAGCAGAATTACGTATAGATTCTTTCTAATGTAATTAAATTAAGCTTTGAAAAAATGTCAATCTGAATCAGTCTGATGTACTCACTGATTTAAAATATTAAATAAGTAATGAACTTGTTATAAATATATTTAAAATACATTTCAGACAACAGATCTTATTTACATGAGTAACAGTGGAATTAGGGAGTACATAAATATTTTAGTTTGTTGTCATCTGTTAAAGAAATACATAACAGATGACTAAGATTGATAGTTTGAGATTTTCTAATATCAACAAAAGGTAATCCACATTGACTGTCTTGATGCAAATAGCAATCATATCTTAAATAAAAAGAGAGGGATAGCTTTTAAATATGTCTTTAATATGAAATAGAATTATCAAATAGAAAAACATGTTATAAATTTACAAACATATACTTCAAATATTTATGAGATGCAAAATTACTTAACACTTAACATTCTATATCACATGAAACTGCATTAGCAAGACATTTTCAAAAAGTAGAAAACCATGTTTTGACTGTTTCACATTAAAAATTCAAGTCTTTAACTCTAATACTACATATTTTCACAATGATCTGTCCACTGGGTGCAGGCATAAGTGTGTGGTTAAGGGGATTGCTTCACAGTCGCATGGTTCTGGGTTCAGTTCTTCTTGAATGTTCATCTTTCATGATTGGCTTTTACCTGAACTAAAGAAATTCCACTAAAAGCTGCAAATTGGAATGTGCTTGATTGCTGGACAAAGCTCAGGTGTTCAAATATTGGCAAAGTTAAATTTGCCTTTCAACTTTTCAGTATTGACAAATTAATATAAACTAGCAGTGGATTTGTTAGTGTCTTTGCAATATTTGTCCTACTGAGGTGATTAACTTAATCCATTGTCAGAATTAAAACTACCATCTGGCACTTGGATGCCTTTAGCAGAGTCTATTCTGTTGCAAGCATTTTAAACATGTAGCTAATCCTTCAGTCAGAGATCCCTAGAAGAATCATGGTCACTGTCTAATTGATTTAAAAAAATAAATCCTGCATTTCCATCTTTTTTGCTAACTTAACTGCTGTTGCTTCTCTTGAACCAGCCTTTCAATGTTTCATTGAGCTGACTGTATGTTTTTGGCCATGTAACTTTGGATTTTCTTATTCATATCGTCTGCTTTGTACCTCAAATGTAGAAGGAGAATTGCAGGAATAACTAGTTACTTCTATCCATATTTGAAATGGAGTAATATCCATAACAGGATGGCCTTTCTCATTAATTCTTAATGTCTTGTACTGCATCAAACTACATTAGTGAGGCATTCTTGAAAAGTACAAAACAGTACTATAACTGCATTGCAATAACAATTAGTCTTTAATAAATAAAAAATGTTCACAATGAACTATTTGCTAGTAAAGATACTATAATAATTTGAATTAACAAACCTGTTTTTAGATATTTTCTGCTAAATTACAAGATGTTAAGAGCTAAATAGAATTTTTTCACATCATTTGATCAGCCATTACAATATTTTTTTTTAAAGGTTAACAATGATGATGAAACAAAAAATAAGACAAAATCTTTTTTAAAAAAATCAGTTGCTTTATTTTCCTTTGCATCCAAATACACAAATTTGCAAATGGTATCAACAGAACCAGAAATGGCAGAACCATGTGTGGTCATGTGATTATTGAAGTTTTTAAAATTTTATATTGTTTGTTTATTGTTTAGTCATTACATTTGTTTATTTTGAAAACTTTTCATTAACAAGATTTTCTGTTATTTAAAAGATGTGGGGCAAAAAGGAAAAAAATAAATAAAAAGAAAAAGCATATAAAAGAAAGAAACAAGCAAACATGCATGCAATAATAATAATAATAATGGATTCTGATTTAGGCACAAGGCCAGCAATTTTGGGGGAGGGAAAGTCAATTAAATCGACCCCAGTACATTACTGGTGCTTTACTTTATCGACCCCGTAAGGATGAAAGGCAAAGCTAACCTCAGCAGGATTTTAACTCAGAACGTAAAGGGCCATAACTCTATGCCACAAAGCATCTTGTCCGACGCCCAACTGATACTGCCAATCCACCATCCTAATGATAATAATAATAATAATAATAATAACAACAATGTTCCTCTTATGTATGGATGAAAATTTGAATTGAAGCTATGAATGTTGAAGCCTTTTTTAATGAAATCAAAAATGCAAATAGAATATTTCTCTATGGGAATTGTATCAGTCATGAGTTTGCTGAGTGTCGCACATCAGCAATCATCATTTTAATAACAACTGAAAATGTAATTAAAGCTATATGTTATAGCATTGTGGACTATAGAATCTATCAGCATATCGTTTAAGGTAATCCAAGTAGAGGTTATGAGTAATCCGTACTGTGGATGATTCTAATGTTTGGCGTTGTTTGACTCAACAAGATGTTTACTTAGTTGTGGTATTCGGGTGGCCAATTCCAGACAGTTCCTAGGTAAACAATTTCCACCAGCCAAATTGTCAAAATACTATTTTGATCATTTCGCTGGTGGAAACTGTACTTAAAATCGATTGTCATAGAAACACTGCAAACAGCGATTTTGATTTTTAAACACACTAGACCAATGAAACATTTGTTAATACTTGGAATAAACCCTAACGTATAGCTGATCCATGTTATTCTTCACTCCTTTATTATATATATATATGTATTTGTGTCCCACACACTTTTCTGTGCTACCATAAATAGGTCAATGGTGATGTATTTGGAAAATTTGGTAAATGTTTCACAATTCAAATACATAAACTAAGTGTATTCTATATGCAGATCAGTAAACAAAACTTTATATGTGTGTGAATATATATATATATATATATATATGGATGGATGGATGGATGGATGTGTATAATGTACATATATGTGCGTGTGTGTGTATGTACACACACATGCCATTAACATTTAGGTGCATATTGTATACAAATATTTTGAAACGATTAAAAGGATTGGTGCCAGGAAGTAAAACCCGGTCTCCCTCACCTGTTTAAGCAGGTAAAATGGCCTTAAAATGCTTGTTGAGTATATGAGGCAGAACTCCTCTTTCAAGGATGTTATATTGAAGACATGACTGTGTTCAATTTTAACTTATTTTCCATATTTATTTATGTTTAGTTTGGAACAGCAATCCTAAGTCCATCAATTTTTCTTTTTTTTATCTCCTTAGACTTATCATTTTCATGAAGTGACTATTAACAGCTTTTTATGTGGCTAGCAAGAATCATAGATGTCACAGATAATATGATCATTGGTTGTTTGAAAAGGTTAACTCTTTTGATACCAAACTGCCTGAAATTACCCCTGGGTCTCCGATACAAAACTGTTTAATCTAAAATGTTTATATTAATCTAAATATTTTCCAGCATAATTTTATGTAAGAACTTCCAAACAACAGCTTAATAATGAAAATATTAGTTATAGTACAAAATGCCTCCAATTCTTGATTATTTTCAAAATTATTTGAAAATCACAGGTGTCTTTCATTAGATATATGGTAATAAAAAGTTTATTGCTAATGTGCTGTCTTTGTTTATTAATTTTTAGTTTTATTTTGCTATTAATATACTCAAACAAAATCAGGTCTTTCAATATAATTTATACAGACATATGTGTGTGCTCCAATTGTGATTTTCATAAATTTTGTAAAACCTATTTATGCATTTTTAACTCTAACAGTTATTCCAATGATATTTAAAATCCTATTGTAACTTTTTACAAGCGTTATAAATTAATTACATTCTGTAAAATACAATCCTGCATATTATATATATATATTTATCACCACTTAGCCAATGTGGTTAGAGCAAAACGGTGGATAGTATGAATGAGGAATGTGACACAGTTAAGTGCAAAAGTGAAGAGAAGTGTATCTTCATCTATATGTATTTGAAAGAGCATCTTTAACACAAAAGATGTCTTTGCATTGTTAAGCAAACAATTAACAAAAATGGAAATGAAAATTAGAAAAAAACTTATGTCAATAATTTAATCTTAAGATTTTCTGGTCAAGAAGAAAAAATATTTACACATGCACATATTATGGCATGTAGCTTGTGAAATATTCATATTTTATAACAAACACATAAATAGCAATTTAGAAACTCTAGGGGAAAAACATAGTGTGTGTGTTTAAATTTAGTTTTGAGGTAGTTTTGAAAAATTACTATATTAAATAAATTAGTATTTTCTTTTCTTTTATTATTTATTAACATATATTCTCATTTAATGCGTTTGTATTTATGTATTTATAAGTGGTATAATTATTTTTATATTGCTGTCAGTGAAGATTGTTTCATCATCAATCAATAAGATCCCAGATCTCATTCGCTTACCAAGTGGGATGGAACTCGTCAATAAGATGAAGAAAACAATGTTTCTATTAGTCTTTCCATTGTTGATACTATCTTCTGGTCACAGCCCCTCGCAGAAAGAGCAATGTGAAATAAAGTGTCTTCCTCAAGGACATAACACATCATCCGGTTCGGGAATTGAATTCACAACCTCATGATTGTGAATCCAATTCTCTAACAAATATCAGCAAAAATAAATAATAAGCATATTATTGAAATTAATCAAATGTTTCATGTTACAATTGCATCTTGAATATTGAACTTTGCAAGTGCACATACAAATACATTTGCTTCACAAAAATATGACCATATATACAGTGAATGTAGAAATAATATTGTGATGATAGTGGCTGTTTAAAAGTTCCCCCAGAAATATAAATATTTAACATTATTGGTTAGTTGTTTTTGCCATTATAATGCATTATAAATTTACAAAAAATACAAACCAAGGAAAAGTGAAGTATCAGTTTGTTTTTTTATTTTCATTGTTTAACTCATTTCATTAACTTCAGTAGTGAAATATTTTTCTGAGAGAAAATATACCAACAGGTAAATATGAAAATTAACAAAACACACACACACACACACACACTAGTTTATAAAGATAATTCTGTTATCCATAAATAAGTTATTAAATAAACATTTGGAATTAGATATATTTGTTAATATCATAGAAAATGATTTTAAAAAAATAAATAAATAAAAAATAAATGATGAGACTAAATAGGTCAGAGGGTGGCTAGGAAACAATCTAAACTATATATTGCTATTAGGAAACACTATAAAAACGTTATTCTTAGTAGTGGATTTTCTTCTCATATATCTTCACTATATTAAACAAAAGTATATCATTACATATTATATATATATATGTATATATATGTATATTATAAATAGTCAGGACCCCGACAACTGAGCTCTTGCCATTTCAACAGCCAGTTCCAGCAAGAGCTCAGCCGTCGAAGGTCCTGACTCTTTATAATATAACCATACTCTACTACCCCAAGCATCGAGTACTCTTTTGAGAAATGGTCTAACCAGTTTCAAACTGAATCCATCCTGAGATATATATATATATATATATATATATATATCACAGATACACACACACATACAAACATATACATCCCATATACTAGTATAAAAGTGTATGATAATGAAGATATATAGCACAAAGTATGCTGCACTATATATAGGTGCATAAAAATCAAGTGAACATTATAAATTGATTTATTAGCCCTTTCCATGCTGACTTTAATGTGCTATAGACAGGGCAATAATAACAATAAAAAAAACTCTTCCTGAGTGGAATGATGAAAGAGAAGATATCCTTCACTGAAAGTAAAATGGTAAATATCTCTCTATAAAGAACCATATAATTCAAATTGCTAATTAGCCACCCAAACTAAAGTGAAGGGCTACACCAGTGTAAGGAAAAGACTCATAACAGAGGTGTTTCTAATTAGTGTCTTACATTTAATATCACATTCAGTTTTTATTCTACAAGACAGACACTAATAGTGTTCAAATGGCCATACAAATATAAGTGAAAAACATAAAATTAAACAGAACTAAGACAAGAGAGAAGTTAAAAATAGTTATAAAAAAAGTTATATAAATCACAGCAAAACTTCATTTGAAACAAGCAAATATAATTCTATGATTAAAAAAAACAACCTAGATGATGTGTTTATACACATAATGTTCATTGACTGTTTACACTGACAAAACTTAAAATGGTATCAAAAGTTAGTGCTAAAAAACATTAAACATGCTAGTTCTCATTAATCACCTCAGTCAAGAAAACTATTCTTTTGAAAATCACATATTAAAACCTAGTCATTAAATAAAATTCTAAATACAATATCAAGATATACAACACTTTATTATCTTTTATGAAGATGATGGTTAACAGGTTTAGAACATGAGAAGAAAATATTTAAAAATATGATATTCTA
Source organism: Eledone cirrhosa (assembly GCA_964016885.1). Taxonomy (NCBI): domain Eukaryota; kingdom Metazoa; phylum Mollusca; class Cephalopoda; order Octopoda; family Eledonidae; genus Eledone; species Eledone cirrhosa. Next base: position 393,092,635 of record OZ024741.1, read on the forward strand.
TATAATTTTCAAGAATAAAGGTGAAACTACAACCGTTAGGGCAATGATAATACAAATTAATAGGGCTGCTACCATCCCTTGGAACTGTGAAATTATAGGATACTGGCAAGTGTTAATAGAACAGATATTAAAACTGATAGTTATGAAGCCAAAGATAGGTTGGCAAAACATCTTGTAATGCAACGTTAAGTGTTGAATGGTTTTTATAACAGTGCTTCATCAGGTATGCCATTGATACAATAGTAATAATTACAAATAGAATTGTATAAGCATGAATAGTGATATTAACAATTTCGCAACTTGTACAAGAATATAGTCAATTAAATTGGCTTCCAGCACTTGACTAGTATTTATTTTATGGTCCCCAAAATGAGGAAAAGCAAAGTCAACCATAGCAAGATTTGAAACAGAATATAAAACACAACTAAATATCACACGGCATGTTGACCAGTGCTCTAGAAATTCTGCCATTCATTTCCCTTATAATAATAAATATGAAGTCTGAGGCAAACAGTTATCAGGTATATAACTGCCTAATAATAATAATAATATGGATTTATTAAATTTTCACCAGGCCACATAATTTTTAGGAGAGAGAGACACAGTCAAAGATGCTCAAACCTATAATATATATTCTTGACACTTCAAATACCATTCTTTTATGAAAAGAATATGACAAATCTGAAAGCTTGGACAAGTTCTAAGGATTATTATTGCATGCAAGCAATTATAAATATCTGATAATTGCTGCAAATATTTCAGTCATGCTTTTAGATATACCAATTATTTCATTATTTATTTTGGCATTTTGATAGTTTAGGCATTATAGGCTTAATTTAGCAATCCTAGAGGTATGACAATCAAAATCAAACCCAACTGGATTTGAACGGAGACTGTAAAGGGATATAATTAAATATTGTAAAGCATATATATAATCTGGTATTCTGCCACTCTAATAATTATTATCATAATGACGAGGGTGATGATAATTGTGCTTGCAAGTCAAGAAGTGTCTTATTCAAGGACAAAATGCCATCAGCAGTATAGAAACTCAGTGTAAGGCACCAAGAGTCTATTGCTTTAGCAGCAGAAATAACCTTAATAAGAATAGTTGTAGTATCAGCATTAATATTATTGAAATACAGAGGTGGGTAATAGTAACAGCAGGCCAAAAATGCAATAATGATTACTTCTTTTGTTTACTAGACCCATGAAATGGTATACGGTTAGTACATTCCTGTTATAGATTTCACCAACCTGTGATAATACTGACTCCATTGAAGGATGAAATGAAATAGTGTTAAACACATCACTAAACAACTGTCTCTGCCACTGCAATAATATAAGATAAAACTGAAATATCTTATAGAGATTGTGCTTATCTTTAAGGAATATATTTCCAAATTCCTTTCAAGTAGCAGTGCTCCAGTATGGTCACAGCCAACTAATAAAACATTGAAAAACTAAGTTCAAGGTTATCATATCATGCACTGCATTGTAATATTAAATACTACTTTTGTATATTTATATACCCACAGCTCATGGGATGGGACAGGTAATAGAGTATATACTCACACACACACACATATATATATATATTTACATTACATATATATATATATATATACTAAGATGTAGTAGTTTGCTTATCTAGCAATTAGAGAAATCAGGATTACACTATAACAATGAGAATAAGCAGGGTTTTCTTTCCCACCCCTGCATTATATAATCAAAACATTCTAATTTCTTAGATAAATTTTAAGTGAATAAATGTTTAAAATATTACAAATATGTATTAGTTTCTTAAAATATAACTGCTCCCCATCAAAGAAAAAAGAAAAAAAAAGACAGAATTGACATGATGAAGCAAAATAAAAAATTGAGCCAACTTTTCAGCAGCATCTTCAACCTAATGGAGATAAACCATCAATGAAAGGTCCATAAACATTTTCTGTCTTAAATACCTATTATGTTGTATATCAAATTCAATGAACTCACCTGGAGATAAATTATAAATAAATATTTTCTTTTATTGGGGTGGGATCAGATTTTTCAGTAAAGAATCTAAGATATATATTGGGAAATTTGTTGTTGCTGTTGTTAGAATTATTATTATTATTATTATTATTATTATGGTTATTGTGAAACCTACTTTATTAAATTAAATGTGTTAATTCCCCAAATATATTTATAAATTAATCTTAAATATGATAGAAAATATAGAGTTAAATATCAACAAGAGAAATTTCTAAATATCTAAGCAAAAAAACAAAACAAAAAAAAAACAATTTCAGTCATTTTAGAATGATTTATCAAAATGGGCAAAATAGGAAACAAATGTATGAGAAACAATATTTGGATGCACACAAGCATAAAGTTTATCTTTAAATATATGCAAAATATCAAGATTGCATCTTACAATATATACACTGGAGTGACATATTAAGTGCTTTCTTTATAAAGAAGTCTAGTTTCCAAGAAAATAATGAATACTAAAGAAGGAAAATGCAAATAAAAATGATTTTTAAATTTAATTCATAAGATAAAGCAGGTGGTAATGATAGAAATAATGTAAGCAGTAATTTGTGTTGCAGATACACTGAAAAAAAAACACAATTCAAATTAATTTTCACATCTTTAGAGAAGACTGCAAAATTATCTTGTAATGATTTAGCAGAAAATATCTAAAATGAAGTATGTTAATTCAAATATTTATAGTATTTTTACCATTAGGCAAGTCATTGTAAAAATTTGCAGTATTAGACTAAAGACTTTAATTTTCAATGTGATAGTCACAGAGTTGTTTTGTAATTTTTTAAAATGCCTTTTGCAGCTTCACACAGTGTAGGATGTTAAAAAATAATAACTTGGTTATGGAATTCAGTCAATCTGCAAACATAATTTCAGTTTGAGTAAATAAAAGTAAACAGAAAATCACAATATATATGTGAGAGAGAGAGAGAGAGAGAGAGAGTGTGTGTGTGTGTGTGTGTGTGTGTGTGTGTGTGTGTGTGTTTTCAGAATTTTAATAATTGATAACATTTAATATATTAAAAAATGATTTTATTAATTTTTAATTACAGATATCAAGAAAAAGTATGGAAGCCAGAAACCTATATTTTTTATATGTTTTCTATTAAGTTATATTGTATAATGCACCAGCTCAAGAGAATGAACTACTAATATTCTTACGTAATTCCTTAAATTTAATACATATTGATACACCAGAGAAAATTTATTTTTATTTTATCTTAGAATTTATCTATAATCACTTAATAGAAATCTGCCTAAACCAGCTTGATGATTTAATTAAATAGTCTAACAATTAATAATTCTAACTAAATTTTTCATAACCTTATACAAAGATAAAGATTAAATGTCCAACTAATCAGTTATTGGCTATTTCTGTTGATTGTAGTTCGTAAAAGTGATGAACTTGCTATTTACATTATCAAAGGCATTCCAGGTGTAACTATTTAACATATATACTATATATTCTAGACACTATCTAGAACATAATTTACTGCACATTTGCAAGATTTGGCTGCTAATTCTAACAGGCTGAACAACCATGTAGAAGCTCCCTTGTAGTTATTAAGGTAACCATGAAGAAGAATAAGCAGTAGATTGATCAATAAATCATAAACTATAGCGTTTTAAATAAATTATACTTTCTCATGACTATAAAACAAATTGAGAACAATAGTTGTGTTGTTTAGCCAGAAGTCAGCTTTGATTGAGCAGTCTTGATCAAAACCATCCCAGCTTTACCATATTGTCTTTCTTCTCAGATACAATGTAGTCTTTCCTTTCTAAAGACAGTAAGGATTGATTTGAAGATTTGGCTGCTATTTCTAAGTCTAGTGATCACATAGAGGCTTTCTTGTTGGATTGACAATAGTTCTGTTGTTGTTTAACACAAGAGCAAGCTTCATTGTGCAAGACCATGAACAAATCAGTCCAGCTGTGACCATCCAGTCTTTTTAAGAGTATCTCAGACTACATTATCCAAAGTATCCCTACTTGAGGGAGAATTGCCAACTATTTCTAGCATGCTAAGCAACTATGTAGAGCCTCTCAAGCTCATAGATTAAAAAAAAATGTTCTTCTTTAGTTACAACCACATTTGAATATCTGTGTATATCAATATAAAAGTGATCACAAATTATATTTCTGTGTATCAAAACAAATGTAGGATTTTGAAATATAACTTGGCAAGAAGAAAGACTCAATGAAAACTGGGCCAAAACTTTATTAAAAATAGAAAAAAAAGAAAACAACAGCTATTTTATCTTTGACTTTTTCATGTTTTTATTAAAATAACTGAATACAATTTAACATAATTTACAATGTAACTGGTATATAAAATGCAACATGACTAAATATTTAATATTACCATATGAAAAGATAGATAATGTAAGCACAAGATAGAAAGTATCTTGCTCAAAGGATACAGCATAGTGTCTGCAGCAGGGTAAGAACTCAAAACTTAAGAACCATTTAACCTAACCTATTTAGACTATTGTTCTTTTTCAGATAATGCTGAGACAGTACTATGAATCAATTAAAATTTTAAAGAAAAAAATTAAGATTATATATATATATATATATATATATATATATATATATATATATACGTGTGTGTGTGTATGTATAATACAAGTAGTTGCAAAAGGTTTTCAGGTATATTAAAAGAAAAATCTAAGAAATTCTAAAAGAAGCTTTGAATATTCAAATGCAAATATTAGATATCTATAAAACTATCTGGAAGTTTTTATTTAACATCAATTGAAATTAAAACATATTTTAAAGTCATAAGAAAAATCTGTCTTCCAAATATTTTATTTTAAATAGACTTCAAAGTTTCCATTAACAAAAAAAGCTTGTTTGTGTTTGTATTGCTCATACTGTGTGTGTGTGTTTCTTTATCAACCACATTAACACAGTAGAAGATAATTGTACTCATTTGGTGAAGGGAGTAATAAAAAAATTCCCAAAACAAATATCATATAAAAGAAAACACATATAAAAATGAAAAGTAACTTTTCTTTCACTATTTTTTTTACTTTTTTGTTCTTTTGATTAGAATAAAATTACATCATTGATGTGCATAGAAATAAAAATAAATAAATTTAAATAAATAATGTGTACATTCTCACAGCCAATTTTACAAGTATAATAGTACTGCAATAAAAATGAAAGTTCACTCTCACCTCATCCAAAGAAGAGAATATATAAATAATATATGAATAAATAAAAGCATTGCAAGATAATTAGCATTATCAAAATAATGAAAAGCTATTTAAATTTTCTACTTCAAAAATAAAATTAGGTTTACTGCAATAGTTCAACTGATTTACTTTTATTGTAATAAGCAATAAATAAACTTCCATAATTAATTGGCATTTGTGAGTCCAAATAGCCCATTGGGTCATTGGAACATCACTGAAGAGTTCCTCAGCCAAGTGATGTCCATCCTTCTCCATGCAATTTCTAATTTAATGAAATACTTGTCAATTCATTTTACAGAGTTCCCACTGGTTATAGTTCTGAGTTATACAATCATACAATATCTATTCACACAAAATAATATATATAATATGAATACCATATAGAGAAATTTGTTAACTTTCCTGTTGGAACACCCTATCAACTTGACTAGTTAAAATATAAATCTACTTTCAAAACAAAGCCATGTAAATAAATATATATATATATATATATTCATTTTGGTAATAATAAGTTGAAATAAAATGGAAACGTCTTGGTTATTGATGAATGAGGACCTAAAAATAAAATATGAATCTGATGTAACACAGACTGTATCTTTCACATAAGTGATAAAAAAAAGAGTACTAAAGAAATCAAAAAAACAAATTGACAAAACCAAATCAAGATATAATTTTTGTCAATATATATATATGTATAGTTTGGTATATTTTATCTTAGTTCATCAAGCGACATTAGTGCATACAGGACAGAGCACCTGATGAAGCATACATGTAGGTCAGTGCACTCTGGAGTATTGGTGTAACAATGAAGTAGAAGCCAGTGGGTTAGAATTTTCTTCATTTTATTGATTATATTGATGGTAACTGTGATTTAAGAATTATGACCTCATCACACCGTGATGGTGCCATGATAAAAATGCACCTAGTCAACTGTGTAAAGTGGTAGTGCTGATGTCACGAAGGAAAATATCCACTCCACCCAGTAAGGTAGTAATGCTAGAGTCATGATAAAATGTTCCCAGTTCATGCTGTAAAATGGTTGGTGTTAGGAAAGGCATCCATCTATAGAAACCATGCTCCCAGTACACACTGTATAATGGTTGGCATTAAGAAGGACAAACCAAGTCAAATATGGAACTTACAAGCAAGACATGGTCACTTGACTAGTCTACGCTCAAAATGTGACAACCTCTTCAACACATGGAAACATAGAAAATAGACGTTAAACTATGATCATACATATGTATATATATATTATCAATCTACATCAGCTTTTTCTATGGGTTGGATGAGTCCTTTCTTGCACAGACTCCTTCCACTCATAGCATTACTTCATCTCATCTGTGCTGTCCAGCATTTGAAATTAGCTCTAAGTAGTGCTGTCCAGATTTTTCTCAGCTTCTTTCCACTGGCATCACCAGATACTTCTTCACCCAGCACAGTCTTCTGTCATGCACACAACATCTAATTCCTCTTATACCTCAGTTCATCCATGCTTTGCCATTCATGCATACTAACACTGCATATCCAACACAAAGCATGCTCGCTGTTCCTCTCCAGTCGCCATATATCCTTTGCATTTACCACTCATGTCTCATTGCCATGCAACATCACACCTCTCACACAATCTACACTTTTATACACAAATATGATTTGTTTTGCCCTGGGCATACAAGTTAGAACAGATTGAGTGAACTAGCCTAAATGGAGAGGGCCTTCGTTGGGATTATACCATGTGTATATATATATATATATATATATATATATATATATAAACAAGTTTATCATAACTATAGTTATTAAATCTACAAGTTAAAACAGAAATTAAAATACTTTTTTTTTTTATTTATGTGTGTAGAGAAGGATAATGTATTTATTGGCTTGGCTGTAGCAGTGGGTACTGTGTTTTAGGTTTGCTTGTGTCATATTCCTGGTAATCCCATCTGTTAATTCCACCAGACCTTATTATGGTTAGGCCTGCTCACAGAATACAAAGAGAGCATTTTTCTTTCTGTTGGAATATGAAGAGATATTGTGGGTGATGTGTGTCAACTATCTCAACCAATTTAGTGTGCAAAAGATATTTAACACATAGCTAAAATTATTTGTTTACGTAGAAAAAACATGGAATATATTTCACAAAACAGGTGCCAAAATGAATTCATAGAACATGTAATATTAGAATAGACCAAAGTATTTCAGACAATTAATTTAATGAGTAGCTCTGAATCTCAAAATATTTTAGAAATAACTCTCTGAAATTTATATGTAATATCAGAGATGTGTCACAAAATATCTGGTATACTTGCAGATAAATATTTAACATGTGTATGAGAATAATATTTAACTAAGAAGCAGTAGACTGCCAGTACAATATACATGCAATATATATCTGTATGTAATAAAATCCTCATCATAATCATTATCAGCATCACCAGTTATAACTATTAAACTATTTTAAAAGAGAAATAGAATTAAAAATGAAAAAATAAATAAATAAACGTATATAAACATAAATATATAAATAATAATCAGTAATATTTTTTTATCTTTGTTTCTTTTTATATTTTTCTTCCACCCTAAATTTAACAAATTTTGAAAGGCACCCATGAAAAAGAAAAAGTACATGAAACAGATTAAAATAAACCAAGTCTTGGGGAAATAAATTCACAAAAGAAAGCTAAAGTAATTAAGGAGAGCATTCATTGTATATATATCAATTAGTTTTCAACGATATATATAATCGCTATTTTTATCAACTTACTGAATACTTTAATTTTTATTTTGAAATAATTTTATCCCCCCAAAACAAAAGGCTAATATGATACTTTCTATCATTCTATAAATATTCAGGTAAAAAAACAAACAATCGGGTAGTCACAAGTAAACTTACAAATGTTGTCAGTCTAGTGACTGTTAACACTGAATACTAGAGAAGGTATGTATATTGATTAGGAGCAGAGAAATAATCTGTTCTAAGAATATGAACAGATAACGTAAAAAAAAGCTATAAAAAAATATTAAAAGGTCACAAATTTTAGGTGAGAGGATAGTCAAATGAACTAACCTTTGTGTAACTTAATACAATATATTTTGTTCAGTGTTTTACCAAGAAGAAGAGGAGGAGGTACAAAGAGGTTACTTAAAAAAGGAGACAGAGGGTTTGATTATGGCAGCCCAGGTCCAGACAATAAGAACTAATTGGATCAAGGTTAATGTGAAGAAGGTGATCACATCACCATTGTGTAGGATGTGTGTGAAGGTAAATGAGACAATTAGTCATATTGTCTCAGAATGTTCACAATTGGCTCAGAATGAATACAAAACTTGGAGACATGATAAAATGGCAGCATTGGGGATTATGTAAAAGGTTGGGGTTCAACTGTATAGAAAATGGTATGTAACAAAAGAGATTAAAGTGCTGGAAAATGATGAAGTCAAAATTCTGTGGGATATTACAATAGAAACAGAAACAAAGATTGATCACAACAAACCAGACATAGTTCTGATACTCAAGAAAGAAACAAAATGTTTTATTATAGATGTGGCATGTCATTTTGACATGAGGATAACAGATAAAGAAAAAGAAAAGAATAAGAAAAGAAAAACTACTACAAAAATTTCAAATATGAAGTTCTGAAAGTATGGAGAGGTGAAGTAAACAAGGTAATATTGGTACCAATAATTATAGGAGCCCTGGGATGAGTAATGGACAATCTTACAAAAAATTTGCTACAAATTGATTTGATCTTGGCATAGAGCCTGTACAAAAGACATGCCTACTTGGCTCTGCCAGAATAATTAGTGATGGATACCACCTAGAAGAGTAAAAAGCAAATCTTATCATCTTAAGCTCTGAGATGAGGCCTGATGGTAAGAAGAAATATACCGGTAGTTAACATCAACACTGTGCAATGATGAAGATAACATTTGATAATAATAATAATATTCTTCCATGGAAGAAGTTGAAAACTTTTGGAGAAAGATTTGGAGTGATGAGAAGTTATATAATGCTAATGTAGATTGGATTAATCACTTGGAAAAATCCTACACAAATTTACAAGAACAGGCATGGGAACACATCTCAATAGCAGACTTAAGGATGGCACTCAATAAAGCCCATAAATGGAAATCTCTTGGTAGAGATAGGGTGCCAAATTTCTGGCTTTCCTCACTCTCGTGCACTCATAATATAACTAAAGATAAAAAAAAATTATCGGCCCGTAACCTGCTTGTCCACCACTTATAAAATATTAACATCTATTCTCATGGAGAAAGCATATGTATTTATGGAGGAGAACAATCTTCTCCCCATTGAATAAAAAGGGTGCCGACGAGGTTCATATGGTTGTGAAGATCAACTCTTGATTAATCGTATGATCCTTGAGAATGGTCATCATAAGCGCAGAAATCTCAGTTCCACATGGATCAATTACAATAAAGCTTTCGATAGCATACCACACAACTGGATTCTGAAATCATTGGACATCTTCAAAATCTCACCTGTAATTTCAAACTTCCTGAAACATAATATGTCATTGTGGAACACAAATCTCCAATGATATCATTCCAATGAAGTACTAAGTTCTAACAATATAAGCAATAACTGTGGAATTTTCCAAGGTGACCTGCTTTGCTTTCACCCTTAATTTTTTGCATAGCATTAATACCACTTACAACTGAACTTAATAGAACAGGGTATGGTTATAAAATTGACAAGAAAATAAGCCACCTATTTTATATGGATGATTTAAAGCTATATGGCCAAGACAATAACAAGCTTGAAGGCCTTTTATGGACTGTGAAAACATTTAATGATGGAGTTTGGACTTGATAAGTGTGCCAAGGCCACTTTCAAGAAAGGGAAGCTTGTCAACACAAATTCAGTTGAATTAGATGTTGAAACAGTCATAAAGAAACTTGAGCAGGAACAAACCTATAAATACTTAGGGATTAATGAGGGCTCTGGCATTCAGGATGCAAGTATAAAAGAGAAGATAAAGAAGGAATATTACAGGAGAGTATGCACAGTTCTGAGATCAGAACTAAATGCACATAACAAGGTGTTAGCCATAAATTCCTTGGGAGTCCCAGTTATTACTTATAGCTTCGATGTGTTGAACTAGAATATAAGTGAAATTAAAAGAATCAACTCCAAAATTCATAAATTACTAACTTCTAATAAAATCTAAAACTCAAGGAGGCCATGGCCTGATCCAATTCGAACTTACCTACAAGACCACCACAATCAGACTGAAACAACAAATGACTAGATGCTGAAACTCGTTGAAAAACATAAGAGGAGTAAGAAGCTTTATTCTACCTTGAAGGAGAGCAAAAGATATGCTACCGATCTCAAGATTGATATCCAGATTGGACAGACTGAGGGAACTGTTGCAACTGTTGCTACTAAGAATATTAAGTTAATGGCAAAAGAAAAAGGGAAAGAGCAATTAGCATCAAAGTGGGAGCAGAAACCTCTGCATGGCAAAATATGTGACCTGGAACAAACAAGCTGATGTTGACCAAAAGCACACCCATCAGTGGCTATGTAGCTCAAGGCTAAAAGCAGAGAGCGAAGGCTTCATCTTAGCTGCCCAAGATCAAAGCTTACTGACATGGAATTACCAGGCCAATGTGATGAGAAATGGAGTAAATCCAAAGTGCCAATTCTGCAATGTTGAAGTTGAAACAGTGGACCACCTAGTCTCTGAATGTAAAGTTTTAGCCCCAGTAGAGTACAAATATAGACATGACAGAGTTGGCTAATATCTACACTGGGTAATATGTTGGCATTATAAAATCAAAGCAGCTGACAAGTGGTACAATCATCACCCTGAGGCTGTAACTGAAGGAGAAAAAGTAACAATTCTTGGGACTTTCCTGACCGGATCATAAAAGCTAATAGACCAGATATCATTGTTAAAGACCAATATAGCAAGGTCTGTTTATTAATTGATATGAGCATCCCATGTGATCACAATATCGCGGCAAAAGAATTTGACAAGCTAAGAAAATGTAAAGATCTGCTTATTGAAATTGAAAAAATATGGCACCTCTAGGCCGTTACAATACCAGTAATTGCGGGAGCACTGGGAATGATCAAGAAAGGAACAGAACAGCATTTGTGAATGATTCCTGGTTTACCCTCTCTGCACGAGGTGCAAACAATTGTTTTGACTGGTACTGCACATGTGTGAAGAAGAGCACTATCTCTGTAAGAATGATATCCCTCTTTGTGTAGATGAGTGTGTGTGTGCATGGATATCATTTATGTGTATGTATGTGTGTATGTATGTGTATGTTTGTGAGTATATATGTGTATATGTGTGTGCATGTATATGTATGTATGTGTGTGTGTGTGTATGTATATGTGTGTGTGTGTGTATATATATATATGTGTGTGTGTGTGTGTGTGTATATATATATATATATATATATATTTTTTTAGCTGTAAATTATAATCAATGTGGTGTGTTAACTGGCTTACCAATGTATACAGTGGATTTATTGCCCTAGGTGTCAGGAAGACACTCGGCATATATCAGACACAATACTGAAGGTAAAGGAAAAACAATAAAAATAATAATAATAATAATAAGTGAAATGTTAAATATTCATCTGGGAACATCAAAGGCATATAACTTTCTGGTTTTGAATCAGATCTGAGCATGTGTACATTTTCAAAGAACCACTTCTAAATGTGGTAGGGGGAACAACAACACTTGGAGGAAGACCAAGCCAAAGAACATTTTTAAAAATGTATTTATCTACACAAAAAAAAAAAAACGATTAAAACAAAAACAATTTCTTACATGAGGTGGGTTGGGAGTGGATTTGTTATATTAATGCCTTTCCAAAGGAGAGCAAATTCTGTAAGGTCATTACAATCAGAGTTTGGGTGGTGGACTCCATTTGTTGAAAAATTACTGCAACACCATAATAATAATAATAATTTCTACTATAGGCACAAGGCCAGCAATTTTTGGGGAGGGGGGAAGTTGATTAAATCAACCCCAGTGCATTACTGTTACTTTATTTTATTGACTATGTTAGGATGAAAGGCAGGATTTGAACTCAGATCGTAAAGGGTTGTAACTATGCCATAAAGCATGTTGTCCAATGTTCCACCAATACTGCCAATCCTCTGCACAATAATAATAATAATTGTTTCTACTTTTAGCACAAGGCCAGCAATTACCCAGTGTATTACTGGTACTTTATTTTATCGACCCCGTAAGAATGAAAGGCAAAGTTAACCTCGGCGGGATTTGAACTCAGATAGTAAAGGGACGTAACTATGGTGGAAAGCATGGCGTCCAACCCTCTACCGATACTGCCAATTCACCAGTTTCTAACAATGGCACAAGGCCAGCAATTTGTGGGGAGGGGAAAGTTGATTATATAGACTCTAGTACTTAATTGGTATTTTATATTATTGATCCCAGAAGGCTGAAAGGTAAAGTTGACCTCAGGATGTAAACTTAGAACATTAAAGTGCCCACACATATACCACATAAAGATAATTGTTTCTACTTTTGGCAAAAGGCCAACATTTACCCAGTACATTACTGGTACTTTATTTTATCGATCCCGTAAGGATGAAAGGCAAAGTTAACCTCGGCAGGATCTGAACTCAAACCATAAAGGGGCATAACTCTATGCTGCAAAGCATGGCGACTGAACCTCTACTGATACTGCCAATCATTTCTAACAGAGGCACAAGACCAGCAATTTAGGAGGAGGGGGATCAATTTCCAATATTTAATCAATTCCCAATACTTAGCTAATATTTTATTTTATCAAGTTCAGAAAGATTCAAGTTGACCTCTGTGATTCTTCCTTTCAGGGTCAATGAAATAAAATATGAATGAAATACTGAAGTTGATATAAACAACTTTTCTCTCCTCCAAAACTTGTGACCTTGTGACTATGTCAGAAATTATTATTATTATTATTATTGTATAATAATAAAGGGCGGTGGATTGGCAGTATCGGTAGAGGGTCGGACGCCATGCTTTGACGCATAGAGTTACGGCCCTTGCCATTCTGAGTTCAAATCCCGCCGAGGTTAACTTTGCCTTTCATCCTTACGGGGTCAATAAAATAAAGTACCAGTAATACACTGGGTAATTGCTGGCCTTGTGCCAATAGTAGAAACAATTATTATTATTGCATTTGTTTTGTAAGGTTTTTGATAGGAAATTGTGTTGAAACAGATATTGTTATATTTGGAGAGGTTCATGTTGTCCTGATATTGCCAAAAATAATGAAAGACACCCACTGACTGGTTTGGTTTTCGCTTTAGTATATCTTTACATTTTTATAAATGATTTAGCTATAAAGATATACTGAAGCGAAAACCAAACCAGACAGTGGGTGTGTTTCATTATTATTTTTGGCAATATCAGGACAACATGACCCTCTCCAAATATTACTATTATTATTATTATTAGTAGTAGTAGTAAGGGTGGTGGAATGGCATCGGTAGAGTGTTGGGCAACATGCTTTGCCTTTCATCCTTACGGAATCAATAAAATAAAGTACCAGTCACGCACTGGGTCGATGTAATCAACTCTCCCCCTCCCTCAAAATTGCTGGCCTTGTGCCTAAGTAAGAAACCCTTATCATTATTAGTATTACTATTGTTATTATTATTATTATTACTACTACTACTACTATTACTATTATTATCATCATCATTAACTACAAGAGAAGATGGCATGTGCAAATTCAATGATAAAAAAAATGCATGAATATAAATAGATTAAATAATGAGAAAAACTAAAAAATTAAGATATAAACTCAACAAAACTTAACATAATTCGCAGCAATATTACAACACAAAACCCATTTTAAAAAGTGATTTCCAATTAGAAAAGAAAATAATTTATAAGATACAGTCACAATTAGAAAAGAAAATAATTTATAAGATACAGTCACAATTAGAAAAGAAAATAATTTATAAGATACAGTCACAATTAGAAAAGAAAATAATTTATAAGATATAGTCACAATTAGAAAAGAAAATAATTTATAAGATACAGTCACACACATGTGGGTAGTTCTACTTGAAAAAAAAAATGAAACAAAACAAATAAAAATTATATCTATATAAATAATATTTATAAGCAGAAAAAAGAAATGACTGATTGAAGAGAGAATGTTTTGGTGTGATGACTGTTGAGAAGTAGTGATTATTTCATTCATTACCAACTGTGAACCTTTTTAAATTCATAGAAAATGTTCAACCACATCACATACACAGCAAATAGATTATGAGGGACGGAGGATGGTATGGTTTAAAATAGTAGTGGTGTCAATGGAAGCAATTATCATCATCATCTTCATCGTCAATAGCGTCACTGTCATATAGATGAAAAATTAACAGAACAAACACTGTAATATTATTTTTAGTAGTAGTAGTAGTAGTAGTAGTAGTAGTAGTAGTAGTAGTAGTAAATGTTTCTAAATTTTCTCTTTAATTTATATATCAATGAAAGAAATTCTGAAATAAATACAGAATTTGGGGAGTTTGTCAAACATTACCAACATTTCCACTGTAAATGTTTTTATATAGCTATCTTAATTAAATGAAGTTGAAGTTATATTGAACAGTGCAGTTGCCTTAGAATCATTTGTCTTTTGACATGAAGGCTGGGGTGTTAGAAAAAGTAAAAGTTAGGTGCAAGCAGTGATGATATGATAATTATGACTATTGGCATGAAACTAAAATAAATGTGACCACATCTCAAGGGTCATTTCGAAAAGAGTTCTTCATATCAAACAGTTGATGACGATGTATTCCCATACAATCTGAAACATAATTAAGATTAAAGAAGTATAGTTAATATGAAGCATTGTGAAATATATAATAAATGACTGCTAAGTATTTCAGAAAGCCAGTACACTGTGATAGAAATATATAAAGGGCAAAGGATGACAAATAAAACAAAACAAACGATCAATTTGTTTTGTACTGCTTTTGTTTTTACATTTAAAAAGAATGTAATAACCCTGAAATATTATGTATTATGGGTAAAACATTATTTTGTTTTGTTTTATTTGTCATCTTTGCCCTTTATATATTTCTACTTTTTAACTAAAAAGAACTTTAAAGTTCATTATTAATAAAAGAAATTTTAAGAAACATCTAAAATGATGACTGTACATAGGATATAACCTGAAGATGGTACTAATTATATCAATCTCTATTTATTGAACAGCTAAGTATGCTTTTTTGGCAGAAAGGAATGTAATTCAACAAGGTACTTATTTATGTTTGTTGAATTGATGCACACACACACACACACAATAGACCTCTGCAATGTTTCCATCTATCTGATTTCAATCGCAAGGAGTCAACCTGGGGTTATGATAGAAGACACTGTCCCCAGGTGCTACACAGTAATAAAGAAGGATTGATGATATTTTCTATCATCTTATACCCTTTGTACAATCATTTTACATGTTTTCTAAAATTTCTTCTATTAATAATGAACCATAAAATTCTTTTTAGCTAAACAGTCCGTTTTTTCATTGAAAATCATCTTTGAAAATATCTTGCTTTATCTAGTTACATCATCTGTTTTGAGTTAAAATCACACCAAAGTGAATTTATCATGCCCATAAGCCTCTCTAGTTCAGGGAATGGAGATCAGGCTAATGTGAACCTCCCATAAATAAATATACATGTATGATCCCATATGCTTATGTGGGGGTGGGGGGGGGGGAATGGCTGAGTGTGTAGGGCAACCTAGAAGTTGTCTGCTCATTGATGACCATGAAATTAAATTAAATACAGCCATCTATATAGTGTCTTGTTTTGTTAGCAGATGGGGGGGGGGGGGGGCAGTTGGGGCAAAAAAAGGATGCCTCAATTTACAGAATTAAATTCAATTGAATTATGAAGCAGATATTGACTGAGAGAATGACATATCTAAAGTGGAAGAGACATCATTTAAACTTATTGACATGGGACAGTAGAAATACATTACACAGATATACTGATTTAGTGGAATTTAATTCAATTCTTATGGTATTATAAGAACAGAGAGACATTTGAATTTCTAAATACAAGAAAAATGTAGACATTCAATGTTCTTAATATGAGAAAAACAGAAACATTTAAAGTTCTTAATATGAGAAAAATGTAGGGACATTCAAAGTTCTTAATATGTGAGAAGAAATTAGGCTGATTTTACTAGATAATCAGATTCAAATGGGAATGGAATTTAAAATAGTAATTTAATAAGACCTTAATTGATGCACAAAATGCCTTGTAGAGATTCACACAGAAACTTTCTTTCAAAGCAATTATTTGTATTTAAACTAAAGTTAAATTTATATGAAAGAAGCACAAACAATTGCACAGACACACACATGCACACATCTTTGTTCCATTTGTAGAGATAGCTCAAAATAAAATAAAATATTTACTTAAAATATATATTTTTTAAGAAATATTGAAGATCTACTACAAGACATAGGGAGAAATTTGGCTTGGCATTCAGCTGAAATTTACAGCTCACACCTATGCTGGTTTAGCTGGGTTCCTATGAGGTTGCATCTCAAGGGTTTCTCAAACGTTATAATGATAGAGGCCCTAGTCCCATCATGAAAAGCGACAGGAGATGAAGCATCTTGTTCAAGAATACAACATCCTACCTGGCACAAGAACCGATGACTGCGATTCTATCATTTTAACCACTGGGCCAAGCTGTAGTCATAAAAATTCAGATAAACATATGGAAGATAATGAAAATAACTGCTCATGAAAATAACATGAGCAGCCAGATGAATAAGCAGCATGTTGATATTATGGCTATATATAATATAATCAATCACAGGAAAATAAACAAATGTAAACATTTTCTAACATCATCACCTACATACATTACCTTAACCCTTCTTCTTCACTCATTTATTTCTGAGAGTTGTGGGGGCAGAGTCCTCAAACACTCCTTCCAGCAGGTCCTGTCAGAAGCAACCATCTCCAACTGATCTGACTGGATCACCAAGTGTAACCAGCTAAGCTCATGGATGTTATCCAAACATCTTGCATGGGGTCTACCCCTGGGTCTCCTGCCAGTTGGTTTGGCCATAAAATCTGTCCAGTAATTCTTTTCTGAGACATTCTAACTACATGCCCATAGTATCAGAGCTGTGATCTCTCAATTCAATAAGTAATGGCTCTACCTGGAGTGAATCTCTGATCTCTGAGCTACACCTTATTCAAATTAAAGAAGCTGCTTTGTTTATGTCATAAAACTAGGCAAGTTAGTATCAAAAGAGTTAAGAATATGTTTACTCACCTACTATAAACAACATCAAATTCAGTTTTACACACAATTTGATGTTTATACTGAACAATCACTCAAAAGATCTGGAGTTTCTACAAATTACAATTAAATAAACAAATGAATCAGTGTAAGAAGAGCAAATGAATGCATATATACAAATATAATCAATATTTGAAAGTAATTTCAGTTAAGGTGTCCATACAGCATAGACAAAGCTTTTAGACATATTCATTTTATATGTATGGAAAATTAATAGATAGTAGACAATGACTTACATAATCAAATAATTGAAATAGGATTTCTTCTTTAGACATTTCAATATATTTAAAAAGTTACAATATCAAAATAAATACATTAGCTATAGTTTCCTGTAGTCATAATAATTTTGAGTATTCACACTTCTCGTGCACAAAATAAGTGTTTTTGAGTGTCAAGTAAACTATATACTTTGTGTTCTGATATTATTTTATACATTCTATTCTTCATCAATGCAACTACAACCACTGTTCTACTATTGTAATAAATCTATATTATAATAACTGTACAGCCTATTTGACCATCTGTTAGACAAATGCTACAATCTATCAAAAACATTCTGAAATTATTTCATTCACTCAAGAAACTAATTGCGTCGTCACTCTCTCCCTCTCATTCGTATGTATGCAGGCATACATACACACATGCATATTTATTGTTTTTATATAAATTACATGTTTGTATGTAAATTAGTACGCACATATCAATGCAGCTGTATATGCAAAAAAGCATTTCCAATAGAAGTACCAAATGCATTTTTTCACATGGCTACCGAGACATCTGTAACATGATCAGGGCATAAAACATCCATAGCAAGACTCATGTTTATTATACATAAACATATTGTATATGCTTTTATATATGCCTCTATTATATATATATATATATATATATATATCCTGCTCTTACACTTCATTTTGGCTTGGTCTCTATGGCCCTTCTTAATGCCAGCCAATATATATATATATATATATATATATATATATATATATATATATATATTTCGTTTCTGAATTTGTTTAGCAAGATTCTTTATCTGAAATCGTGTGTTGAAACCGATATTGTTATACTTTGGGAGGGTCATGTTGCCAATAAGAAACACATGCACCAGTTGCTTTCACTTCAATTTATTATATATTTATAAATTTATAAATTTACAAATTTATAAATTTCTGGTTGGTTGGTTGGTTCCACAACCAGATAGTTGTTTATATATAGTCATAGTTCTTTCGTCACACACTCTGTGACCTCTTCAGTGACTGGGGATTCCTTTCTTTGTTTCTGTGCCTCTCCTTTGTTCTGTCCTACGCCATTTTGTTTCTCTGTGTGTGTTGTGTGCTCAGTCTGGGCATGCGCCACATCCGGGTGTCTGTGTGTGTTTATGTTCATTTATTTATTTGTTTATTTACATGTTACTGGTTGGTTGTTTCTTCTATGTGTGTGTGTGTTTTCATTTTGTCCTTAATTGTAAGTTGTGATGTTGCTGTTCCACTCATATTTTCTATTTAATTTTGGTTGTAATTCTTTTATGTTTATTGCCTCTGTAATTTGTCTAAACATTGCGTCTTTTCTGTGTGTAGATTCTATTTTTATTTTTATGTTCTCTAATTTACTCTTGTGTTCTATTTTAGCATGTTGGTAGAGTACAGATGATTCTTTATTATCTTGAAGGTCTCGCCAGTGTTCATTTATCCGTTCCCCTACACTACGAGCTGTCTCACCTATGTACACTATATTTTTGTCTCTACATTGTCCTTCAGTACATCTTATGCTATACACTATATTTCTAGTTTTACAGTTAATATGGGAGCTTATTTTACAGGTTATACATTTCTTATCTATACATGAGGGTTTTTGAAAAGGGTATGTCTTGCTAATAAGTGTTTTTACGGAGGTACCTGGTCTTTCTACTATCTTAATATTGAGTTTATGTTTATTTAGGGCCCTTCTAAATTTATAAGCTAATTCACCTCTAGGGGTTGTATCGATGAACATTACACTCTGGTATTTATTGCTATCATACCATGAGTTTATTCTATTAGCCTTGTTCTTTGTTCTTTCTATTCTATTCCAAAATTTGCTCCTATACAAGGGGCAGGTCCCATTTATGTCATTATTTACCATTTTTTCCCATTTGGTTCTGGCTCCTCTATACACTCTGATTTTATCTCTCTGATTGTAGGCAGTATGAATGTTGTGTCCCTGTATCCATCTATTGACGTGGATTTTGCTGTGGAGAAGTGCGTAGAAATGATCAGTGAGAGCAAGGTTGAGTTCCGTGGGATTGATACCAGTGAGCTGGGACTCCTACTTAAGCTTACCTATAGTAATAATTACCTAGACACATATGACCTTAGCAACCTGTGCCCTACAAGACCAGCAAGAGGCATACCACCTACCATTACCTCAATGGCCAAGAAAACCCACACAGATAGATGGACCGGGTGGACCAGAGCCATACGGACACCCGAAAACCACGATGAACTGAAGAAAATGATTGCACATGCGGTAGGGGCCAGCATAAAACTAACCCTTAAGGAACATATGTTCAAATTTAATGGAAAAACATATGCCCAAGAGGAAGGAGCAGCCATTGGTGTTAGCATTGCAGGCGACATAGCTAACTTATTCATGGTATGGTGGGACAGTAGACTTAAACAAAAATTTAATGAACAATTAGAAGACAGCTTAACCCTGATAATGTACTCCCGCTACGTAGATGATATAAACATTGTAGTTAAGACACCCCCACTAGAGAACAGTCAGGAACTAGAGAAAAACACAATGGAAAGCATCCAGCAAATAGCAAACTCCATCCACCAGAGCATTAGAGTTACTATAGACTACCCAAGTAAACACCCCAACCATCGATTACCTGTACTAGACACAGAGCTCTGGTTAGATACCATTAACAACAAAAAACAAATCCTCCATTCCCATTATGCCAAACCCATGACTTCCAAACATCTGATCCACCGAAACTCGGCCATTTCGGACCATACCAAAATCAACATACTGATTGCGGATTTGGTACGGGTGATGAGAAATGTGTCCTGCATGTGCACCCCTGAAGAACTAGAGAGACACATACAACACTTCATCCACTGTATGCAGTTCTCTGGCTACAATCAGAGAGATAAAATCAGAGTGTATAGAGGAGCCAGAACCAAATGGGAAAAAATGGTAAATAATGACATAAATGGGACCTGCCCCTTGTATAGGAGCAAATTTTGGAATAGAATAGCAAGAACTAGGAACAAGGCTAATAGAATAAACTCATGGTATGATAGCAATAAATACCAGAGTGTAATGTTCATCGATACAACCCCTAGAGGTGAATTAGCTTATAAATTTAGAAGGGCCCTAAATAAACATAAACTCAATATTAAGATAGTAGAAAGACCAGGTACCTCCGTAAAAACACTTATTAGCAAGACAAACCCTTTTCAAAGACCCTCATGTATAGATAAGAAATGTATAACCTGTAAAATAAGCCCCCATATTAACTGTAAAACTAGAAATGTAGTGTATAGCATAAGATGTACTGAAGGACAATGTAGAGACAAAAATATAGTGTACATAGGTGAGACAGCTCGTAGTGTAGGGGAACGGATAAATGAACACTGGCGAGACCTTCAAGATAATAAAGAATCATCTGTACTCTACCAACATGCTAAAATAGAACACAAGAATAAATTAGAGAACATAGAAATAAAAATAGAATCTACACACAGAAAAGACGCAATGTTTAGACAAATTACAGAGGCAATAAACATAAAAGAATTACAACCAAAATTAAATAGAAAATATGAGTGGAACAGCAACATCACAACTTACAATTAAGGACAAAATGAAAACACACACACACATAGAACAAACAACCAACCAGTAACATGTAAATAAACAAATAAATAAATGAACATAAACACACACAGACACCCGGATGTGGCGCATGCCCAGACTGAGCACACAACACACACAGAGAAACAAAATGGCGTAGGACAGAACAAAGGAGAGGCACAGAAACAAAGAAAGGAATCCCCAGTCACTGAAGAGGTCACAGAGTGTGTGACGAAAGAACTATGACTATATATAAACAACTATCTGATTGTGGAACCAACCAACCAACCAGAAATTTATAAATTTGTAAATTTATAAATTTATAAATATATAATAAATTGAAGTGAAAGCAACTGGTGCGTGTGTTTCTTATTGGCAACATGACCCTCCCAAAGTATAACAATATATATATATATATATATATATATATATAGAGAGAGAGAGAGAGGGGGGGGTTAATAGAAAAAACATTAATTAATTCATTACATATTGGTGAGTCTCACGTGTTTCAATATGTTATATATTTGGCCTGTGATATCTGTGTTATTATATCCATTACCTCACACTATCCAATAATATTCAATGTACTTCAAAGAAAGTATAAAGAAAAATGATATTAAAGCTAAGGAATGCTTAAGGTTGTGCATATACAGAGATTCATACACACATACCCTCCGACAGACACACAAATATAAAAATATATTCATATATACACCAAAGAATGTAAGTTCATTGGTTGATAATATGGGATGCTGTATAAAATGAAATAGGACTGACAGTTAAAAAAAAATAAAGATAGTGAGAATTTGTGGGAAGAAGGCAAACAAAAAATTTAAATGAATTTCTTTATTGGTTTATGACTAAGTAGAACTGCAATCAAACTAAACACTGAATGTAGAGTTATGACAAAAAATAAATATAAACATAATAGACTTCTTCTTTGCCCACTTATTCCCTAGAAGGTCATGGGGGCAGAGTCCTCAAATACTCCTTCCAGCAGGTCATGTCAGAAGCAACCGTCTCCAACTGATCTGACTGGATCCCCAAGCCAAGCTCATGGATGTTATCCAAACATCTTGCTCAGAGTCTCCTGCCAGTTGGTTTTGCCCATAAAATCTGTCCAGCGAATCTTTCCCGAGACAGTCTAACCATAGTATTGGAGCTGTGATCTCTCAAATCAGAGAAGTAGTGGCCCTACTTGGAGTGACTCTCTGATCTCCAAGCTACGCACCCTATCAAGTAATGCTACTCTAAAGATCCTTTGGAGGAACTCCAATTCGGCTGCTTGTATTTGTGATCATATTCTTTTGGTCATTACCCAAGATTCCTGACCATAGGTAACGGTTGACAAGAATACTGAATTGAAGATAGTGAGTTTAGCTTTTATGCCTACCTCCCATCTTCTGATTACTGAATGATGAAGCTGGCACATTACTGCACCAGCTCCTGCAATTCAGCCTCCTGTCCTCCATCACTTGTGAACACGACCCTGAGATACTTGAACTTCTCCACCTGCTTCAGTGGAACTCCATTCACATGTAGAGTGCACTGCACAGGCTTCCTTATGAGCATATGTGTATCAATTTTCACAGCAATGATTTTCATTCCAGCCATGCAAGCGCTCGGCATAAAACCTATAAAGTGCAGGTTGGAGATCACCTTCTGTCAAGTTAAGCAAATTGCAGCCAACTGATTTTACACCTGCCACTCGTGATACCCCTTCCAACCCTGCTGTGCATGTCAATCCTGTTCATGAAAATAATGAACAGGAGAGGTGACAATATGTACCCTTGGCGGAATCTAACTCCCACATTGAATGGCTTCGATTAAGCACCATATAAACATAATAGACCAATAGACATTATAGACAAGAAAAATATTTTCTGAAACTATATAACTTGCTGAGGTAACCAGCTTCGCCCGGGAGAACAGTTAAGAGAAGACGGATAAAAGAGAAAACGACTGTATTGGAAGTGTTGTCTGGTTTACAGTAAGAGGTGAGACCGTAATATGTGTGTGTGCGCATGTGTGTGTGTCTGTGAGAGAGAGACATAAAAAAAAACAATCATAAAACTTCCTTATGAGGCTGGGTGAGTAAACTGCCAATTAAATGGTAGCATTGGCCTTGGATTTTAAATGTGAAATAACCATAGTCAGTATGATCTTTGTCAGCTCCAATAGATGTCATCTGAAATGCAGCAATATACTGCATAACATTACTTCTGAAGTGTTTAGTTTTGTTAGTACGGTTTGTAAACAGTATATGGATAAAAGCTGGAGGGTCTTCTAGCAGTGGAAGTCTGACCTTCCCTCCTAAGTGTAATATCCATGCTACCAATTGCAACTTTAGGATCATTTCTACTATTCTTCGATGGATCATATGAAAACGCAGCTCTTAGCCACTTTATTCTGGCTTGAAGAGTTGTTTGTGATTGTGTATCTCTCTCTCTGTATAACAGCTTATCTCTCTCTCTCTCTCTTTAGATGTGTGTGTGTGTTCGTTATGCCAGTCATCACAGAAATGTATGTATACTCACACTCACATACACTCCCATACATATACTTGTCAGTCAGCACATATGTATATGCATGTGTAGATGTGTGTGTGTGTGTTTAATTCTCTGTGAAACTTACTTAGGCCTAACTTACCTAACGAACGCGCAAACACACACACAGACACATACATATTCATATACAAAATGTGATGTCTACACTCTCACACACATACTTATCAGTCAATACATATGTATATGTATGTGTAGATGTGTGTGTGTTTAATTCTCTGAGGCCTAATGTATGTAATGAATGCAGTGACATTGTGGTGGTATAAAATGTCTTTTAGTTGACTATAGAAAGATTAATTTAGATAAAATGTTATATTGTTTTAATCGAAATGCAAATAAACATTACATGTTGACACTCCCGGGGTCTAATACCTTGTAAAATTTGATTTGATTTGGTCGAGCCGTTTGAGATTGCATAAGGACAGACAGACAGACAGAGAGACAAAGAATTTTATATAGAGAGAGATGCAGTGAAGGCATTAGCAAAAAAAATCATGTACATGACAGTGAATCCATGAAGAGAAATGTGATAAGGTATAATAGCAAATAATAAAATAATTATAATGATAAGCGAAATAATACAAGGAGCACCAGCAAAAGACTTAATGATATACAAGAGTATACAAAGATAGTGTTAACTCAAAGTGAAACAATATTGACAAAAAGTATTAGAAGAAATTTCTCAAGCAGTGTTAGACCATGCTTTGCCGAGGAGGTTTACTAAGACTGAAACAGGTCCAGAGTTGTCACAATAATTATCAAATATCAACATAGCTCCATTCAATTTTTAATTTATCTTTCAGAGTTTTCAATTTTGTCTTTTTTAACAAAAATTGTCATTATTACTTTTCTTCTCATGAGGTTGTAATTTCAGCTGATTAAAAATTCTACATTTTAATATGTTTGCTAACACTTAATTATATGTTCTTCATCTAGAAGACACTGCTGGGAAATTTTTCAGTATCATGTTCAATAATTTACTTAATTTGTTTCTTTTTTATTATTATAAGTTTAAGATGTTGAATTACTAACCATATGTTCATGAGTTCTAACATTATTTCAGACATTATGCTGTACCTCATAGCAAGTTCATTACTCTGCTTCAATCAGTCCAGTCTAGCTAAGAATAGATTCTAATCCTATCCTGCATTTGACAAGTTAGCTGTAAGAAAGCTAACCACATATAAAAATGTGTAAAAGCCCAAATTTGAAGAGATTATTCCACTCATGCTACTAAGAAAAACATTACCCACATATTGGGTAACAATAATAACGATTATTTAAATATAAAAAGACTTAATCATAATGATTTTTCAACAGTATTTGTAATGTGAAATAGTTCCAATAGGAAATGAATTTCAATCAATTTGCAAAGAAAATTCACAACTGCATTATGGAAATAATAACCAGACTGAGGGTATTTTTAGTATATCTGCAGCAACAGGAATTAAACAAAATACTAGTACAGAAAGTAAATAAAGAAAAAGAAATGAGTCTAGAAGATTGAAAAAGGAAATGTACATTAGTGATATAATAGTGATGATAAATACCTGACTTAGATTTGTCATCTGTGCTAGTCTTGTGAAGATCACTGCATTTATCATTAGCAGACTGGATATTGATGGATTCACAGCTGTCCGGCAGATTATTAGAAACAGTTTCCTTCAACTGACTTTGAGACGAGGAGGAGACAGACTCAGAATTGATTGCAGCTATACTTTCAATCTTGGAACCAGACAAATTAGACTCATTAGAACTCTTGTACACAGACACTGTTTCAATATCATCTTTGATACTTAGTTTCCAAGCACCAGCATCTTTTACAGTCTGCAAGGTTTCTTTGATTGTAACTGCACAAATTTCATCAGTTGGATAAAAAACATTTCTGTTAGTTTTCTCATTATCTCTAACACTTGCAGTGTCAGAAGTAACATTCAAACAGTTCTCAGTTTCTTTAATTGTATTATCTCCAACACTTGCAGTATTTTTAATTTGACATTCTTGGACTGGAGCTGTTCCTTCTGCAATATTTGTCTCCGTGTCTGTCTTAACATTTGTTTCACTTAACTCTTTTGATTTAACACTAACATTTTGCTCATCTGTTGTTTGCTTACAAATATTAGCATCTATTCTTATATCTACATCCTGTTCATTAACACCATGTTCTGTATTACACACTAAAGTCTGTTCATCAATTATTTCTGTTTCAGTTTCAGTTTTTATTTTTGGCACTATGGTTTTTTCACTATCTTTGTTTTCACTTTTAGACACAGTGGTATCTTTGCTATCTATATCTTCACTTTTAAATACTGTCACATCTTTGCTAACTTTGTTTTCAAGAGTATCCACCACAACGGTCTCCTTAATTAAATTTTCAGCTTTAGATATTTGTTCAGTTTCAGATCTTAGTGTTTCTGCATTAACATTGCCTTTAAAATCAGGGTCTTCTCCATGATTTGCTGATTGTTTGTTGTGGCTATGAGTAGTTTCATCAGATTCTGTTGCCTCTACAACTAAATTAGTTTCTTCTACTAAATTATGTTTGTCTGTCTCAATATCTGTATCTGGAACAAGGTTATCTGAATCTGATAAGCTTTTTTCAAATGCTTCTTGATTATCTTCAAATTCAGCTTCATTATTCCCATCAGCATCAGGTTTAGTTTCACATTTGTCATGGCAATTTAATCCATCATTATCAGACTCAATCAATTTGTCAGTATTCTCAGAATCTTTGCAAAGATTTTGGTTGGGTTCTGAATGATTTAAGGGGGAGGAGGAGAAGGAGGAAGAATCAATTAATACTTCATTTTCATGGACCTCATCTTTGTCAACAGTATTAGCGGAAAATTCTTTAGCTGAGCTGCTACTCAAATTTGGAAATTGAACAATTTTGTTCTTATCTTGATCAAGAGACTCTTTGGTATGCTCCACAGGGTCCAGGTTGACAGTTTTGTCATTTTCAGATGGAGCATTCAAAAAATCTGGTGAGGTGGGAACAAAAGCTGGAGCTTCAGGATTTAACTGACAATCAAGTCTAAGAGATTCTTGTATCTTATCATAAGCTAGTTGACTATCTTCAATACAATAGTCATCCTCATCAGGGCAGTCTTCCCATTCCTCACCTTCTGTCGTGCCATGAACAACACCATAATTGGTTTCATTTTCAGCATCTTCATATATACCACTATAAAGCTCTCCATCATCAATATATTCATCTTCCAGCATAACACCCTCTTCATCATCATCATCATCATCATCATCCTCATCATCTTCCTCATCATTACCACAGTGAAGGTGGTCACCATTTTGCAGGTTAATCTGAGACTGGTCCCATGAATTCTCCTGGATGGTATCCCACATTTTTTCAGCAGGGGCACAGCCTGGTGTAGGACATGATTTACTGTAAGGAGAGCTTACTACAGAATGTGATGCCTGATCATATGAAATAGGAATGCTAGCTGAAGCAGTTCCACTACTACCAACTGACCGTAATGCCATACTATCTGAATCAGAGTATTCAACTTCTACATCATCTCGAGCACCTGGAGAATTGTCTATCTTTACAACAAGCAGATCCCTTGTACACTCAACTTTACGAGAATCACTAGCAAGATTTGCTGGTATGATACGACTTCGAGGTGGAGCAGTTATGCCACGTCCTCTTCCACGGCCTCGGCCCAACAGTTTCTTGCCTTTATCAGCCTTCTCAGCTAAAAGAATAAAAGAAAAATTCACAAAAAAATACAACTAAAACAAATCTAAAATCTATTGTTTTCTTCATTTTAAAGTTTTAATAGTAATAATCTGATAAATTAAACCATAAAAAAGTGACTAATCTTGACAGCATACCTTCAATCACCCTCAAATAGTGTTCTTCAGAGCTAACTCCTAACATCCACAAACTTTTCATCCCTCTCTCTATCTCTGAGTGTATGCCAGTCTTTGAAAACATGTTGCAATGTATCTCATTCTCAAACAGCAAACTTTCAGTCTGCAAAATACCAACCTATCAAACTCACTACCATCCCTGCAGAAATGGGAGTATTACTCTGTTATCACCTTCAATCACTGTGTATGCTTAGTGACCCCCACCCCATAATGACCTCCATAGAACAAGATCTACTGGGGCCTTACTCTCCTAAGCTACTCATCAGTGCTCCTTCACCTTGATAACTTCACTGAAAGCAATGTTGATGAACATTAGCAAATCTGTTAACTGTGCCTAGCATGAGAACCTCCCAACTAAGGTGTGATAGCTATCTCTCCTTTCTAAGATTACATGTGGTGCCAGCCTAACAGCACCATTACAGTATGTCACCACAGAGCTCTCTCTCACCTACATCCTACTAACTCTAGTGTCTCCAAGGTACAGTAATGTATTTCATACTCTCACTTTCATACATTATCAAATACTTGCTCTCACTAACAAGTCACTCATATGCAGATGATAATAGACTTCATTCCTCTTTAGCCTCCTGCACACTTGCATCATCTACACACTTTTAACACCTGACACCAGACATGCACTGAGCCCATCATTAAAGACCACTAAAGTCTAATTTAAAGGGTAAAAACCCCATTTGGTCACCAATGACCATGGGTTGTGAAAGACCAGCAGTTGCCTATGCATAACAGCCCCCACTCTCGATGCCACCAATATTGTCCAAAGGAAAGGCAAAGTCTGATACAGTTTGGCACCAGTAATGTCACAACTCATTTCTACAGCTAAGTGAACTAGAACAATGTGAAATAAAGTATCTAGCTCAAGGACATAACACATCACCCGGTTCAAGAATTGAACTCACAAATTCACAATTGTGAATCCACCTCTCAAATCTCTAAGCCACATGCCTTCACAAAGCATAATTAAGCAGACATAACTACCATGTCTCTCTCAAAAGCACAATGACTCAACTACTACACATATTGAAGAACAAACTTTACCTAATGCTATCATAAGTAACACAATTAAAACCCTCAAAGTTGTTACAAGTGTTAGGCTTCACAATCTCTCATGGTGACTACTTTCCCACATATATAACATTACTAAAACTGTATAAAAAAACTAGAGTATCTATTTATGACTAGAAAATATTTCAGCTTTGATCAGTTGCTGATCCAAAGCTCAGGTAAGACTTATTGCTAATGCACTAATATGTTAGACCATATCAATTCTTCAACCATTGGATATCAGGTGCATTTTTTCTTCCCTTTGTCTATTCTGAACTAAGAATTGAAATAACATCTTCAACCAGTCTATCAAACTATGTACAAAACACTTTTTCTTGTGTGCTTCTTCCTGGTGCCAACTTCTGAGAAAATGAATTAGATGTATTTATTGTGGAATTGACAGAAGAGAGGTTATTTTCTATTCAATAATAATCCAGTTTAATTTGTCACAGGTGTTCTCAAAGATTTAGTTGCTTCAAATGCAAATTCATAATCTTTCTTCCATGCAAAGAATTTACAATGGATATTAAACGAATGACTGGTTCTTGTTGAAGATATGGCTGATGTCAAAATATATTTTCTTCTATATAATGGAGGCGCATGGCTTAGTGGTTAGAGCGCATGGCTTAGTGGCTTGCAATTGAAAGGTTGTGAGTTCAATTCTCAGACCGGGTGATGTGTTGTTTCCTTGAGCAAGACACTTTATTTCACATTGCTCCAGTTTCTCAGCTGTAGAAATGAGATGATAGGACTGGGGTCCCTATCATTCCACTGCAAAGTGGTTGTGGAGGTGCTACGGCAAAAAAGCACCCAGCCCACATTGTAAAGTGGACGTGTAGGCGCCACGGAAAAAAAAGCACCCAGCACTCACTGTAAATGAGGTTGGTGTTAAGAAGGGCATCCCACTAGAAATCAAGCCAGAATCAGTTCCTGTCCCACCCTTGCAAGCAGGGAAAAGCAGACGTAAAATGATGATGATGATGATACTTTATATTGCTATTCTCTTTAATACATTTACAACAAAATTAAAATAGATATTAATTACATGTAATAACAGTTAAAATATTGCCAATAATTAGGAATTTAAAATGACTCCTTTAGATAAGTATTAACCTCTTAAATAATCAGTTGTTTTAAAAGGAAGATATATGATAATGTAATTAGTAATGATGCAAAAGTTATTTTATAGCATCTTTGTGCATGGGCACACCACTCTTTATATCAACTTTATCTCCTCAGTGCTTTGTAAAAGTCTATGAGATCAGCTACCCATGTGTTTGTTTATAACTAGAGTTGTTTAAAAAGAAAGATATATGATGCAAATAAAAATTTAAACACTTACCTATTCGGCTAGGGCGCTTCACCTCAGTTATTTCTGCAGAGCAAGAAAGTACTGCAATATTTACAACATAATAAAATATATTTTGCATATTTGAAAAAAGAGAATAACAGGCAAATTGTAAGACAGCGAAAGAAAGATAAAAGCAGTACATGTAGAAGATTTGAGAAGGTGAAATTACTGGACATACTAGAAAAAGTCATTACATTTCCAAGTAATTCTCACAAAGCTATACTTACCAAATAAAAGCATTGGTCACAGTATGCTAACTAGATAATATTTGAATTTTCACATAGAAATATTTAAAAGTATAAATAGCTTTCAGAAAAACCATACACTATTTATTCATTCAAAGTTATCCTATAAAATACATTTTAATTCATATCAGAGAAATATCTGAAATAAGATCAAGTCAACTAATTATTTTAGAAATAACTGTTAATGTTGATATATGTAAACTATAAGGTGAAAACAAATGTAAGAGAGAGCCTAATTTTGCAAGATTTTAATTCATTAAAATTGCTTAAAGTCATCTCCTTGAAAAGATTATATAATAAATAATAAATGAAAAAAACTAATCATGAAAGTATTCAGATTCTATCTTTGTAGAGAGAGTAAGAACATGTCTGATTGTGTCTTTGATGCAAGGTTTTAATCTGAAATTATTTTATAAGAGGACTGGTTTTTATACACACAATAATTATTTTGATGTATGGTGTACCCTATAATCATTGCTGGATGAAAAATACTGAGTATGAATAGATTAATTACAATCTGATGAAATAACACATAACTTTGGTAACAATAAAAATGATAAAATCTAAGTTTAACTCACAATACTTTGATATCAAAGAGAGAGGTGTAAATGTAAAATTACTATACAGGACTAAATAGAATTTCATAACAATTTCCTTACTTCAAGGGACAAATCACTGTTTGTTATCCAATATGACAAGAAAATAACTTGTGGTATTTAGTTACATACTCAACGTAAATTCTACTTTCCTCTTCATCCTTGAAGATAAAGTCATGTACAATCAAGTAATGACATACATTTTAATTAGCTATGCTATTTCTCAAAATTATTGTGCGAATAGTAATCATTATAACTTTTAAATATAAATAGTTTAGAATACAAAAGAAAGTTTTACTGAAATAACTGTTGAAGATACTACAAATATCAAACATTACTTAAAGAACTCAGATAAGCAGAAGAAAAGGCTTTAAAAGAAAACAATGAAAGTAAAGGGTGGAAATAAAAAAGAATATTTTGTTCTAAGATAATTACTAAGAAATGTGTGTTTAGTTCATTGTTCTAATTGTTCAAGACACAAAAATTAAGATGACGAAACCAAAATATGATACAGTTGCATATGAGCTAGTTACAAAAACAAAGAGATTAGACTAAAAATGTAATTGAAAACTATGTGAATAGATTTAACAGTATAATATACAATATGTAAAGGATTGACATTTCTAATTAAAAGCTTAAGTTAATAGCTCAGTTGCTCTCAAAATTACAAAAACTTTTAATTGCAGATTAATATTCTAGAATATTATTATATTTCAAAATATTGATTGGTAAAGAAAACATTAATTAATCAAAAATATTACTATCTTGAACATAAAATGGTATTAACTTTTCTAAAAATGAAACATTTTACATTTAATAAAATAAATTGGACAAGACAGCAGTCTTGTCTTGGCAATATTGTGAGCTATATCATAAAATGTAAAGATTCACAAAATAGTGAGAAAAGGCTGTTGTTTTCTAAAAATGTTTTCAGAGCAAATGTATCATGTGCTTAAGCATGAAGTTTCAGGCTGCAATGGGATGCACTAGTAATATTTGTATTTTGGTTTATTGCATAAGATAAAGAAACTTTAGATATAACATGCTAATGGAAATTAATTAAGTGCATGTCCAAAGTAGCCCAATGAAGCTTACAAGTGAATGAATTTGATCACGATGGTATTCAGCCCTCATGCATAGGAAACAATAGATGGAAATAAAACTGTGAAACAGCAATAGTGGTATTACTTTAGACCAGAGACTTCTGGATTAAAACATGGTTCTTTAAAATTATGGTTTCTGATTTAGGCACAGGCAGAAGGGAATGTCGATTAAATTGACCCCAGTGCATTAAGGGTACTTTATTTTATCAACCCCATTTGGATGAAAAGCAAAGCTAACCTCGGTGAGATTTGAAATCAGAAGGTAAAGGGCTGTAACTTTTTGATGCAAAGCATGGTGTCAGATGCTCTGCCAATACTGCAAATCCACTGCCTTTATAATTCTTTAAAATAATAAGTGATGATTTCTAACATTTATTCCTCAATTCTAAAGGTTTTAGAAGCCAGATTTTCCAGCATTTCTATGTCTACATACTCACCTCTATCTCCATTACAAATAAATAAATAAATAAAATTCCGATAGCAACAATAATCAAAATTTTGCAATAACTCTTGTCTCATAGGACCCTTATTTCAGGGCTATATTTTGTTCAATAAAAAGTGGTGTCATAAAAAGTTAGGAATAGTATTGAATCTTTCTCCAAATCAGATTTTAAACAGTTCCTGCTTAACAGAGGTTTAAAGAACTTTTTGGCAGTGTTAATATGATCACAACAACAAAAAACAATCAGAGAAAATAGCATTATTTAAAAACATTACAAGTAAAGCATGATGGTTTCTGGGCTATTAAATGAAATATCACCTCAATGAATTAAAGAATAGAGATATAAATGTAAATAACAGTTTTTGTTTACTGATAAGATATATTGGCTATAGGTTCAGTGGTAAATGAACAACAATACAACTTAAAAAACAGTTTGGCCAATTAACAAACAGACTGTTGGCTACTGGGCTTAGTTCATCACATAATTTCAAGTTTTCTTAGGTTTTCCTCTTCCATAGGTTCCATCAATTTCGAGTGTTCTGCATTTTTTTTATGCAGATATAATCCTTCATATGCATTGCATATCCATACCAATGCAGTCTTCTCTTTTGTACACTGCATCTGATCACTCTTATGTCAAGTTGTTTTCCCAGCTAATTTTTGCTTCTTTGCTCATATATTACAAATCCATTAGACATGTTTATCCTCATTTCTGTCCAATAATCATAAGTCCTCAGTACACAAAGCCCAAGTCTCACTTCCATGCAACATTG
Organism: Eledone cirrhosa; assembly: GCA_964016885.1. NCBI lineage: Eukaryota > Metazoa > Mollusca > Cephalopoda > Octopoda > Eledonidae > Eledone > Eledone cirrhosa. The sequence goes on from OZ024741.1 coordinate 393,126,068, forward strand.
CCATACACACACAAGCATTATACAAACTGCCTTTCCCTCTGAAGGAGAGGCCCTTTGTAACTAGCAGTGGTAGTAGCTCCCTAAATCTTTTCCAGCCACTCATCACTTTGGCTACTGTATTTTTATAACAAACTAATTTAGTCCCCAGGTAGAAGAAGCTGTCAACTACCTCTAGGGAACAATCTGAGCATTTGATAGGGTTTGTTTCATTTGAGCTATTGCTGCTTACTGTTCCTCTGCATCATAAAAAGCCTACATTCTTTACTAGCTTGTCTGAGACCCCACTTCACATCTTGTGTAATCATAGCTTACATTTTGTTCATAAGATAGAATCAGAGCTCTGTTTTCCTTTTTACTCACTAGGACTTAAGTTTTTGCTAAGTTGACTGAGGGCTTTTGATTCCAGGTTTTGCTTCCATGTCTGGGATTTCTTCTCTAATATATATATATAAATGGCTTCTAAAGGACTAGAACTGTTTCATTTGGGAGAAATCATCAGGAATATATTGGATACCTTCTCCAATGCATGCACTGTGTTTGGACTAAATATTGGTATAAAAAAGACAAAGGTCATGTACACTCCACCAGTTGGGAAAGTGTATGTGGAGCCAGACATTTTCATGAGGAAAAAGACTTGAGGTGGTAGACAGTTTTGTGTATCTCAGAAGTACACTTAGTAGAAATGGTACCCTCAATGCTGGAATAGATCACAAGATCACGAAAGCGAGTCTTGCCTTCGGGAAGCTTGAGAAATGAGTCTGGTCAAATCAGGGTATCACAAAAATCACAAAACTCTCTGTGTATGAGGCCTGTGTTCTTGCAGCCCTGCTATATGGATTCAATACATGGACAACTTACAGGCATCATATCAGGCAGTTGGAAAGATTTCATCAGCATTATATACGACGCATCCTGAACATCAAGTGGTCCTCTTACACACCTGATGCTGCGTACTTGAAAAAGCGGGTAGCAACAGTATTGAGAGGAGGATTATTATGAACCAGATGCATTGGGCTGGTCATGTGGTCAGAATAGAAGATGGAGGGCTGCCTAAACAGCTATTTTATGGGGAGCTGACCAGAGGAAACAGGCCACGGCATCAACCAAAGAAGTGGTTTAAGGATGTTATAAAAGACAATCTTAAAGCTCTGAAGATTGTGATATGGAGAACAGGAAGAGACTGGCTGAAGGCCGTACATCATGAAGAAAGATCATCAAATACGGATGTGATGTCTTTGAGAAAAAACAAGTGGAGTTTGCTGTTTTGAAGCATTCACTTCATAAGTGTGACTCAAGTGCAGTGCCTGCAAAAATTCAGTAGGAATTGAGGTGCAATGTATGTGGCCGATTTCTTCTAACAAGAGCTGGTTTTGTTAACCATCTGAAATCACATAAGCCAGGGAGAAATCAAGTCAACTGTGAGAGGGTTTTACTGCCACACATTCAACGGTACATTTGCAGTGAGTGTGGATTAATTTACAAGTCAGTGGGTGGTCTGACCAGACATGGTAGAATGCATGAAGATATACCCAAGCTAGTATTGCCAGGAGACAGACAGCTCAAGTGTCACATCTGTGAACATACCTGGAAAACAAAAGTAGCTCTGAAAAGTCACCTGCATGCACATGATCTTGCAATGTTTAATGAAGAGATGGCACTCTTCTGACAAGAAGTAGCAATCAATATATATATATATATATATATATATATATATATATATATATATATATATATTGTTGTGTGTGTCTGGTTTCGAATGGGCGCATCATAAGAGGTCACGAAAAGGGTAGGCAGCAGGAAAGGCATTGTCCATAAAAATATTGCTCCAAAATGTACTCCACAATGAATATGAGCTCATTCATGAAGCCTGTAAGGCTGACTCGTGCTTTAGCAGGGAAAACTGCCTTCAAACGCTTACTAGTGTATATATACTATATACGTACAAAAAGTGTATATAGTGGTGGAAGTTCAAGTCATGAGAAAGAAAGAAGTGAGGGAAAGAACTCCTATAGCCTGAATTAGCCCAAATATTTTCAAACAATTTTTGACAACAGTGGAAGTGGACTTTGTTTATAAACGAACTGGCTGAAAATACAAACAAAACAAAACATTTTGCTTTTATTTGATCTCCTTAAGAAAGTATATTCATTTAAGCTGATTAAACTAGAACACAGCCAAATGTATATAGAAAAAGGGAAATAACTTATGTGCTGATTATGAGTGAAATAAAAGAGGTGAAAACAGTCTCACATTTTGAGTAGGAAAGTGGGAAAAACCTTCAATCAACTGAAATTAACCTAAACAGGAGTTAACAGAAATGTGTGTGAATGTATATATATATGTATGTGTATGTGTATATATATATATAGTTCTACTTTGGGAGGGTCATGCTGCCAATAAAAACACATGCACCTGTTGGTTTTCACTATTATATATTTACTATATTTCCGGTTAGTTGGTTCAATAACTGGATGGTTGTTTATATATTGTCAAAGCTCTTTTGTCACACATTCTGTGACCTGTTCAGTGACTGGGTTTTTATTTTGTGTCTCTCTTTTGTTCTTTCCTACACCATCTTGTTTTTATTGGCAGCATGACCCTCCCAAAGTATAACAATATCTGTTTCAACACACGTTTTCACATAAGAAATCTTGCAAAGTAAATTCAAAAACGAAGTATATATATATATATATATACACACATACACATTTTCATTTCTTTCTGTTTCATAATTCATCCAAGCTTTAAAATTAAGAAATATAAGAAGATATATGATTTGTTCTCATATAGTATTATACTTTAGGGTCCCAAATAAAAGAGGGTGGGGAATAAGTGTGAGGTGACTGGTAATTTTACTAGGTTGTCCCTGTTGATTTTAAAAAAAATATAATTAGTAATTTAGTTTACATATTGAGACCCCAACACATTTAATGTTTTTAAATGTATAAGGAAAATTAATTGTCGTAGGAATGCAACCACTTAAAATAAAATTTTGCCAGAGATAAATTAGCAAAATTTAATAAGCAGGCGGTGAGTTGTTTTGGAAGATGGCGGGGGGGGTTTTGAAATCCGAGACTATGTCAATGATTTTTGTTTATAAGGTTCTTGTGTGTATATATATACGTATGTATATATGTATATCATCATCATTTTACATCTGCTTTTTGCTGCTTGCAAGGGTGGGACGGGTCCTCTTCAGTACAGCATCTCTCCACTTGTCATGGTCCTTCATCATCTCCTCCGTGAACTTGAGCGATCCCACCTCTGCCTATGTTTTCGTGGTCTTCCTCTACTGCATCTTCCTTCCACTGGGATTTCTTGGCACTTCTTCACCCAGCGATTATCTTCCATGTGCATCAAATGTCCATACCATCTCAGTCTTCTCTCCCGCACACTACAACTTATCCCTCTTATACACAGTTTCTCTCTCAACTCATCTATGCTTGGTCATTCACGTACATTGACATTACACATCCAACGGAACATACTTGCTTCATTTCTCTCCAGCCGTTGCATATCCTCCGCAGTTGCTGCCAATGTCTCACTCCCATGCAGCATCACGCATCTCACAACTGACCTTTCATTCGTAGGGAGAAACCCTTCATTGTCAACAGAAGAAGCAGCTCTCTAAACTTCTTCCATCCTGTCCTTATTCTAGATACTATGGCCTTGGAGGATCCCCCTCCCATGCTAATCTGATCACTTAGATATCGGAAGCTATCAACCACCTCTAGAGATCCTACCTGCATTTGAAAAATGTGCTTATAACTGAGACTTCTACTATCAATTTTCCCTGAACATCTACTACATACAAAGTTTTCCTTTCCTGTTAGTTTGCCTGCTATCCCACTACACCTCTTGTGTACCCAAGATCGTCATTGTGTACATTGTATAGAGTTTATGCCAACTCCTTTTCTACATATCAAGCATGGCCATTTTTGTCCTCTTTTCTACTTATCAACACTTTTCTCTTAGCTAGGTTCACTCTCAGTCCTCTTAATTCCAACTGCCGTTTCCATAGCCAGAATTTATTCTCTAGCTCCTCTACTGATTCTGCTCTAAGTACCAGATTGTCAGCATAGAGAAGTTCCCATGGACAGCCAGTCCTAAACTCCTCTTTTATGGCTTGGAGGACTATAGTGATAGAAGTGGACTAAGGACCGAACCCTGATGAGCTCCTACTTGTATCTGAAATTCCTCACCAAACTCCATTCCTCCCCTCACTTTACTGACAGCTCCTCAGTACATAGCCTGCACTGTCCTCACAAGCCATTCCTCTACACCTAGTTTTGTTAGGGATCACCAGATGGCGGATCGAGGTACTCTATCAAAGGCATTCTCTAGGTCAACAAAAGCTAAATATAGTGGCTTATTCTTCTCTAAGAACCTCTCTTGTAGATGTCTCACTAAGAAGAGGGCATCTGTAGTACTTTTCCCAGGCACAAAACCAAACTGCTTCTCATCTAATTTGACTCTTTCTCTAATTAGTTGCGCTAATATTCTCTGTCACTTTCATAACCTGATCCATCAGTTTTATACCCCTATAATTGCTCCTCACAAAGCATCCTCTTTACCTTTGTAACAATTTATAAGAATACTGCTGCACCAGTCATTGGGTATCACTCCACCATATATAACTCCTGATGTCTTTAACATCTCAGCAACTATCCCTGATGGTCCAGCGCCCTTACCACTTTTCATTTCTTTAATTGCTTCTTTGACCCTATAATCGTCAACCTGAATAGCTAGTCCCTGTGTTGGGTCTGCTGGGGGTAGCTTCTCTCTCTCCCATTCATTCACCAGTCTCTCATAGTGACATTTCCAGGCCTCCTTTTTATGAGCAACAGTGACACTAAATGCACCGGCATCATTTCGGACACACTTATCTCCAACAACATCCTAATTTACACTGACACACTGCCTTGCAATGCGAAACACCTCCCATCTCTGATCCTCTCATCACAAAACACTGGGAAACCTCGTACACTCAACTTCCCTGCGTGCTATGTACACTTGACATCTAGCCTCTCTTTTAGCGGCTGAGTACCGGTCTCTACTCCCCCCATTTTTCCAATTCTTCCATGCTTGTCTTTTGTTTTTAATGGCTCTATCTTCCATGCTGTTCCACCACCAAGTCATCCTGTTTGGTTGGAGCTTTGTTCCAGCTGCAAGTCTCTTCAGTTGCGTGAAGTAGGTTGACACATAGGAACTTCCAGTTATCTTCTATATCATACAATTCTATTTTGTCTTCTTTCTTATCACACACATCCCATAGGGCTTTCCTAAACCTATATCTAAGTGAAAGCTCCTTTAGCTTCCAGACCTTCCTGTGTGTCTCAGTCTGTCTCTTGCTTATTGAGATGTCACGAACAGCTAACCTATGATGGGGGGGGGGGGGTGCATTCTTCTCCAGGGTATGTCTTAGTATTTGTAACCATCTGTCTGTTTCAACTAGCAAGAAGTCAATCTGGCTCGCTTGATTATTAGGTGATTGGCAGGTTTCCTGAAGTTAGTGTTCCAAATGGTTAGTTCACTTGCATCACAAAATTCAAGAAGCCTCACTCTTTCTTCGTTTCTTGAGCCATAACCATAACCAGCGCATACCCCAGTGTATCCATCCTGGAGCTGTCCAACATGACCATTGAAGTCACCTGCTATTATAACTATATCTCTGTCCTCTGTCATTATGCTTGTCTGTAGAAGTTGCTCGTAAACGCAGTCCTCTTCTTTACCTAGGCCCACTTGGGGAGCATAGGTAGAGATAATTGGCACAGTCTATTCCCTACAACTAACCTAATGTTGATGATTCTATTACTTACTCCAACTACCTCTATTGTTTTGTTAATTCACTTCTCGGCCATCACCATCCTCATCACCGTTTTACGTCCGTTCTTCCACGCTAGCATGGGTTAGACGGGTTGTCCTGTTGTGAGCAGTGTCCGGTCGGCTGACTATGTCTTGCTCATACGGGAACTGATTCTGGCTTGATTTCTACAGCTGGATGCCCTTCCTAACACCAACCTCATTTACAGTGAGTGCTGGGTGCTTTTTTTCCGTGGCACCTCCACGACCACTTTGCAGTGGGAGGCTGTGGGGGGTATATTGTCTATATGCTTCAGCTTCGGCTTGTACCCGTGGGGGGATTGGGTCTTCTGTATTACTATGTGACGCCAGAGGTCACAGTCGTGTGTCATCACCTTTGAGAGGTGTAATTGGGTAAGGTCGGGTTTTATCACCCCATCCCAGGTCTTCTTGGGTCTCCCCACTCTGCGGTTTCCATCGACTTCTTCTGTTCTGCACCTTTTTATGCAGCTGTCATCCTTCATACGCATCACATGTCCATACCAACGCAACCGCTTCCCCTGCACACACCATTTGATTCCTCTTATGCTCAGTCTCTCTCTCAATTCGTTTATACTTTGCCGTTCGCGTATATTACTATTACACATCCATCGAAGCATGCAGGCTTCATTTCTCTCCAATCTACGCAAGTCTTCCACAGACAGCGCCCAGGTCTCACTACCATGTAACATTGCTGTTCGTATACACGCATCATATAGTCTGCCTTTCATTTTGAGGGAAAAGCCTTTTGCAGCTAGCAGTAGCTCCTTGAACTTCTTCCATCCCGTTCTTACTCTAGTTATTGTACTTTCCGAACACCCACTTCTGCTGCTAATTCGGTCACCTAGGTAGCAGAAGCTGTCTACTGTTTCTACA
>OZ024741.1:393135284-393247784 GCA_964016885.1 Eledone cirrhosa
AGGAAAAGTCAAGTGAAACTGGCCCTCACTATTTTCCTATTTTCTTTCTTTTTTTTTTTTTGAGAGAGAGAGGTATATATATATATATAGAGAGAGAGAGAGAGGGAGAGAGAGAGAGCGAGAGAGAGAGAGAGAGAGAGAGGGGAGTGGGAGTGTGTGTGTGTGTGTGTGTGTGTGTGTGTGTGTGTGTGTGTGTGTTAATGGGTGCTAATTCCAAATCCTGAGCTTCATGTAGGAAATTTCCTCATCTGAAAAGTTAAGGGTTTGCAATAAATCTAACATTTTTGTGTAGGGAATTACAAATTTTGATTAGAATTTATTCTGATGACTTCAAAACGAAGTATCAGATTTTGAAATGACAATATCTTAATCAAAAACTTTTCTTTAGAAAATGGCGAACACCAAAGTCAGGATATGGCATTTCTAAATTACCACTTTACTTTCACGGACTTTGTTACTGATTCTATATACATGTTCACAAACATGTACCAAGCACTCTAAAATATTTTTGCATTAATGAAAATCCCTATATAATTTGTGTGTGGGTGTGTGTACATGCATTTGTATTTGAATGTGTGTTTGTGTGTGTGGGGGTGTTAGTATATCAGAAATAATTAGTTTACAGGATCATTAGAACAAAACATGCAGCAAATATCCAGCATCAGATAAACTTAAACAGTTGATGCAGGTACCTTTGGTTCCAGGGGCTTCACCCCTCTGGCGGTCATCTCTTTCGCCACGGTCAAAACGACCACTGCCAATTCGACCAGCTAACAAGAAGAAAAAAGTAAGGAATCTGTTTAATTATGTTATTAGTAAAAGAGAGAAAAGAGAGTGAAGATATAATATTAGATACATAGAGAGATATAGGGTAAGGAAACCAAATTAATGGAAGAATAAGGAAGTCCTTTATTGTCATTTGCATTAGAATGATACCTACATGGCAATCCTACTTTCAGTTTTTTACTAGGTTTTGCTCTTTTCAGAACATTTGAAAAAAGCCCCAGTTTCTCTGAGAGAGAGATAAATTCCAGCAGATATTCAGGAAATAGGGATGGGGTGTAAAATTAAGCAAATGGAATTCGGACTAATGACTGTTCCAAATTCAAAATTACATAAAATATCAGCATGCTATATGATAAGGAAGAGAGAAAATAGATTAGTTGTTCTTCAAAAGATATCCATGCACACAAACGGAAATGATGTTAGAATGTTTTTTTTTGTGTGTGTATGAACAACAGATCAGCCTTTAAAACTCCTATAAAATCCTTGACTGGATAATTCTGTATCAAAATGAATCACAGACTTTCTAACCAACGGACCATAGATTATTAGGTAAAACACATACACACATGCATTTACCTACACATACACACAACAGAGATGAAGAAAGAAACCAAAAAACAGAGAATAGGAAGAAAACAAAGTGCAGTAAGAAAAGGGAGAAAAGTCATAGACATCAACTGATGAAAACAATAAATCTACTCATGAAATAGAAAGGGAAAATATGTTAGTTATAAGAATAAAAACCTATACATTCACATGTATACTAAAACACAGATACACACAACTATGTAAACATGCAACAGAGCTTCTATAAACAACAAAGAAAGTAATGGAGAGAAATAATTCTAAGGACATTTCTATAAAGGAAAATGATGGTGTGTCCTTTCCCCTTATTTGACGGGATCTGTAATGTAAGAGGACACTTGCCCACCTGAAAACTGGTTTGAGGATTGGTTTAACAATGAGAAATGATGGAGCATGGTTTTGGAGAGGCTTTTGATATGCTTTTGATATGTTTTGTTTTTGCCCCATTTCGCTTATGTAAAATGTATTGCTGTACTTGCATGCAATGAATTGATGGTCATTTTCGTTTTTGTTTCACCTTTTTGTTTCCTCTTTTTTCCTTTCTCTCACTCTGGCCATATATTTTAGTGTGTTGTGAGGTTCCTGGCGATGGTTGGTTGTATTTGTTATATGTATTTATATTTGTGTTTATCAACAACATTATATTTGCAATGTTATTCTGAAAGAGTTGTGAGCAATTTGTAATGTTATTTATGTATATTTTTACTAACAGATAATTCAGAATTTACATATATAGATCAATTGGGTAATGGATATATTGCAAAATAGTCTTGAAAGTACATTTAACTTAACATAGAAGTTCCAATTGATAAGTTATTATTCAGTATAAATGCCATTTAGAATTTCAAAATTATATTCCACTAAAATCTACACGGGTATGAAAGCTTGACTTTGTACTAATCCATACAATGTCTAAATAAATAACTTACAAATCTATACAGTTTAAAGAAATAATTGAAGGACATGGTATAAGGCATAATAATAATTTTTTTCTAGCATAGGCACAAAACCAAAAATGTTGTGCAAGATGGAAGTCAATTAAATTGCTTACAGTACATGATGGATATTTTATTTATTTTACTGAATCTGGAAGGATTCAACTAGTTGTAATTATTGCCTAATTCCATTGCCTATAATTCTAAATATCAGTATTGGTATTAAACTTGGAAGTATGACCCCAAGACCAGCACTCATCTTTGATGAAAATGAAAAACAGACTCTCATTCAAGCTGTAAATATCTGCATAGTAGGGATAACTGTGTAAGAAGTCATAGAATAAAACCATAAACAAATAGTTGAGACTGAGGAGGAAAAATATAAGTACATTGGAATTATAGAATTAGATCTAGTAGAAAAATACATGAAAAGGCAGCAGGTAAGTTATAACATTATAATGCCCAATTTGAGCAAGAAAAGGTATAGACCCACTGACTGGGTTTAAATCATGCATCTATTGCTTGCCAGGTGATAGTGTTACTGATTATATTACAGAACACACCATTTCCTTTTCTCAAATTATACACTTTAAAGGTTTTCTTGCAATTTTAACTCATCTGGTTGATAGTTTATCAGCAACTTAGTGCTAGTAGAACAGACTATTCTACTAATGCACAACACAACACTTCCATATTTGGCATGGGAACAGCTAAGATTTTAATCATCAATTTGAAAGAGAAAAAGGATAACAGATCCCTGTGGATGTGTCTTAAGTTCACTTGTATGAGACAGAGAAAATAGAATTAATTTAATTGCAGCCTTATTTCAAAATACAAAAAATATTCCTACATGGAACAAAGAATCAATAATTGTAACATACAAAATAAAGAATTCTAGAGATTTTAAAAGATTTTTGAAATTTTAATCTATGTGTCTTCAAAAGAAAATGATAAATATATTTATTTAAAGTTGACATTAACCCTTTCATGGTTGTATTTTTAATGATTTACTAAAATCATCAATTATTTTACCACTAAGATAGTAACTTAACATATGGTCCTTATATAAAATTATGCTGGGAGATTTGAATTTAAATAGGAACTTTTAAAATGGGTGGTTTTGTTTCATAGAACTAGGGCCAGTTTTAGTTGAGCTGGGTTAGTATAAAAGAGGTTAATCTCTCTCTATATAAAATTCTTTGTCTATCTGTCTGTCTGTTCTTATTCATTCTCAAATAGCTCGACCAAATCAAATCAAATGTTATTAAACCCTGGGATTAATAACATGTAATTTTTCATTTGGATTAAAACAATATATTTTATCTAAAATAATCTACTATAGTCAACTATAGTAAACAACATCACATTTTGTATATGAGTGTGTATATGTCTGTGACTGTGTATGTGCTTGCACCTTTGTTATCTATGTTAGGCCTTAGTAAGTTACATACACACACACCTTTACATAAATATTTAATCAGATACACAGAGAATTAAACACACACACACACACACATACACCTACACATGTGATAACTGATAAGTATATGTGTGTGAATGTATGTGAGAGTCTATGTGTATGTGAGTATACATATATATCTGTGAGTATACATATATATCTGTGATAACAAATGCTGGGGGAGAAACTGTGTGTTTGTATGAATGTATGCCTTGTGTGTTTTATAGTGTGAGTGTATGTGTTCCTGGGTGAAACTCTGTGTGTGTTTGTATGGAATGTATGTCTGTGTTTTTTCTAAGTGTATGTTTGTGTGAGTGTGTTTGTCAACAAATCTCAGGGTCTGTCCCTCAAGGTAGTTGGGTTTGATCTCTCTACTACATGTTAACTCTATGTTGGGTGTATGTACATATGCTTATGTATATATACACATATATGTTTTGTTGTATATGTTGGTTGCTCACGAGATGGAAGCAGCAACAATTTATTCATTTCAACACCAACAAAAAATTACGCAATGAATATTGTTTATCCTGAGGTGTTTCAAGATTGACAGATTTTCAATTCAAAATTCTATTATCATTACAATTTTGATATTTTTAAAAATAAAATATAGATATTTTTAAATAATTATGAGAAAAAAAATATATCAGTACATTTATTGTTTACTAATCTGAACAAGAACAGCAGGCAATGCTGGGTCATTCAGCTAGTAAATTAATTAAACTAAATAGAGACTAGCATAAAAGACCAATAGCATAAAATAAAATAAATTATAATCTATATAAAAATGAATTCTTTTTTTAACTGTTTGAATTGCAAAGCAAAATACTTTCAAGTTATTGAACAGAGAAAAGTAAGATGAAAAGCATATTTTTTTTTGTAAAACTATGAAAATAACAAATTTTAAAGTAAAACAAAACAATTCAGAATATATGAAAACATAATTGAGGAATGCAGTATTAGAAGAAAATCTATTTCTTCCTCCCTGACAAACATATAAAATGCTATTTTTACATGCTTAATATAAAGAATGTCATTTTTACATGTTTCTGACCATACTAAAGTAGCCATATTTAAATTAAAATCAGTCAAAATCATGAATGATAGCAAGATTTCAGTTGGTTAATGGCAGTGTAATTAATTGTTTCTACTTTTCGCACAAGGCCAGCAATTACCCAGTACATTACTGGTACTTTATTTTATCAACCCCGTAAGGATGAAAGGCAAAGTTAACCTCGACGGGATTTGAACTCAGATCATAATGGGATGTAACTCTATGCTTCAAAGCATGGCATCCGACTCTCTACCGATACTGCCAGTATAACCTATCAAGATATAAAGTTATAGATATTTTACCAGAATAGAATGAACCTCCATTGATTTTGACAATGAGTGACAGGTGAAGAGATGCTGTGCTGAGTAGGACCCGTCCAACCCTTGCAAGCAGGGAAAAGCGGACGTAAAATAATGATGATGATGATGAAGATCCTGAACATTCCAGAGACACATGTACCCCAGTACATTACTGGTGCTTTATTTTATCGACCCTGTAAGGATGAAAGACAAAGCTAAACTCGGTGGGATTTGAACGCAGAACGTAAAGGGCCGTAACTCTATGCCGCAAAGCATGGCGTCTGACCCTCTACCGATTATGCCAAGCCACCGTCCTATTAAAAAAAGAAATAATAATAACAATTCCTAACATTGTCAGGTGGCCACAAATTTGACTGACACTTTGTTTTATTGACCTCAACTACCACCACTCCTCTCCTGCCGAAGGTGACCTTAAATACAGTTAAAATAATTACAGCAATGTAGTTCTTGTTGTTGTTATTGTTTTGACTGGAAGAAGAAGAAGAAGAAAAAGAAGAAGAAGAAGAAAAAGAAGAAAAAGAAAAAGAAAAAGTAGAAGAAGAAGCAACAGCAGCAGCAGCAGAAGAAGGTGATGGTGAAGAACAACAACAACTTACATTTTTGTGTATTATAAGAGGGATAGAGAGAGAAAGATAGGGAGAGGAAAAGAGTGAGAGGAAGAGGAAGAGAGAGAGGAAAAGGAAGAGAGAGAAGGATCATAGAAAAGTTTACAGAATTTTCAGGGAAATTCAGCATGACACAGTGTGTGACAAGGCTGGAATTACAGGTACTATCCATCAGGCTTTCAAATAGTTTCCATCTACCAAATTTCCCTCACAAGGTTTAGATTGACCTTAGGCTATAGTAATACTACTTGTCCAAGATGCCATGCAGTGGGATCAAACCCAGGATCTTATGATTATGATGCAAAATAAGCAAAAATTTGGAGGAGTTTAATATCTTACTTCTCCATTATTTAGTTGGTGTTTGGAACAAAATTTAACAAGTATTATGGCTTAAAAACTTAGATAAAAATCAGATAACATATTATTGGGGATAAAGTGTGAGTTAAACTGATATAGGTTTTGTTATGTGAAAGCTCAAACCAAATTATTGAAATCAATTATACAGAACCCCCAAAAAAATTTTTTTAAATAGTAGTGCAGTCCAAAAGAACATATAGCTCAACATCTCACTCAAGCACTCAAACTGTCCAGCTTGAATTTCCACAATGTTTATTGGAAATCAATTAAGAGATCTGTAGCAAGAGTTGCCTCCCTTGTTGCGACAATCACATCACCAATAGAGTAACGCTCTCTAGACAGGAAGTAGCTCGAGTTGCTTCCCGTTGGGGTGGCAGAGCCCTTTTTGTCACGTCCGTCCCAGGACCTATAAAGGGAATAACTTTCAGCTCTCTACCTCTCATTTGCCCTCTTCTAACCTGTCTGGCCCTTCGGCCAGGCGCATTCGACTGGCAACCCTAACATGGTCTCTTGCGAGCTCACTTCAAAACGGTAACAAATAACTTTACTTCATTCTTTCATCTACTTTCATTGACTTGAACATTTATTTTCGCTGAATCTCAACTATTGCTTATTCTTTCCAAGCTTTGTTCATCGTTCACAAAAAAAGTTGAACTCGCCATATTTGTTACACCAAAGCCTTTCTTTCTGTTTCATCATATTATCACGTTCACACACGAGTTTTTCAAAATGGCTGCCAACAACCTTGTTTCGGCACGTGTGGGCAGCACACATCTCGACTCACTGAGATACCACACGCCATAGAAATATATTTTTTTACAACTTGACTTTAACCTTGTTTCGGCACGTGTGGGCAGCACACATCTCAACTCACTGAGATACCACACACCATGGATAATGTTTCTCGCCAAGGATTCTCCAGCCTTAAGCTATATTCTCCTATTTGCCGGTTTAAAAATTTACCACATAAATTTGCCGTTGAAAACTGCGCATTTATTCAGAATGCTTATTTCTTTGGTCGCTGGCCTCTTGACCCTTCCAGATCAACGCATTCTCAACATCGACCATCAACTTTGGCTGTTATTTCTAGCCCTTTGCGCAACTCATTTTTTCTGGGAAAAATTTTACTGTGAATTTAAAGATCGAATACGCTCACTCCGCGAGACAACAACATCAACAACAACAACACAGCTTCATCAACAACCAAAACCAGCAGAAGCCAGAGAATTTATTTTTGCAGCACTCTTCCTGTCAGAATTTCCCTTCGGAGGTTGGAAATTTCACGTTATACCACAGACCAGAAACCACCTGCATTCATCTCTGGAACACACTTTCTTTCCTGCTGTCATGTGATTGCACACCTGTGAACTGTATTGGGAACATTTGAACTTTGACCTCTTCTTTTACTTTGATTACATTGTATCTTTGAGTGATGGATAGATAGTTCTCTGGCCAAGAGCGGTTGGCTACCTTGATATCTATCATTGATTTTTGCATGCATATATTTTGCTGTTTTCCTTTTATTGCAAACCTTTTTTCCGTAATTTTAATGCCTGTTAAATGCTCGCCATCTTACTCCATACATGTTTCATTCGATTTTTATGTTTTAAAAATCTGGCGGGAGATAATGTAGCAAGAGTTGCCTCCCTTGTTGTGACGATCACATCACCAATAGAGTAACGCTCTCTAGACAGGAAGTAGCTGGAGTTGCTTCCCGTTGGGGTGGCAGAGCCCTTTTTGTCACTTCCGTCCCAGGACCTATAAAGGGAATAACTTTCAGCTCTCTACCTCTCATTTGCCCTCTTCTAACCTGTCTGGCCCTTCGACCAGGCGCGTTCGACTGGCAACCCTAACATGGTCTCTTGTGAGCCATTTAAACTGACCCAAAATTCTCTATGAAAGCAAATGATATCAAACTAAAGCAGTTTATGTTAGCAATACAAGCTATATGTATTAACCCCTTAATCTTTTTGTTACCAAACTGCTTGAAACTGCCCCTGATTCTATGATAGAAAACTGTTTATTTTAAAGTATATATATTTATCTAAAAATCATCCACCATATTTTTATATAAAAACCTTTGTTAAGTTATAATTCAAACAGCTTAATAATGAGAAAGTTAGTTATATTACTGAATCCCTTCAACTTCGTGATTATTTTCAATACTATAATAAAAGGGTTAAGTATGCCCCAGAGAGGAAGGTCAATGTTCACAAAATTAAAATTTCTAGGAAAAGCAAAATTTCCATTGGACAAAAAATAAAGGATTTAAATTACTAAAAGGATAAACCAGAAAAGGTGAAAGAATGTCACTTATAAGGATTGAAAATAAAATAACACACTTCCACAAAGCATTTTCTCCAAATGTTCAAAAGAACCAGCTCCACACAATAGAGCCTTTGTTAGAAGGAAATGGTTGACATCATAAGGTAAGGAATGAAAAATTAAACATTATTTGCACTACCCTGCTGGTAGATAAGTTAGATGAATTACTGTAAAACAGCATAAGGAAGTGACAACTATCAATTACATCGATAAAAAAAGAAAATGCAATATCTTCTATACAAAAAAATGAGTCTGAACCCATCAACAGTTATTGATGTTTTCCCAACAATCTCCAAAAATTATGAAAAATCCTTCAGCTAAACCATTTCAGATACAATTCCAATTGTAAAATTACAGGGCATCTTCTCAATTTCCCATATCAAAAAGTCTTAGAAGTATATAACATGATAAGTGAAACTCAACAGTTTTGATCTAAACAGATGCTACCTCAAACAATTTCTACAGCATTATGACAGGATAACAAAAGCAGTTGCTCAACTAATCAAACAAAGATGTAATATACCTGGGATTTGCAAATGTTTTTGAGAAATTTAACCAGGGGATAACATGTCATAAGCTATGTAATCTCAGCTTAGTGGGGGAAACTGGTGAGAGTAGTTGTAAGACATTTTAATGAATAAAAGTCAAGTTGTTGCAACCAAAGGTACTCTAGGACCATTATAGTTTTGAGTAGATCTCTCATGCATATTCAGTTATTGGAATAGCTAGAAATTTACAGAAAGACTTAATGTTATTTACAGGTGGTTCATAAAAACAACATGCAAGTCAATGCTGGAAAGTAAAGTTTCAAGTACTCTCCAATTAACATTTACAACCTGGATACACAGGACCAAGAGGAATAACATTCCGAGGTGACATGATGAAAAAGCACCCAATCCACTTTGTTAGATGGTCATTATGGTGCTACTATATAAAGTACACAGTCCACATTGTAATGTGCTTGAAATTAGAAAGGGCATAAGAGACTGAGCCAAAATAAATATATTATATAGATATATATTTCATCATCATCATTTAACATCTATTTTCCATGCTAAAGGCAAGTTGGGTCGGATGACCGTGTCTTGCTCATATAAGACTGTTTCTGGCTAGATTTCTACAGCTGGATGCCCTTCCTAATGTCTACCACTTTTACAGTGTGTTCTGGGTGCTTTTTGCCATGTCTCCTGCATGATCACTTTACAGTGTGAGCTGTATATGATATCATCATCATCACCGTTTACCTTTATTTTTCCATGCTTGCACGGGTTAGATGGGTTGTCCACGCCGGAAGGCAAGTCTGGCCAGAGTTAGCCATGCCGCACCTTGCTCCGATGAGAACTGTAAATTTAGCCGGATATTTTACAGCTGGATGCCCTTCCTAACACCAACATTTACAATGTAGAACTAGCTTGCATGCTCCGATGGATGTGTAATAGTAATGTGCGCGAAAGGCAAAGCATAAACAAATTAAGAGAGAGACTAAGCATAAGAGGTATCAAATGTTGTGTTCTGGAGAGGAGATTGCGTTGGTATGGACATGTGATGCGTATGAAGGACAACAGCTGTATAAAAAAAACGTGCAGAGCAATGAAAATTGATGGAAGCTACAGAGTGGGTAGACCAAGAAAAACCTGGGACGAGGTGATAAAACCTAACCTTGCTCACCTACACCTCTCTAAGACAATGACACTGGATCGAGACCTTTGGCACCATGCAGTTGTACAGAAGACCCGACTCCCATTGCATACAAACCTACAGTCAGTAGGCACTTCTTAACCCAATATACACCCCACTGCTGTTCTGTCCACTGTGTTGATGACACAACAGTCCACACTGTAAGGTGGCCATGTAGAAGACACAGTAAAAAGGCTCCCAGTCCACACTGTAAATGTGGTTGGTGTTAGGAAGGGCATCCAGCTGTAAAAAACCTGCCAGAGACGCTCCGTGCGAGCGAGACAGTCTCCCGACCATTCCCGCATCAAATGGAACAAAACCATCTAACCCAGGCTATCGTGGAAGATGGACGTTAAACGATGATGATGATGATGAACTGGATAGCTCAATTATGAGGAGGGGCGGTCAGTCGGCCATGCTGAACCCGTCTTACAATGGAACCATAGTTTTGGAGCCCGACCCATCTCACAGCGATACCATACTTTTAGAGCACAGTAATGGATGGCACTGATATTAGGAGCCCAACCCATCTTTTGGGGCCCAGTACTGGATGTCACTGCTATGAGGAGGGGCAGGCCAGTCGGCCACGCCAAACCCATCTCACATTACCATAGTTTTGGGGATCGGTACTGAATGACACCCCTATGAGGAGGGACAAGTGTGGAACCACAGTTTGGGAGCCTGACGTTGAATGGCACCACTATGCAGGGGGACCAGTTGGAGCCCAATACTGGATGGCACCGATATGAGGAGCCTAATCCATCTCACAGCGTAGCCATAGTTTTGTGGACTAGTACTGGATGGCACCACAATGAAAAGGGACAGGTCAGTTGGCCATGCCAAACCCATCTTACAGTGTAACCATAGTTTTGGGCCCAGTACTAGATGATGTCACTATGAGAAAGGACAGGTGTGGCACCAGAGTTTGAGAACCCGGCTCACAGCAGAAACACAGTTTTTAAGCCTGGCACTGGAAGACATCACTATGAGGAGGGACAGGCCAGTTTGGCCACACCTAACTCTTCTCACAGTGGCACCCCGGTATCAGAGCCAGGCACTCTCCACGCGACAAACCCTTCTCAATATGAAACCGCATTTTAGGAACCTGGGACTGGATGGCAGTGCTATGAGGGCGGACAGGCCAGTTGACTATGCTGAAGCCTTCACACAGCTGAATATCATGTGTGTATATATATATATATATATATATAATGTAGAGAAGTGACACACGAGTTGATATATATAACGAAATAGTAAAAAAAGAAAAAAAAACAGTAGAAAATCCCTTTACCATTTTCTACTGTTTTTTTTTCCTCTTTTACTATATATATATCGCAAATGAGAGGTTGTGAGTTTAATTCTTGGATCAGGCAATACGTTGTGTCCTTGAGCAAGACACTTTATGTCACATTACGCCAGTTTACTCAGCTGTAGAAATGAGTTGTGACATTACTGGTGCCAAGCAGTATCAGCCATTGTCTTTCTCTTGGATAACATCAGTAGCATGGAAAGGGGAGACTGGTATGCATGGGTGACTGCTGGTCTTCCACAAAACAAACCTTGCCCAGATTTGTGTCTTGGAGGGAAACTTTCTAGGTGTAAAACCATGGTCATTAGTGACCGATGGGGGCCTTAAGATATATATATATTATATTATTTATTTATGTTCATAGACGGAACAAAAGCACAACCTAAGGTTTCAAGGCCCAATATCGACCATATCTTCAGAATGTAAGAGGGATCAAAGTTGTGACCTAATCTCTAGACACTTATACGAGCTTATAAGATACCATTAAAAGTAAAGTGTGCTAAAACACTAGTTTACAAAATATGTCTTATAACAAATGGAAGCAAGTCCAAGATGTAAATTTGGAATAGTGTACTCATGTTAGTATCCGTGGGCTATAGCAGATGTATGGTATTGTGTGGTTGTATATAATATAGAGATGATAATATTTATTAAGGTATTAAGTAGAATAGTATAGAACGTGTACTGTATTATGTAAGTGTGGAACAAGAAAAAGGAAGCATAAAAAGGAAAGATATTAAGAAAGTATATAAATTAAATTAAGGTCGTTGAAAATCAGTTGAAATTGTTAAGTATTTCCATTTAGCAAGCAGTTGGCTTTTAAGATGGAGGCATTCTCTAAAAATTTTGCTCTATTAGTTCAAATAATTATTGTTCGAAGACGACAAACTATGTAATATTCTAAATTTCTCACTAAGACAAAGACAACATCTCTTGGTACCATTGATGTAAGGTCTCGATCTTTCAAGTATCTTCCAAGTAATCTTATATGGGACTCCTTTCTCCTATAATTGCCAGACTTATTTTGCCAGGGCTGTACTGGTCCTCATATCAGATTCCTGAAGGAGTGGAGATACAAGTAAAAACATTTAAAATGATCTTGCACTATACCGACATATCTTTCGCAAACTTCAGAACTTTCTGTTGTGTTGTGTGTAATCTCTGCCTCATACACAATGGATTTGATATAACATTTCTGTTGAAGAGGGCAGTTCTCTTTAATCAAACAAGAGCAACTTAGATTTATGCCAAGTATATTCTTTACAGTCATTTTTGATCTCATAGTTGGGCCACATGAATAGGATATGTTGATGGTATTACGATTGAATATTTTACTATATCTATATTGTGGTGGGAAATGTCTATCTAATAAATCTAAAAACTTCTTACCTACATTAGTCTTTACTTTAAGGGAAAAGTGGGGTGCAAATCAGATAATTCTTCTTTTTCTGTTAGTATTTTTAGCATGGTTGGGTTAGGAACGATTGGGTGTGTACTTAATTATGTCCTTAAAACCACTTTCTAGGAGGGTTTGGTTGTAGTAAGGTGCAGCCTTACGGAAAATCTCCCTGGTTGCTGATAGATTTGAGATCCTACGATTAATATTAGAAACTAAACTTTTAAAAACTGCAGGGGCTGGCATGAGGCTTTATTAATATATTTCGATTATGTATGGTTTATACAAAACTGTGGTTAGGTCTAAGTTTACATCAATATTACATACCACCACACAATACCATACACCTGATGTAGCCCACTAATACTAACATCACACAATACCATACACCTGCTATAGCCCACCAATACTAACATATGTACAATACCATACACCTGCTATAGTCCACCAATACTAACATATGTACAATTTGGCTATTTCAAATGTACATCTTGGAGTTATTTCCTTTTGTTATAATACATTTTCATAAACTAGCTTTTTAGCATGCTTTACTTTTAACAGTATCTTACAAACTCGTATAATGTGCCTGAAGACTAGGTCACAATGCTGATCCCTCTTAGGTTCCGGAGATATAGTCAATATTGGGCCTTGAAACCTTAGGTAGCGCTTTCCTTATGTGTATGAACATAAATATATAATATAAAATATCAGCTCTCTTCCCGATTGAACACCGTTTTCCTTTTGCTTTTTTCACACTTACTGATATTTCTACATATCCCCATCCTCATCATTTCCATTTAGCGTCAATTCTTCTATGCTTGCATGGGTTAGACGGATATATATATATATATATATATATTGGTCACCCGCATAGTTAACCAAGTCGTACAGAATGGGGTTGTTCCGAAGGACTGGCATAACAGCATCATCGTTAACTGTTATAAGGGTAAAGGAGACGCCCTAGATAGGAGTAACTATAGAGGCATTAAATTAATCGACCAGATCATGAAGGTCACGGAAAAAGTAATAGCGCAACTAATCAGAGAGAGAATTGACCTAGATGAAATGCAGTTCGGGTTTGTGTCAGGAAAAAGCACCACAGACGCTCTTTTCATAGTACGACAACTACAGGAGAAGTACCTAGCTAAAGGTAAACCCCTCTACTTAGCTTTTGTCGACCTGGAGAAAGCCTTCGACAGAGTCCCCCGCTCCATTATCTTGTGGGCTCTTAGAAAACTAGGCGTTGACGAATGGCTTGTGAGGGCTATACAAGCCATGTATAAAGAAACAGTCAGCAAGGTTAGAATTAACAACGAATATAGTGAAGAGTTTAGCGTAAAAGTTGGCGTCCATCAGGGCTCTGTTCTCAGCCCCCTACTATTTATTATTGCCCTTCAGGCTATAACAGAGGAGTTCAAGACAGGCTGCCCATGGGAACTCCTATACGCAGACGACCTGACACTCATAGCGGAATCAATGGCCGAGCTAGAGAAGAAATTCCAAACATGGAAGCACGGCCTAGAGTCAAAAGGACTTAAAATTAACCTGGCTAAGACCAAAGTTCTAGTTTGTAGGAAAGAAAACAAGGCGGCGGTCCCTTCTGGGAAATGGTCGTGCTCGGTGTGTAGGAAAGGCGTAGGTAGAAACTCCATTTTATGTCCTAAATGCAAAGTATGGGTGCATAAAAGATGTAGTGGGATCACAGGTAAGCTAACTAAGAACATAGATTTTACATGTGGCCGGTGTTCTGGTGCAATAAGTAGCAGCAAGTGCCCACAAAATACTAGCTCTTTCAATTGCGCAGAGGGTTCTATAGAAATAGTGGACAGCTTCCGTTACCTGGGCGATAAAATCAGCAGTGGGGGAGGGTGCTCTGAAAGTACTGTAGCTAGAGTCAGAACTGGTTGGAAAAAGTTCAGAGAGCTTATACCACTATTAGCTGCTAAAGGGTTCTCCCTAAAAATGAAAGGCAGGTTGTACGATGCCTGCATACGAACAGCAATGTTGCATGGCAGTGAGACCTGGGCATTGTGTGCAGAGGATATACGCAGACTAGAGAGGAACGAAGCTTGCATGCTCCGCTGGATGTGTAACAGTAATATACGTGAACGGCAAAGCATAAACGAACTAAGGAAAAAATTAGAGATAAGAGGGATCAGATGTTGTTTACTCGAGAGAAGGCTACGTTGGTATGGACACGTGATGCGCATGAAAGTCGATAGCTGTATAACAAAGTGCAGGGCAATAAAGATAGACGGTAGCCACGGAATAGGCAGACCTAGAAAAACCTGGGATGAGCTGATAAACTCCGACCTCACACACTTACACCTCTCCAAGACAATGTCACTGGACCGAGACCTTTGGCGGTACTCAGTAACAGAGAAGACCCGCCTTGCCAGTAGGCATCTCTAACAAAATACACCCCGTCCCGCCACCACCCCACCCCATCCACACCACCCCGTTCTATGTAAAGTTATGTTGGTGCCGCGCCATCCAGGCCGAAACAAATGAGATCGTGTAGGTGTCACGACAAAAAAACACACAGTCCACGCTGTAATGTGGCCGTGTAGGCAACACGGTAAAAACCTCCCAGACCCACACTGTAAATGCGGTTGGTGTTAGGAAGGGCATCCAACTGTAGAAAACCTGCCAGACAGCCCTATGCGAGCAAGACAATCACTCTTGCCTCAAGTGGGACTACCCCCGTCCAAACCCATGCAAGCGTGGAACACGGACGTTAAACGTTGATGATGATGATGATGATGATGATATATATATATATATATATATAAACATGAAGTACAACTCAACAGGTTATAATTCACTTTGTTTATTCATAATCGCTGTTATATATAGTTCGGTGATAATCGTTATACAATAGCTATGACCTCATCAGACAGCTAGAAGCTGAACAGAAAAAACTGAAAAACATAAAGAAAAAATAAAGCTTACTTCTGTTGTTTCAATTCATTGATACCAGAGCGTCATGTTCATGGATGCAACCTCTTGAGGTGAATTAACATACCAATTTAGAAAGGCCCTCAGAAAAATCTATCTAAATATCAAAGTGGTAGAAAAGCCAGGAACTACCATAAAATCCCTGATCAGTAAAACTTACCCCTTTAAGCAAACCCACTGCACAAATAAGAAATGTGTAATATGTAGAGTAAGTCCGCAAATAAATCGTAAAACTAGAAATGCAGTCTATAGCATAAGATGCACAGTGGGTGCCTGCTGAAACATAACATACATGAGAGACACCAGACAGCCAGTAGCATATGAAAGAGAATAGATGAACGCTGGAGTGAACTAAAAGGACAAAAAGGCAATTCAGTACTACATGAACAAGCCAGACGAAGACATGATGGGAAAATAGACAACATAAAAATCAAAGTAATATCTAAACATAGAAATGACTTGACACTTAGACAAATTATGGAGGCTACAGAAATAGAATTAAGAAAACCTAGGCTGAACAGTACATATGAATGGCATAACAAACATACACAATAGTGATCTAAGATAGAATATAAATATACACAGATGCAATAATAACACTCACACAAACACACTCTAGTGACCAAAAGTAGAATATAAACACATATACACACACTCAGACACGAATACACAAGCGCACACCAAACGGAATACGCGCACACAAACACGTGGAAACAGAGACAACATAAATAAATAAATAAATAAATAAATAAAATAAAAATCATTATAGGAACACAACAGGATGAAAAATGGAAACATGATAATCACTGATGATGTCAAAGATATGTGTGATGAAAGAACTTTGAAATACTATAATTACATTTGTATATTTAACTGTTGGTCAATCAATGATAAACATTCATTGCCAACTGAATTTTTTATAGAAATATAAATATATACTGAAGCGACGACCAAATCAAACAATGTGTTTTATTATATTTTTCTGGCAATATCAGGAGATGATTCTCCCCAAATATAACAATATCTGTTTCAACGACTCAGGCAATGACAACAAGCACAAAAAACATACATTAGTATGATATCTAATAACTTTAAGACCGGGTGGTATGCCCATACCCACTCTTTCAGAAGACCGGACAAATCAAGCCAAACCACACTAACCGTCTATGTATGGGACCTCAAGAAGAATTTCATCCTTTTCACGCTCAAATGGAAAAGAGGTGGGCATAAGTGCTGTGACCTATGTATCTCGGAGAACTATGAGATATAATTTGCCAAGACCCTGACCCTGAACAAACTCTCTGAACACTGCCCAAACTGCATGCACAAAAACCATGCAACATATAAATCTTACAAACCAGATCTGCCCCCAGAACGATAGTTTTCGACAAAATACTACCCCAACCTAACCCCTTTTCGGACCATCTTATAGAACTGAGGTTATGTAAGTACTCTTTGCCTACTTGTCTTTTTCCATGGGTAAATGCACAAGTGTTAGTGTCTATGTGTACAAAGGTTTCTGAGGACCCTATAAACTTGTGTCAGTATGTAGATAATTGTATTATTTGTGTATTTTTTGTGAGTGTGTATCCATGTGAATTAATGTATATATCCACCAGTGTCTGCATACATATGTATGTGTTTGTTTAAGTAAGTTGTTTTATCTGTATATTTTTAAAAACGAGAAAATAACTTGATGACCTATAGATCAGGGGAACACGCCAGCCAGATAGATTATATCCTTACTAGAAGACAGGACAAAGTGTCTGTTGTAAACACTAAATCCTTCCCCCATGAAGAATGCACCTCCCAACATAGCCTAGTAGTTAGTGACCTCATAGTCAGGAATAGACGTACTCGACGACAGAGGGGGACTACTTTGAGGAGAAGAATATGGAAGTTGAAGGATCCCACAGCCAGTGACAAATTTAAAAGCTTATTACTTGATTCTTTTGACAGTAAGGAAGAGCAATTAGAGACGTACAATGTAGAGGAACAGTGGGAATTCTTGAAAGTGAACCTGCTGAAGGTGATGGATGAAATCTGTGGCTGGAGCAGACCTATTGGGAGGAGGAGAGTAACTTGGTGGTGGAACAGACAATCAAGGCCAAAAAGCAGGCTTGGAAAGTATGGCAGGATGCGGGAAGTAGAGAACACTATCAAGTGGCCAGGAGAGAAGCTAGGAGACAAGTATACTTTGCAAAAAGGGAAGCAGAGGATAGAAAGTTCAAGCATGTTCTACAATGTGAGATGTTTAGGATTGCGACACAATGTGTCAAGGAAAACCGTGATATTGCGTCCACTTTTCCCTGCTTGCAAGGGTGGGACGGGAACTGATTCTGGCTTGATTTCTACAGCTGGATGTCCTTCCTAACACCAACCTCATTTACAGTGAGTGCTGGGTGCTTTTTTGCCGTGGCACCTCCACGACCACTTTACAGTGTGGGCTGGGTGCTTTTTTGCCGTGGCACCTCAACGACCACTTTGCAGTGGAATGATAGGGACCCCAGTCCCTATCATCTCATTTCTACAGCTGAGTAAACTGGAGCAATGTGAAATAAAGTGTCTTGCTCAAGGAAACAACACATCACCCGGTCTGAGAATTGAACTCACAACCTTTCGATTGCAAGGCCAATGCTCTAACCACTAAGCC
Source organism: Eledone cirrhosa (assembly GCA_964016885.1). NCBI lineage: Eukaryota > Metazoa > Mollusca > Cephalopoda > Octopoda > Eledonidae > Eledone > Eledone cirrhosa. Next base: position 393,153,704 of record OZ024741.1, read on the forward strand.
ATGTGCCTCCCAATTTTACATAATATTCTGAAATCTATGCCTGCTTCTGCAACTAACCATTTTGTCAATGATTATTTGTGGACCTTCCAGCAGACTTGAGCCACCTCCCATACAACAAATGTCACACAAGCCTGGTGCAGAGACCACCTTCCAAGGTACTGGTCAAAAGAAATGTGGCCTCCTCGTTTTCCTGATTTGAACCCTATGGACTTCTCAGTATGGTCTATCCTTAAAAAGCCTGTTCAAAAGTCCATAAGAAAGTCAATGATTTAAAGTCATCTTCACTGAGCACTTGGAAAGAAATTCCCCAAGAAATGTTGCGTACTTTGGTGAAAGATGTTCAACGGAAGTTAGGGGCTGTTATTGCTGCATGAGGGGTCATTTTGAATAAACTCTATACATTATATTCTAAAGATATGTATAATTACGTATATATGTTGCTGGTCAATACAGTTAGTAGTTTTGTTATTAAAAGCATTTTTATTTGCTTCCAAACTTATGCCCCACCATATACACACACACACATATATTAAGTAAAGCGATGAAGTTTCATTTAAATGTAGTTAGTTTTTTTTTTATTGTGTATTAATCTGTTGCACACATTTTTGGCTGTAGGTCACCTTTAGAAGTCATGTACCTGACTCCATTATCCATCTGCTCTGGTGATCCAACAAAATATAGTGTTGTGATCTGTGAGATGTTGGGTATATATAAACATCAGACTTATTTATTTTCATGGATGTGGGCATGTGTAAGTATTTGAGTGCATAGACAACGCTACACGTGCATATATATACATATTGTCATGTGCATCTGTGTACGTGTGTGTTTGTGCTTTTGTTATTAATTGTGATGTTTATATATGTGCATAAGTCACAGAGTAAATAAATATATAAATGAATGAATGAATGGACTCGTCCATAATGAATATAATAATAATAATAAAAACACAACAATAGCAATAATAATATTGTGTATACATATATATGTACACACATACACATGCACGCACACATACACACGCATATATATATTGATATATATATATAGTGGTGATTTGGGAAGAGAGCTGATATATTATATCATATGTTCATACATGGAACAATAGCGCCTCCTAAGATTAGGTCACAATTTATATCCCTCTTATAATCTGGAGGTTCGGTCAATATTGGGCCTTGAAACCTTAGGCAGTGCTTTTGTTTCATGTATGAACATAAATAAATAATATAATATATATACAATACACACACACATATATATAACTCATTTGTTTGTCTGTTTGTTTCCAATGCATTTAAAAACCAATCATGTTCAAACTTGGCATGTGAGTTCCTTAGACTGAGGAATAGGTTTTCCTTACACTTGAACCTATATTTATTTGTTTATATGTTTGTTTGATTGTCAATCTGTGGTAACGGTGACCATCATGAGTTATCGTCTTCACTATGATGGAATGTGATAGAAAATAGAGAGAATGAAGAAGTGAGAATTTGAGAGAATATCACCACACGTGAAATTAAATAGAGCGCTGAAAGTCAAAGATGGAACTAAGCAAGTTAACAATGCATGAATAAGGAGAGAAAGAAAGGGAGATAAAAAAAACCGAAGAAAGTGAGTGACGTGTTCAACATAGTAGCTGACACTAAAGTAACAAACACACGCTCGATTCAGTATTAAACATCCCCCTCTTTCTCTCCTGCATGAAAGGAAGTGCAACTAAAACAAGTGAGTGACACACATTCAATCAACATAAAGCAACAAGGCACGTCTGCTTTAATATCAAAATCCGCTCTCCCCTCTATTTGACTGCATCACATTTCATCATACATATTTGTAGGTGTCATGAGAAAAAAAACACACAGTCCACGCTGTAATGTGGCCGTGTAGGTAACATGGTAAAAAGTTCCCAGTTCCCACTGTAAATGTGGTTGGTGTTAGGAAGGGCATCCAGCCGTAGAAAACCTGCCAGATAGTCCTATATGAGCGAGACATGGTCTCCCGACAAACCTTGCCTCAAGTGGGACAACTCCTGTCTAACCCATGCTAGCGTGGAAAGTGGACATTAAACGATGATGATGATGATATTTTATATCTTATATCTACTTCATATTTAGCCAGTGAACAAAAACGACCTCCATACCATTCGAGGACATTGTGTTTGTATTTTAACACATGCTAAGGAAACTTAGTAAGTCGTAGATGTAGTTGGCATTACCATGACTACCTACATCCTTTTTCCAAATTCAAGTTTCTAGATAGAAGTTTTAAAATGGAGGCAATGAAGAGGAGTTCCAACTAGATCCTGTCAGCAAAATCTCCATATGGTTTCAATACACAACAAGCTTCCAATATACAAATGGCTAAATGTAAGCCAAAGGGCCCCCAGGAGTCATGACATAAATGCGATTTGGATCCCTTAGAGTGTAAGACGTTAAGGGCCGAAACACTTGCTTGAGAGTGTGTGTGTGTGGGGGGTTCTTATCTGAAGAAATTCTGCTGTTCAGCTCTCCTGAGAGTTTCTTAATATATTCCCTCGGTGTGTGTATATATGCCACATTTTCATATATAGCTCCGTGTTGATCAGCCTCTCATTAAATTTTGGGTTATTTATTTGATTTATACTACTAAAAATAACACATGTGAAACCTGTAATATTATTTTGCATATTAATTTCCATTAGTTTTTAGTTGTTGTTTCCGAAAAGTAACTGAGAGTTAATGCAGTTAGTCCTCATTCAACAAAATTTTACTTGACTTAAGTCCATCATTAACAGAAAAATTTTAAATGTTTAGATAAATAATACTGACATTGGAAGCTGCAAGCAAAATATGCCCCCAAAGAATAGACCATCATTTGGAATAAAGTCTCATAAAGCTATGGCAAAGCACCTACAAGGGGAGAATGGAAGTGAGGAGCAGCAACAAGGAAGACTCCCCCCAAAAAAAGAACAAAGGTCAAAAAGGCTTGTTGAAGATAGGACAATGGATGTAACTATTCATCAAGAGGAATCAGATGTATGAAAATCATCAAGACAGCAAATGGAGAGAAATATAGCAGCTCATAGGTGACATAAAAAAAATGAGGCTCAAACAACTCCTCAAAGGCTATGTGAACAAAGAGCAAGAACAAAAGATTTACTATTTCAAAAGGTTGTCGAATGGAACTTTGCTGCTTTTAGTTACATTCCACAGCATAACTATGCCTCAGAACCTTTATTTGAATTTCCTCAATAAACAAAATGTGGTGCTAAAACATGGAATGGTGGGTCAACTGGATTGTGTTGTTTAAATGGAAGGATTAAGTTTAGACTATTACCTGAACCACCAGAACCCTTGATGGGGTTGCTGATTGGTTCAACTACTGAATCAAGACACTTTCTTCAAAATATCCAGAAATACAATAATGCATTCCAAATGACATCATTTGGTGCAAATGTCATCCATGAAGATGGCTTTATACCCACTTTCAAGGTCCAAAGGCAAGTGTACCATAGGATTGGACCACTTCAGCCACTTTCAGAAGAACCAAAATATTTACCACTGTATTTCATCAGTAATATGAAAACCCAAGCACAGATAAGATATGAAAAGAAAAAATAAAGAAAGAATGAAATCATATTGCAAGATATGTTACATACAAGAAGCAGCTATATTAGAAGTTTCAAATATATCCTAGAAAAAGTTTTCAATGAAATTTCATTATTTTCTTTAACCTGGGCAATGCCAGGTACTTCTGCTAGTGTATATATCCAGCCCACACTGTAAAGTGATCATGTAGGTGTCACGACAAAAAGCACCCAGCCCACACTGTAAAGTGGTCGTGTAGGTGTCACGACAAAAAGCACCCAGCCCACACTGTAAAGTGGTCGTGTAGGTGTCACGACAAAAACCACCCAGCCCACACTGTAAAGTGGTCATGTAGGTGTCACGACAAAAAGCACCCAGCACACACTGTAAATATGGTTGGCGTTAGGAAGGGTATTCAGCCATAGAAACTAAGCTAGAAACAGTTCTGTGTGAGGAAGACACGATCCCCTGGCCCATCTTGCCTCAAACGGGACAACCCATCTAACCCATGCTAGTGTGGGAAAATGGACTTTAAACGATGATGATGATGATATATAAATAGATATATATCTATATATGTAAATATATATGCATATATATATATATATATATATATATATATATCATCATCATCATCATTTAACGTCTATCTTCCATGCTAGCATGGGTTAGTCGGGAATTGTCCCACTTGTCTCACTCGTATAGGACTGTATCTGGCAGGTTTGCTAGATGCCCCTCCTAATACCAACCACATTTACAGTGTGGACTGGGAGCCTTTTTACCATGTTTCCTACACGACCCCTTTACAGCGAGGACTGTGTGTTTTTATATATAAATATAAATGAATTATCATTTCATCATTTCCGTTTAACATCAATTTTGCCACACTTGCATGGGGTAGACAGGTCGTCCATGTCGGGAGACAAGTCTGGCCATGTGTCGCACCTTGCTGCAGCGAGGACTACAAATTTGACCAGGTATTTTACAGATGCCCTTCCTAATACCAACCAGGTTTACAGTGTGGAATTGGGTGGCTCAATTGTCAGTTAGCCGCACCGAACCCGTCGCACAGTGGAACCATATTTTTGGAGCCCGGTACTGGGAGGCTCTGACATGAGGAGCCTAGACCCATCTCACAGTGTAGCCACAGTTTTGGGACAAGGTACTGGGTGGCACTGCTATGAGGAGGGGTAGCCACGCGAAACCCATCACACAACGTTACCACAGTTTTGGGGCCTGGTACTGAATGGCACCGCAATGAGGGGGGACAGGTGCAGAACCACAGATTGGGGGCCTGGCGTTGGATGGCACCGGTATGCGAAGGACTACTATAAGGAGCGACAGGCCAGTTGGCCATGCCGAACCCTTCTCACAGTGACACCCCAGTTTCAGAGCTGGGCAATCTCCATGCAATGGACACTTCTCAATGTGAAACTGGACCCTGGCAGCCTCGGTTTCTCAGTACGAAACCACCTACATGACACCTATATGACCACTTTACAGTGTGGTGTGGGGACTTTGGTGCGAGGTGTGTGGGGATTGGGGAGGTGGATATTTAGCCATGTGTGAAGGGCGGAGTGTTAAGATGTGGGAGGTAAGTGGAAGAGGGATGAGGTGGAACATGTTAGATGTATACTTTAGCCTGTGCTCATGGGAGGTGTATGGAAGAGTGGGGTGAGGTTGAGGTGAAGGTGGTGTATACTTTATATATGCTTCATCTTGTGTTCATGGGAACGTGGATCTTCTGTATTACTGCATAATGACAAAGATCTCAGTCCTGTGTCATCACCTTTGAAAGGTGCAATTAGGCATGGTCAGCTTTTATCACCTCATTCCAAGTCTTCCTGGGTCTCTTCAGTCCAAGGCTTCCATCAACTTTCAGCACTCTGCTCATTTTATACCACTGCCATACCAACGTAATCTCCTCTCCTGTACACAGCATCTGATTCCTCTTATGGCTAGTTTCTCACTAAGTTCGTTTACGCTTTGCCATTCACGTATATTACTATTACAGATCCAATGAAGCACAAGCTTCATTTCTTTCCAATCTATGCAAGTCTTCAGCAGACAGCACCCAGTTCTCACTACCATACAACATTGGTGTTCATATGCACGCATTATATTGTGTGCCTTTTGAAGGAAAAGCCTTTTGTAGCCAGCAGTGGTAGTAGCTCCCTGAACTTCTTCCATCCCGTTCTTACTCTGGCTACTGTACTTTCAGAACACACACCTCTACTGCTAATTTGGTCATCTAGGTAACAGAAGCTGTCTACTGTTTCTACTGAGCCCTCCCAGAATTTGGTAGTGCTTGTTTCCTGTGGTCTTTTGCTGCTTACTGTCCCGGTGCAGCTGCTACATGTAAAGCCTACATTCCTAACTAAACTTCCTGAGATCCTACAACATCTCTTGTGTACCCATAATTTGCATTTGGGACAGAGGGCGGAATTTCTACCTACACCTTTCCTACATACTGAGCAAGGCCACCTCCCTGAGGAGATCGGGGCTCTGTTTTCTCTTCTACTTACAAGGACCTTTGTTAGGTTGACTTTAAGACCCTTTGTTTCTAGTCCTTGTTTTCATGTTTGGAATTTTTTCTCTAGTTCCACCATAGATTTTGCTATGTGTGTAAGATAATCTGCGTACAGGAGTTCCCATGGGCTTCCGGTCTTAAACTCCTCTGTTATAGCCTGTAGTACAATGATAAACAGGAGTGGGCTGAGAAGAGAGCCCTGGTGCATGTCAGCCCGCATGCTAAATTCCTCGCTTTAGTCATTGTTAATCCTAACTTTGCTGACTGCTCCCTTATATGTGGCTTTTATAGCCTTCACAAGCCACTCATCTACTCCTAGTTTTCTAAGAGCCCACCAAATTATAGCATGGGTAACTCAGTCGAAAGCCTTTTCAAATCAACAAATGCCAGGTAGAGCAGCTTACTTTTAGCTAGGTACTTCTTCTGTAGCTGTTTCATCAAGAGAGCATCCGTGGTGCAAATTCAAATTGCATCTCATCTAGATTAACCCGGTCCCTAATCAGTTGCGCTATGACTCTTTCTGTTACTTTCATGATCTATGTATGTATGTATATTTATATATAAAGTTTAACATGACAAAGTTTCACTTAAACATTTTTATTGATAATCGACCATTACATATATTTCACAAATGATTGGCTCAAGGTCCATATGGATGTTATAGACATGACTCGACTCCAGTATCAATCTGCTGATCAGACATAGTGATTCAGTTAAAAATGATTACATCTCAGGGTATCCAACATCATAAGGAATATATATACACACAAGTAGCATAGTACCCATACAAAATTAAATATATTTTATAATTTCTTCATTACAAAATAACATTCTACATAAGGATGCTTGAATCCTCAAATTTCCTCGTCACTCTGGTCCTCACCATATTTCATTTTACAAACATTTAAATCAATTAAAATAATTTTCTTCCATATTTTCTGTGATCATTATCAAACATATAATTTTTAAATTATAAGGAATTTGTTCGGACTGCTATTGGGATTTGTGATTCATTGTTGTTATTGTAGATAGATAAGTAGAGAGCTATAGATAGACAGATAGATAGACATAGCTAGCTAGACAGTCAGAAAAATAGATAGATTAAATAAATTGACAGGTGTATGTGTGTATATATATATATATATATATATATATATAAGCAAAAGGGATATTTAATTTGTTGGTAATTCAACAAATATATATGTTTATAACTGATTTGAAGCACTTGACAGGATTTCTGGAGTATAATATTCAATGATATTAAATAAATGGAAACCATATTTATTCTATTATATATATTTCAAGGGTACCAACACTTTGGTACGCTCTCATCAGATAAAATACAAAGTTTGTTTTATAAATATTGACATATCCAGGAAGATCTTAACGGTTCAAGTTTTTCCTGGATAGTCAGGAAAAACTTGAACCATTAAGATCTTCTTCCTGGTTATGTCAATATTTATAAAACAAACTTTGTATTTTATCTGATGAGAGCGTACCAAAGTTTTGGTACCCTTGAAATATATATAATAGAATAAATATGGTTTTATAAAAATAGTTTCCATTTATTTAATATCATTGAATATATATATATATATATGTGTGTGTGTGTGTGTTTAAAAATTATCATCATAATCATCATCGTTTAATGTTCATCAGAGGTAAGATGGGTCAGGTGACCATGTCATACTCATATAGAACTGTTTCTGGCTAGGTTTCTACAGCTGGATGCCCTTCCTAATGCCAACCACATTTACAGTATGTGCTGGCTGCTTTTTGCCGTGATTCCTACACAACCACTTTAACAGTGTGGGCTGGGTGCTTTTTGTCGTTACACCTACACAACCACTTTAACAGTGTGGGCTGGGTGCTTTTTGTCGTGACACCTACACGACCACTTTACAGTGTGGGCTGGGTGCTTTTTGTCGTTACACCTACACGACCACTTTACAGTGTGGGCTGGGTGCTTTTTGTCGTGACACCTACACGACCACTTTACAGTGTGGGCTGGGTGCTTTTTGTCATGACACCTACACAACTGCTTTACAGTGTGGGCTGGATATGTTTTGTTCACAGTGTAAGGGTGGTATGGACAGGAGTGGGTGAGTGGGGGTATAGTGGTTAAGAGGTGCCTACTAGGTGTATGTTTGAGTTTGTGCGCATAGGACGGCATGTCTTCTGAATTAAAACTCATCCTGTGTCATTGTCTTTGAAAGGTTTAGTTGCACAAGGTCTGCTTTTATCACCTCGTTCCAGATCTTTCTGGGCCATCCTACTCCAAGGTTTCCATCAATTTTGACTGCCCTGCACCTTTTTATACAACTGTCATCCTTCATACGCATCAGATGACCATACCAACGCAATCTCCTCTCTAGCATACTGCATCCGATCCCTCTTATGCCTAATTTCACACTTAGTTCATTTACACTTTGCCTTTACTTTGTATATTACTATTACACATCCATCAGAGCATGCATACTTCATTTCTTTCCAGTCTTCGTAGGTCCTCTGCACAGTGCCAGGTAACATTGATGTTCGTATATGTGCATCATACAATCTGCCCTTTATTTTAAGGAAAAAACGTTTTATAGTGGTAGTAACTCTCTGAACTTTCTCCATCCCGTTCTTACTCTGGCTACTGTACTTTCAGAAAGCCCTCCTCAACTGCTGATTTCATCAAAAGAAATAAGTGACTATGTCACTTATTTCTTTTCGGCGAAAGATGGGAGAGAAGCTGACAGTCTGTTTCATGCTTGTTGGTGTTCATCAGAGCCACGTACTCCTCTGCTTTCGTCGAAAATCATAGAAGCTGGATTCTTATAGAATTCCAATAATAATCAGAAGCTGATTATACAGAGCGATTGCCAGTCCAGCAAAAATTAGGTATTAGAATTGGTGCTCTTGTCAGCTTCTCTCCCTTCTTTCGCCGAAAAGAAGTAAATGACATAGTCACTACTTTAAAACTGATAGCGTATGGTCTTCTAAATGTTTTTAATTAAACATACGGTATATTGCCAAATATACTATACATACATTCATGTATACATCGCTATTTCAGAGCACCAATCCTAATATAGGTAGGTAAACAAATAGGTAGCTATATAGATAGATAGATCAATGTTTTTTCTTATTGTCCAAACTTCATATATATACATGTCTATATAAATAGAGGTTTAGTGTGTGCACACTGTATCATCTGGCCAGTGTGTGGTTCTATCATTTTGTTGATTTATCTGGGTTTCTCCCTATTCACTCTTTCTTTTCTTCTTTGTAGCTGCTTTCATTTCATTTTTAACCCTTTAGTTACCAATCTGGCCCAAACTGGCTCATTCTATGAAATAAAACCATCCGTTTTCAAGGTTTCCAATCTAAATTAAAATCTTCCAACATAATTTTATATATGAACTTTACATATTTTAAAATATACCAAAGTTCTATATATCCTCTTTCAAAAGGAATTATCATAGTGCAAGTGTACAAACATTCAATGATACCTAGGTTTAAATGGATTGTCAAAGCTTTCTATTTATACAATAAATTATATATGCCACACTCATTTCCTCCTCTACCTTCCTATACTATCAGGGTTCTTAAGAAGTAGTGTAAGCCTGGTTTAATGCTGTTAACCAAATGGAAGATCAACTCTTTTGACAAGCCACCAGTCTATCACAGGTAGCATTCCCTGAAGATCTGGTACTTATAACCTAGGCAATGCAAAATAAAGTGTTTTTCTAAATCCATAACTGAAACATTTACATCAGATGTAATTCTTACTGACCTGTCCACACAGAACTGCATTAGCAAAACATTATTGAAACGTAAAAAGCAACACTGTGACTGCATCACGTTAAAAATGAAAGTCTTTACTTTAATACTGCAAATTTTCACAATCTATCCACATATGAATTAGTAAACCTGGTTTGAAATATTTTATGTGAAATCATTACTAGTTGTATAAGTAGATACCGTAATATTGTATCTACTCAGTCACCTTATTTCTATTATTGAACTAAAATAATTTCAAAATGACTGTTTTTTTTCAGGGCTTCTTATGTAATAAACAAGAAACCACTATGATTAGATCATCAACATGATGATCTAATGAAGGGCAGAGGAAATAATTTATTCATTTGAGACCTTCCCTAAGAAATTACCTTCCAACAAATCAAATATCATTTTCATTAGTGTATGCCTAATTAAAAATGTAGATATATATTTAAAAGCATAATTTATCCTATAGAATGTAAGAGATGAAACAAGCATTACATATTCACATATAAATGTGAAAGCCTCACTTGCAAAATGCACTCATTAAGGAATTAAACAAAAACTTCCCTTGCTAGAAATAGCAACCAAATTCTCCTCAAACAACACCTTATCATCTTAAAAAAAGAAAGGACACATTGTTTGAAATTAAGATGGAATGGACATGACTGGAATGTTGTGATCATGTTTTAGACCTAAAGCACTTAAGGCTAAACAATAACCGATGCATTCAAAATGCTATTCTAAACAAACATTTACACACAAAACTGACAGAGGAAAGAAGCTTCAACACTCATAAAACGTAACTGTCTGATTTCTGATTTGACTGTTCCATAACAAAGCCCCCTCATCATTTCTACAAGGCTCTACATTTTGTTAGTTTATTTTTAATGTTTCACCACCATGTTTTCATTTAATAAACTGGATAATTTTCGATTAATTACATTTTCACTTTTTCATAAGCAATGTTGTGACATTCATCACTCGTATTATGTTTTTAATAATAAACTGAATAGTAACCACATTGACCATAACTTGTCTAGGCTCTCCTGGACAGAGGGAATATGTGAGTAGGGTGAGAGAGAGAGAGATGGCAGCTGTTTAAGAGAGAAGGAATTGGATATATCAGTTAGTATGGAGTGCAGGAAGTAAAAGATACCATTGATGATGAGAGGAAAAGGTGTCTATGTGAAAATGGCTTAGTTAATAGTTTCAGAGAAATCAAAGCCTCCTTAGCAAAAGTAGTAGGAGGATAAAGCAAAACTCAATATTGAGGGTGTCAGTATTGTTTTGTGTGTCATATTAATGACTTTTTCACTAATTATGGGATAGAATGTATGTAATGACATCTGAAGAAGTGAAAAGTACATAAAACACATTTTTCTTAATGAGTTATTGATTGTTTAAGGCTAAAGTATTTTTCAGACCCCTAAAAAATGTTAAAAAATTGCATCTTAAAATCTAGGTTACATGGAAATGATGATTATAGTTGTCGTTGCCAGTTGCATCATTGTTGTCATTGTCATCATCCTTATCATTATTTTTACACCCGCTTTCCATGCTGGCATCAGTTGGACAAGTTGTCACATTCTGAGGCTTGACAGGTTTGATGACCTCATATTACTCATGTTCCCATATTTGGTATGATTTCTATAGCTTGGCATTACAGGGTGTACTAAGTGCATTTTTTCAAGGCACCAGCAATACCACTTTACAGAGTGGATTAGAAGCATTCTATTGTAGCAACAGCACTAAAAACATTTTTACATAATAATCCAGAATGAAGAGTCCTGTCACATTCTTTATTGTTTTGGTTCAATTGCTTAATATTGTAACCTTCAGTCTCTCATAAGGCTTTTTTATAATGCTGCTGTGGACAGGTCTTTTGAAATGTGACATATTGCGAGTGGGCTCTTTTCTGTATCATCTCTTTCATGAGGTTATTTCTCACAACTTTGTCTCATGTCTTCTTTGGTCTCTCTCTCACACAGATTCCATCCATTTTAAGAGTTCGGCACATTTTTTTAAACAGCTCTCATTTTCCCTGTGCCCCACATGCCCATACCAGTGCAATCATCTCTCTTGCAAGCTACATTCAATTCCACTTATACTCAATTTTTATCTCGCTTCTCTTGTGCTCTATCGTTCATGCATACTAACATTACACATCTAGTGAAGCATGCTTGCTTTATTTCTTTTTAGCCATCACAAATCTTCTGCACTCAAGGACCATTTCACACTGCAATGCAACATTTTAGTTTGAACACATTATATAATGTTCTTCAATCTGAGTGAGAAGCTTTTTGTTGCCAGCAGATGTAACTTTCTTCCACCCCATCTTTACTCTGGCTACAACACTTTCAGTACATCCACCTCCAAGATTAATGAAATCACCTAGATAGCAGAAGCTTTCTACTACTTCTAGTGATCTTTCTCAGCATATGAAAGAACTTATTTCTTGAGTACCCTTACTGTTCACTACAACTGTGCATCTGCCACATAGTCTGCCTTTCTTGTCAGCCTACCTGTAATACCACTACATCTCTTGTGTGTCCACTGACTACATTGTATGAAATTCCTACCTTCTCTTTTTCTACATATTGAGCATGGTCCTTTATGCTTACTACTAAAACCTTTGCCAGATCATCAGCATACAAGAGCTCCCACAGACAACCAGTCCTGAATTCCACTGGTATGGCCTGGAAGACAAATAGGAGCAGACTGAAGACTGAGCCTTAGTGGATCCCCACCTGCACACTAAACTCCTCATTGTACTCATTGCTGACTCTTACTTGTGCCTCTGTACATGGCCAGTGCAGCCCACACAAGCTAGTCCTCTATTTCTAATTTCCTAAGTGCCCACCAGATTACAGAGTCTGGCATTCTGTTAAAGGCCTTTTCCAGGTCAACCAATGCTAAATATAGTGCTTTACTCTTAGGTACTTTGCCTGCAGCTGTCTGACTAAAAAGATGGCATTGGTGATGTTTCCCCTGGACACAAAGCCAAATTAGTTTTGTCCCTAATCAGTTGCGCGATAATTCTTTGTGACCTTCAAATCCTGATTCAATGGCTTGAACCTCCATAATTTCCTTTCTCTAATGTATCACCTTTACCCTTGTAACAGTTGACAATGATGCTGCTATGCCAGTCATTGGGTATTACATCTTCCTTCACAACCTGATTAACTATGCCGTATGACTATTTTGTGGCCTATTCCACCAGATAGACTAAACCATCACAGTAACAATCTCTGATGGGCCAGCTGGTTTTCCTATGTTGATATCCTTAACCGCTTTATCTACCATACTGCTGTCAACTTTGATGGCTGGTCCCTCAGGTCTACTTGGTATAAACCCTGACATTCCTATGAATTCTCATAGTAATACTTATATGCATCTTTCTTTTTGACATCAGTAAGTGAACAACTGTTATTCTGCACACACTTCTCTCCCACAACATTTCAGTTCCCATCATTTATGAAGATCATTAAATCGCAGCTCCAAGAACATCGTGAGCAGACCACCAGATAAGAGCAAGCTGGTTTCCGACCTGGGCACAGATGTTGCGACTAAATCTTTGCCCTTCGTCAGCTGCTAGAAGAACAAACACACTGTGGGCAGTGAATAGTGGTTTGTATTCAAAGACTTGAGATACACCTTTGACTGTGTCAATTGCACCACCCTATGGAGATTGTTGGAAATCAAATAAGTGCCTCAGAAAATCATTGTGTTCCTACACTTGGCCTATGTTGGTTCAACAGGCCTAGCTTGGATAAGAAATGACCTCTCCGAGGAATTCACCATCAGGACAGGCATGCGACAAAAAGATGTGGTTTTGCCTCTACTGTTCAATGTTAACATTGACAGCATCATACAGCAAGCTTTCAAAGGTTGAAATGGTGTACAATTTGATGGCAACAAATCCGTGACTGACCTTTTGCCTATGACAGCACCATTTTCACCGACAACGACGTCAAAGCAACAGAAATCTTACAGAACATTGCCCATTTCACTCGGCCTTATGGTCTCAGGATCAATGCGAGCAAAAAAAAAGTTCTAACAACAGGTGGGTCACGGGCCATTGTTCATCTTGAAGGCATTCAATTTGAGATCCAGGAGTTCAAAATCTTGGCTCACTGGTAGCAGAGAAAAAGTGGCGTCAACAGCAGAGATCAACTGTCGAATCAGGTTTGCGACTTCTGCGTTTCGATCCCTTCGATGTATGTCTGGAAGAAGCCTCATATCTCCCTAAGGACCAATATCCATCTTTTCTGTATGCTGGTTCGACCTGTCCTCTACAGCAGTGAGACGTGGACCATTCTCAAACAAGACCAGAACAAGCTCAAGGTGTTCCAAATTTGATGTCTTTGTCAGATCCTTGGTGTCTCTCTATGCGACCAAATCTCAAACAACATCCAAGAACACTGCCAGCAGCAGCCAACCATTGAAGACCAAATCTGGCAACAGTGGTTTGACCACATCTGCAGGATGAGCATCAGAAGACTTCCACACCAACCTTTGTCATGACAGTGGCCCATGCACTAGAAAATCCAGCACAGCGTACCAAAAAAGACATGGGCAAAACAAATCGAGGAGGACCTGAAATTGCAACGCCTCGATCTCAACCACACTAAGGTCAGTGCCATAGATAGAAAAGTGTGAAAGAACAATACCATTGGAGTCCATCATCCAGTGGCACGAGAGGAGCATATTGGTTGAAAGGACAGCCTCTCCCAATTGCCAACTACGGATTGAAGATACTGTCTTATGATCCAGAACACTTCATACTTCTGATCCACACATTGCAGAACATTGGCAAACCTCATTCTTTCAGGCGCTTATCTTGTTAGATAGACCTGGCATCTGGCTTCTCTTCTAGCTACTTAATATAATTCCTCGCTATCCTTGGCCTTCAAAATTTTCAAAACCTGTCTCTTAGCTTTTATGGCCCTATCTACCGTACTGTTCCACCACCATGTCACCGTTGTTTGTCTGGTACCTTGCACCAATACATAGTTGAATATATTTTTAAATGTTTAAACATGCTTCAACATAAATCTAAAATCTTAGAAAGCATTTCTAAGTTACTCTGCGACATAATAGTGTATTAACTGCCCTATACACAACCAGAAAATAACAATTGCATATTAAACAAGATGTACATTTTTGTCTCATGAATAAATATGCCACAGAATTAAAATGAAATGTATGACCAAAGCTATCAAACATCAAAATAATAGGAATGGTGTTTATAAAATTATGAGAATTAAGATACTCACCTGGTCGACGAGATAACTCCTGACGTCGAGAATTTGAACTTTCCTCATATCTAAAATTAAAAAATAAACTAAAATGAAAAATCCATCATTTTTACTCTTTCAATCAATTTATCTCTAATCTTACATTGATAATTGCCATTTTATAATCTTCAATCTATTTTGAGGGCATATGAGTTTTATTTATTTCCTATATTCTTTATAATTTCTTCCATTACTTAAATTTTTTTCTTTTATCTTTTCATTCAGTTTGTTTCAGTTTTTAGTCACTAGCTTACTTATATAATGATTTATCACTTGTATTATGAAATGCAATTCCAGTGTTTGTCCCTTGGTACATTACCTTTTATATACACACATCTACTGCATATATTTGTGATAGTTTTGTCTAACTGTGACAGCTAGTTACAAATTTTAGCCTCCATTTAGTTTAAATTGGTCAGATAAGCAGTTAAATTTGAACAATCCTTCTGAAACCTAAAATTCTAATCATTAATTTCATAGTCATCAGGCTACTTTTAATGATTAAATATTTCTAACCATAGTAAATATGATCTACTATCCTCCCAGACTTAAAAGCCTTAGAGCTTGTCAAAATCACACAAATATAACTGAAACACCTAAGGCAATAACTACACCCACCAATAGCTACAACTACTTGCACCTATTATAATCAAATTTCCATAATAGGGAAATTTAGCAAAACAGTCATATCTCTAAAGCCCAACAAAGATTCAAGTGAAGTAGTGTCATGCAGAGTCAACACCTTAAAAGGTTTTAGAAAAGATCTTTGACATCAGTAACCCTCACATTTCTTTCACTAAATCACAATATGAATTCAAACCATTACATTCAACCAACATGCCACACTCACAAACCTTACAAAAGACAACAACAACAAAACATTCTAATTACTACTGACATTAGCAAATCTTTCAATTCCATTTTCAACTATTCACTTATAAACAAAATACTCAAAAATATTTTCAGAATGGAATATCACAAATATGTCCACTCAACCAAATTTCTAAATCTATACTTACAAAACTTACCCACATCTCTAAACAGACAACCTTATACTCAGATGTTATTACAATCACATTCCTCCATCACTCTCTAGATACAACAGCAGAACTACTTTAACTACATTATATCACCTAGAAACCTGGCTTCACAACTAGACGTAATTCACTGTCTCCATTCTTACCAACAATACTAAAGAAGATGAAATACAACCATCCATCACAAAAACATATACATACATACTACATACATAAAAGACAAAAAATATCAGGAGTTCCATACAATATTACTTTACCATTCACAACACATACAGAAGACATAAGTAAAGAAAAACAAAGTAGAAATATACTTGACCATAAGGTTGCTTCATCAGAATTGACCTGGGGTTACACAACAATAACAACAAGCATACAAAAATAGACTGGACAGTAGAGAGTACAATTTGTACATACTATCACACTTTATGCTATATGAATATTCACCATTACATATGAGAATGTGCAGTATGGTCTTCAGTCAACAGTAAGTCTTGAACAATTGATTGCCTCTGTGCCATATATATGCTCAATCAGAACTAGCTGGCCTAGGGTTCACAATAAAAATAATAACATAAAATATTGATTTTTATTCATATATCATCCCTGCCAGTGCCTTTCAAACAAGTACAACTCCTGTAAACATTGTGCACTACAAACTTCAAAATGACAAAGTGTCATGCAATATATGACAATAACTTGAGAGAAAAACATGCCATAAGATGAATAGGATGTAGTGTGCAGGAGGGAAGAATGTATTGATGCAGGCATATGATGCAAATGGAGGCTGACAGTTGGGGAAAGAAGTGTTATGAGATTGAATTGGAATTAACCCGCAGAAAAGAACACCTAGAAGGACATGGGACCATGATACATAACAAGACACTATGTTGGAGAATACCTGTCCAACAAAAGTAAGCATGAGAATACCAACATAAAAATAAACGTGATAATCATTTTATGGTCATTTTCCCTGATAGCAAGGGTTAAATGAGTTGTCACAAATTAAATCAGTAGTGTTGGAGCTACTGACCTTTCATTCCCACACTCTTCAGAGTGTATTGGGTGCATGTTATTATGGCACCAGTTCTAAAGAAGTTGTCATGTTTATGACACAACTGAAGAGTCATTTTAAATAAGTTTGTCAGGTTTTCTACAACTGGATGCCCTTCCTATCAGTAACAACTTTACAGAGTGTAGTGAGTGTTTCTATTGTGTAGATAATAAACATGAGGGAGGTCGTCATACCTTTGACACAACTAAAGTGTCTTCTCAACCCACTTTTTGCTTGGTTTCTACAGCTGGATACCTTTCTCTCTCTCTATATATATATATATAGAGGGGGGGAGGGGAGAATTAAAGTTTTTACTCCAACATAGCTGTATAGATATAAGTATGTGAATTTTGTATATCTAATGATATACGGTGTGTTTACAAATAAACATTTGAAAAGCTCTTTAACTATGAATATTGAAAAGCTGACAGCTAGTACCATCTAACGGATTGCAGCAGAGAGCAGGACGGGGGAAACATTGTCCTGATGTCGGCCTGAGCCAGAAACGAGTTGGCAGTTATCCCCCTCTACTGCTTCTGCTGGGATCTGCTAAATGGCGCTAGCTGTCAGGTTTTCAATATTCATACCTAGAGGGCTTTCTGAATGTTTATTTCTAAACATACCATGTATCATTAGATATACAAAATTCACATACATAGATATAAATTGAAGTAGTAGCTGCAATAGGGCAGATACCAATTAAATTATTTGAGGCAGTCACAGAGTACTCAATGGTGTGAAGAGTTAATAAATTTTTCGACCAGAGTTAACACATGAAGTTATATAAGGGTGACGCTATGAACATATTGACAAGGTGTATGTAGGAATAGTAAATAACCACAACAACAAATTATATATCATCATCATCATCAACGTTTAACGTCCGTGTTCCACGCTTGCGTGGGTTTGGACGGGGGTATTCCCACTTGAGGCAAGAGTGATTGTCTTGCTCGCATAGGACAGTCTGGCAGGTTTTCTACAGTTGGATGCCCTTCCTAACACCAACCACATTTACAGTGTGGGTCTGGGAGGTTTTTACCGTGTTGCCTACACGGCCACATTACAGCGTGGACTGTGTGTTTTTTGTCGTGACACCTACACGATCTCATTTGTTTCGGCCTGGATGGCGCGGCACCAACATAACTTTACATAGAACGGGGTGGTGTGGATGGGGTGGGGGTGGTGGTGGTGGTGGGACGGGGTGTATTTTGTTAGAGATGCCTACTGGCAAGGCGGGTCTTCTCTATTACTGAGTACCGCCAAAGGTCTCGGTCCAGTGACATTGTCTTGGTGAGGTGTAAGTGTGTGAGGTCGGTGTTTATCAGCTCGTCCCAGGTTTTTCTGGGTCTGCCTATTCCGTGGCTACCGTCTATCTTTATTGCCCTGCACTTTGTTATACAGCTATCATCCTTCATGCGCATCACGTGACCATACCAACGTAGCCTTCTCTCTAGTAAACAACATCTAATCCCTCTTATTTTTAATTTTTTCCTTAGTTCGTTTATGCTTTGTCGTTCACGTATATTACTATTACACATCCAGCGGAGCATGCAAGCTTCGTTTCTCTCTAGTCTGCGTATATCCTCTGCACACAATGCCCAGGTCTCACCGCCATGCAACATTGCTGTTCGTATGCAGGCATCGTACAGCCTGCCTTTCATTTTTAGGGAGAACCCTTTAGCGGCTAATAGTGGTATAAGCTCTCTGAACTTTTTCCACCCAGTTCTGACTCTAGCTACTGTACTTTCAGAGCACCCTCCCCCACTGCTGATTTTGTCACCCAGGTAACGGAAGCTGTCCACTATTTCTATAGAACCCTCTGCGCAGTTGAAAGAGCTAGTATTTTGTGGGCACTTGCTATATATATATGTAATGTGGCCGTGTAGGCAACACGGTAAAAACCTCCCAGACCCACACTGTAAATGTGGTTGGTGTTAGGAAGGGCATCCAACTGTATAAAACCTGCCAGACAGTCCTATGCGAGCAAGACAATCACTCTTGCCTCAAGTGGGACTACCCCCGTCCAAACCCATGCAAGCGTGGAACACGGACGTTAAACGTTGATGATGATGATGATGATATAGTTATATATAGTTATACTTTTAGAGGGTCATGTTGCCAATAAAAACACACACACCTGTTGGTTTTCACTTCAATTTATTATAAATTTTACACACCTCTCCCATCAGAGTCCCCAGCCCACACTGTAAAGTGGTCATGTAGGTGGCATGACAAAAAGAACACACTGTAAATGTGGTTGGTGTTAGGAAGGGCATCCAGCCATAGAAAGCAGGTCAAAATCAGTTCTGTATGAGAAAAACAATGGGACAACTCATCTAACCCATGCTAGCGTGGAAAAATGAACATTAAATGGTGATGGTGATGATGATGATGATGATGATGATATATGAGATAGTATCAAAACGTTTCTGTAGTGCACCAAAAATTGCAACACAAGATAGCGTTCACAGTGAGAGCTAGCAGTGGTCTACATGCACCAGTGAGCCAAGTGACATCACAGTGTTTACTTTGCAAATTGTGAAATTTGTGTTTTTGTGATTGCGTGTAGCCTGTAGCCTGCAATTCTTTCATGAACAGGAAGTTGGAACAAAGAGCCAATGTGAAATTTTGCATTCAACTTGTGAAGTCTGCCACAGAGACATTGGAGCATGCTCTGGCAAGCTTATGGCGAGGAGGCAATGAGTCGTACACAATGTTTTGAGTGGCCAAGATGATTCAAAAGTGGAAAAACACCCTTGCAATGCATGCCATGAGCGTCACTTCTGGAAATATAAAGAAAATTAATCAGCTTGTGCATCAGGATCGTCGGAGGACAACCAATGATATTGCTGTTGATGTTGGTCTGTCGTATGGGACTGTGCAGGCAATCCTAACATCTGAATTGAACAGGCAGCCTGTTGATGCCAAGTTTGTCCCCAGTCAGCTGATAACTGAGCAGAAAGAACATCACGTCAAAGTCTGTCAAGATCTCCGTCAGTGTGCCACTGACGATCATCCATCATGTCGAGGATCATCTCTAGTGATGAGAGTTAGGTCTACAGGTACGACGCTGAGACAAAGCAGCAGTTGACACAGTGGAAAAGCCCTTCATCTCTATGACAGTAGATGGCACGAAATGCAAAGAATGTTCATTGTTTTTTTCAAAATCTGTGGATCAATAATTCACCCACCAAGGCAAGACCAGAGTTCTACTGCAACGTTTAGAGGTGCTTGAGGGAGGACATTCAGCGAAAGCAACCAGATCTGTGGAGCATGAAGAATTGGATTCTTCATGATGACAATGCACCCTGTCACCGAGCTCTCCGAGCTCATTTCGCCAAAAATAACATTGTATCACTTCTGCAGATTAGCACCTGCGGACTTGTATCTCTTCTCGAAGCTGAAAAGGCAGTTCAAAAGTCACTGTTTTAACACAATTGCCAAGATCCAGAGCAAATTGCAGAAGGTCTGACTCACTTATGGAAAATGACTGCCAGGTAGAATTCCAAAAGTGGCAGGAATGCTGGGACCAGTGTATTGCTGCACAAGGTGACTATTTTGAAGAAGGAGATGATGTTAAAACTTATGTAAATATATTATTTCTTTTAAACATAACTAGTCCAGGAACGTTTTGATACCATCTCATATATATATACAGGGTGCGGACAATATTTGTTCGCAATTTTCAACTGCTAAATTTATGCACATTTTTTTTTACTTCATAAAAACAGTGACTATATTTCCATTATTTATTTTCAGAATAATTGATTATGAATAATTTTGAAACTCCAAATTTGTGGAAGAGACACAGAGTTCCTGAACATCGATGGCTACATCCGCATGCTGAGCGAGGTAGTAAAGCCCTGGATCGACCAGGTAGCTGCAGGTAGGCCGTACGTGGCAGCAAGACTCAGCGCCCTGCCATACCAGCCGAAAGACCCAAGCCTGGCTGTCAGAGAACTTCATCGACCACACTTCACCTGACATCTGGCCTCCCAGCTCGCCTGACTGCAACCCCCTCGACTTCTTTGTGTGGGGCGCAGTGGAACGAGACACCAACAGATCTAGCTGCAATACGAAAGACAATCTGAAGGCCAGGATCACAAGTGCCTTTAGGGGCCTAAGTCGGGGGACAGTGACGAAGGCCTGTAGCCGGTTCCAAGGCCGCTTTGAGGCCGTCATCAAAGCCAATGGTGGGTTTATCGAGTGAGATTGAAAGAACAAGTCATGAAGATAAACTGACTCAAGTTTGATAAATAAATCTTAAAAAATAAAACTACTGTGTTATATTTTCCTAGACAGTAATCTTGCGAACAAATATCGTCCGTACCCTGTATATATATAGTTCCAAGGTTACTAGGCTGAAAATGTGGCAGTGGGAATGAGCTTGCACTGCTCAAAAAATGCTCCTCACGGTGTGTGCCTCAAATAACTTCTGGCAACCAAGTCCAACTCCTAGCCTCCTCCTCTGACAGGAGAAGGGGCGTAGGCAGGCTCTGGCACCTTCAAACTCGTGCTCCGGGTATATGGAGCTCGTCAGCCTAGGGGGGCAGTCCATCTAAAAGAAAGCAAACACTGAACTCAAACGTCTGCTGCTTTGCAGCTATACACACTTATGGGAAAGATTTCAGGAGTACACCCCGAGGATAAATCTGGAGCCAGAATCCCTAAGGCAGTTCGATGTAATATCCAACTTCATTCTGGCAACGACTGTGGCCCCCACCAGTGTTAAGTTGTACTGGCCTCTGTTTTTATCCTTGGACAACTGCCGATATCCCATAAAATCTTGCCAGGCCTGTGCCCTGGAGAGGTTATGCCAATGTCGCTCATTGTAGTAGCAAAACATAGAAAGCAGCAGTCTACCGGATATAAGTCTGCACATGATTGGCGTATGAGCAAGGCGGCAGGGGCTGCTTTTGATGGAGAGAGAGGCCATTGTGCCTCACTGGACAGCTACTGCCCACCTCAAGCTGGGCAGCCCCCAGCCAGTACGGTGCTGTCCAAATGCACAACTGGGTGTGTGGGGCTTAGGGATATTAATTAATACACTGAATCGTGACTGCAAACACTGCACCAAGAAAAACAATGAATAAACAAACAAACAATGTAAGACACTGGCATTCAGACTTGGATGTTGGAATATATGCACCCTGACTACTGGTCATGCCATATGACCTTCAAAAGATCAGTGACAGCCGCAAAACAGCAGTTATCAACAACAAATTGCTATGAATTCGAGTGGACATTGCAGTGCTTCATAAGACACAGCTCCCACATCTGGGGACCCTTCGTGAGAGAGAATATACCTTTTTCTGGCAGGTAAAGGCATAGATAAAGCTAAAGATAATGGTAACATCTTTGCCGTGAGGAATTCACTGTTGAATATGGAGGAACTCGGTAGCAACGGCTCGGAACAGATCCTCTCACTCTGATTGTACACTTCAGATGGGCCTGTCAACCATGTCAGTGCTTATGTCCCAACCCTCTATTCCACACAAGACGACAAGGATAAAGTTTCACAATCAGCTTTCTAGAAAAATACAGGCGATCCCACATGGTGAACAGCTGATGCTACTTGGCAACTTCAATGCCAGAGTGGGAGCTGACCATGACTCCTGGACAGTGTTGGGATGGCATAGGGTCAGTAACATGAATGACAACAGGCAACGATTGTTTGAGCTCTGTATGCTCCATGGACTATGTGTCACCAACACCTACTCCGAAGCCAAAGTTCAGCACAAAGTTTCCTGGAATCATCCTTGTTCAGGGCACTGGCACCAGCTAGATCTGATCTTCACAAGACACAACCACTTGAGAGATGTACTTCTGACTCGGTCCTTTTAGACTGCTGACTGTGACACAGATCACTCTCTGGTTTGCTTCAATCTCAAACCAAAAATGATACTCTATGCCAAGCCTCTGGACAGGCAACATATCAATGCTACTGCAATGTAGTAGTCAGTCACAGTAGCTACATTCATCAAGTCTCTGGAAGATGCCCTCCTTGCAGACCCACGAGAAGGTGATGTTCAGCAAAGATGAGATTCTCTCAGAGGCACTATCCATGACACTGCATTGAAGAACTTCGGGAAGATGCAAAGAATCCCACATGACTGGTTTGAGGCGAGTCAGGATGAGCTCATTGTGACCATGGAGCACGCTGCTCTGTTGAAGTACAAACACCAACCCACAAAGGCAATGCTCAAGCATTGACATCAGCTAGAAACAAAACACAAAAGATTGCGAGGCACTGTGCAAATGACTACTGGTTACAGCTATGTGAAGGCATCTAGCTGTCATTTGATACCATTCGGGGAATGTATGAGGGCATCAAGAAAGCCATCGGCCCAACCCAGAGCAAGATGGCCCCACTCAAATCCAGAACGGGTGAGGGCATCAAAGGCAGTTGGAGAGATGGGTGAAATATTACTCCAAACTCTACGGCAAGGAAAACAGTTTCTCGGACAACCCGCTAGACACAGTCGAACACCTACCCATCATGGAGGGGCTAGATGCATTGCCAACTGTTGAAGAACTGTGCAGAGCCATTGATGGCTTACCTGCTAGGAAGGCACTAGGGTCTGATGCCATCCTCCCAGAGGTCACCAGGTGTGCAAAGGGAGTCCTACTTAGCCACTTGTTGAAAGTACTATGTCAATGCTGGGAAGAAGGAACAGTCCTGGAAGACATGAGGGACTGTAACATTGTTACCCTCTATAAGAGTAAAGGGGACAGAAACAATTGCAATAGCTACTGGGGCATCTCGCTCCTAAGTATTGTTGGGAAGGTCTTTGCCTGCATGGTCTTGAACAGACTACAGAAAATCACTGAGCGGGTATACCCCAAATCTCAGTGTAGTTTCAGGTCAGAACACTCCACCATTGACATGATCTTCTCCCTTCAACAGCTACAGGAGAGGTACCAAGCACAAAGGCAGCCACTCTACATCACCTTCATCGTCCTCATGAAAACATTCAATCTAGTTAGTGGGGACAGCCTGTTCAAAATCATTGCCAGGATTTGTTGTCCTCCAAGGCTTCTTAGGATAGTCCAGTCGTTTCATGCAGATATGTAAGGTGTAATTCAATTTGATAACTCTTATTCAGAGGCATTTAACATAGTGGTGTGAAGCAGATCTGTGTGCTGGCCCCCACCCTGTTAGGCATCTTTTTCACAGTCATATTAAAACATGCATTTGGAGAGTCAACTGAAGGTGTCTACCTCCTCACCAGATCAGACGGGAAGCTGTCTAGTCTGTCAAGGTTGAAAGCGAGATCTAAGGTTTGTCAGGTACTCATCAGAGAAATGCCATTTGCAGATGATGTAGCACTGGCAGCACACTCTAAGGAGCAAATGCAGCACCTCATGAACAAACTTTTGAGAGCCTGCTAAAAATTCAGCTTGACCATTAGTCTGAAGAAAACCAATGTACTGGGCCAAAGTGTCAAGTACCCCCCACCACCATCACCATCAACAACTATGAGCCACAAATTCCCCTACTTTGTTTGGCTCCTCTATCACTGACCACCTCTCCCTGACCCTGAGATCGGCCGGAGAATTGGACGAACAACCTCTACAGGCTGACAAAGAGAGTCTGGGAGAAAGAAAACTAACCACAAATACCAACATTTGAAAAATTTAGCAAATATAAAGACCTGGAAATAAAGATTGGAAAAATGTGGAAGTTGAGAGTTAAAACAATACCAGTGGTTGTAGGTGCTCTAGGAATGATACCCAAGGGGGCTAAACCTGCATATAGAAGAAATACAAAAGATAGTACTAATGGGAACTGACCATATACTAAAGAAAATTCTGTTAAGATGAGTATTTCACAAGTGGAAACACCTCTAAAGATACATGTGTATATGTGTGTGTTTTTGCTTGAACATGGCAGACCTTGTTGTCTAGAGAGATCAAGGCCAACCAACCAGATATTATAGTCAAAGACCACAAAGAAAAAAATGCCTTCTAATAGATGTATCTAGCCCCACAGACGACACTATATCTTCCAATGAAATAGAGAAACTCTCCAAATATAAAGATCTAGAGATAGAAATAACTCAAATGTGGAAAATGAAAACAGAAACAATACCTATAATAATAGGTGCTCTAGGAATGATAAAAAAACACACAGACAAATACATAGTCAAAACCCCAGGACTTACAAATATATACAGCATGCAGAAGATAGCACTACTAGGCACTGCACACATATGAAAAGTACTATCAATACAATAGAAATAACACCAGCAAAAAACTACACTGCTCATACCCAAGGCACACAGAGCTGTGCTCGGTAAAGCAGTAATGATGCGCAATAAAAATAATGGAAATAATAATAATAATAATAATAATAATAAGATCAACATAACAAGGTCTGTTTATTGATAGATATGAGCATCCCATGTGATCACAATATCGCGGCAAAAGAATTTGACAAGCTACGAAAATATAAAGATCTGCTTATTGAAATTGAGAAAATGTGGCACCTCTAGGCCGTTACAATACCAGTAATTGTGGGGGGGACTGGGAATGATCAAGAAAGGAACAGAACAATATTTGCGAATGATTCCTGGTTTACCCTCTCTGCACGAGGTGCAAAAAATTGTTTTGACTGGTACTGCATACGTATTTAGAAGAGCACTATCTCTGTAAGATTGATATCCCTCCTTGTATTTACATATGCATATATGCATATATGTATGTATATATGTATACTGTTTTTTTTTTTGTTTTTTTTTTAATTATAGCCCACACTACAAACATGATTTATGCTTAGGAAGGGCATCCAACAGTTGAAAATCCCAGCCAAAACAGAGTCCTGCTATGAGCAAAGTGCGATACGGACAACTGACTAGACCTCCACCCATGATGGTACCAGTCCCATGGCGCCAAACTTGCCTCATAAGTGGGACCACCCAGTCCTACACTGTTTAAGTTAGTTGGTGTTAAGAAAGGCACCCAGGTCCCATTATGTGAAAGGTCCAGCGCAGCCAACTGGCCACACCTTCCTCATAATATGTCCACCCAGCTCCCAAAATATGGTTCAGCTATGAGCAGAGTACAGCGCATCCAACTTACTAGACCATCCACATAATGGGACCACCCAATTCCATAGTTCTGCTATGAGC
The DNA here is from genome assembly GCA_964016885.1 of Eledone cirrhosa. NCBI lineage: Eukaryota > Metazoa > Mollusca > Cephalopoda > Octopoda > Eledonidae > Eledone > Eledone cirrhosa. The sequence continues at coordinate 393,180,084 of OZ024741.1, forward strand.
AGGGTACAGCGTGGCCAACTGGTCAGACCCTCCTCATAACAAGACCACCTAGTTCCATACTGTAAACGTGGTTGCTGTTAGGAAGGATATCGAGCAGCTATAAAAACCCAGCTGAAATGTGATCCAGTGTGAGCAAGGTACAGCGCAATTAACTGGCCAGATTTGTCTTATAAGTGAAACCATCCAGTCCTACACTGTAAACGTGGTTGGTGTTAGGAAGGGCATCCAGCAGCTGTAAACACCCAGCCAAAACATGGTCCTGTATGAGCAAGGTCTAGCACTGCCAACTGGCAGTACCACACTGTTAGAAAGGACACCTAGCAGCCATAAAACTCACCTCACAAATATGGATCCACTTATGAGCAGGGTATGGAACGGCTAATTGGCCTGACTGCTCTCATAACGGGACCACCCAGCTCCAAACGGTTGGTGTTAGGAAGGGCATCCAGCTGTAAAAATCCCAGCCAAAATGCAGTTCCATTTGAGCAAGGTACAGCGTGGCCAACTGACAAGACTTGCCTCATAACGTGTATGACCCATCTGACCCATGCAAGCATAGAAAATAAGACATTAACCCTTTAGCATTTACATTACTCTATATTTACTATTATACTTTCATGGTAAAGGCTTTACCTCACATAATATCAAATCTATGAGATTCATTTTGAGAACAATAGCTTAACATCACAATGAGTGGCCAGTTACAGCTGGTTTAAACAGAAAGAGGCGAGAGAATTCTGGCCAGATATGACCAGTTTAAATACTAAAGGGTTAAATGGTGATGATGATTATATACATATATATATATATATATATATATATACATACTAACACATTTATGACTGTTTGGTTAAGAAGTTTGCTTCGCAAACACAAAGTTTTAGGTTCAAGCTATGGACATAGCATTTTCGGTAAATGTCTTTGACAATCTTAGACCAACCAATGCAAAGGAATTTGGTAGGTGGAAACTGAGGAAACATGTTGTATATGTCTGTGTATCCCCATGCTTCTTAATATCAACCATATTTAAAAGAGTGACAATTGTTTATGTCTTGCATAAACAAAACCCCATAGCTTAACAGTATGACAGAGTGCAGCAGTATATACATATTTAAAAATAAAGTTGGTGTCAGAAAGGGCATTCAGCTGAAAGAAAACTACCTCAAAAGAATTTTGTCTAACACAAAACCAACATGAAAGAGTAGGTGATTATGATATATATATATATATTTAAAAGTTAAACAAGGTTCAATGAATACATCAAAGAATGAGTTTTACAATAGATTGGAAGCACTCAACAGTAATGGTTTTCCAGAGTTATTAATATTAATTCAAAATATTAACAAAATAGATATTCTTGTGATCAAGTATATTTTATTATACATATTTCAGAGGTACTGAGTTAAGTTCAACAGTATGTCCTCATCAGATAAAATAAGATGATGCATGACATACCCTGACATAGTAGATGGTTAAGATTCATGACTACCATGACTGAATCTTAACCATCTACTATGTCAGGGTATGTCATGCATCATCTTATTTTATCTGATGAGGACGTACTGTTGAACTTAACTCAGTACCTCTGAAATATGTATAATAAAATATACTTGATCACAAGAATATCTACTTTGTTAATATTTTGAATTAATATATATATATATATATATATATATATATATATATATATATATCAGCAGAGCTGTTCTACTATAGAACAGGTTGCAGGTGGTGGATAGCTATATGGCCACCAAATACGAATGAAGAGGCCCTAATAGACTTCTGTTCTAACAATGAACTCTCTATCATGAACGCCTTTTTCCAGCAGAGACATCCATAAATATACATGATATAAGGGGAATCAGGGACAGAAATGAATAATTGATTTTGTAACTGTCACTGATCTCTTTGATTCTCTGCTGGATGATCATGTTAAGAGAGAGGCTGAGATGTCAGCTGATCACCATTTAGTTATAAACTGGACTTCAGATCAACAAATAAAGTGTTCTGGCAAACCATCCACCGACTTCCTAATAAGAAGTCTCCTTCAACATCTGCTATCAGGAACGTGTCTGGGGTTCTCCTCTCCTCAGAGAGGTACACCCTCATAAGGTGGAGAGAATACTTTGCTGATCTCCTAAACCTGATCACAACAGCATCTTTGGATGTACATGAGGTGCATCTGGGAGCGGTGACTAATCTATCAGAGGCTGAAGTCACAAGAGTAGTTAAAGAGCTGAAATGTAGCAAGGCCGCTGGGGAAGATGAAATGCAGCCAAAAATGTTAAAAACCTTAAATAGAGATGGTATTTTATGGTTGACTTGTGCAAGCCAGGTAGTCTGGATCTCTGGAAAGGCACCTAAACAATGGCAATTGGGAGTGATAATCCTTTCTCTTCTTTTCACACTTATTCCTGAGAGGATCGTGGGGGCAGACTCCTTCCAGCGGGTCCTGTCTTAAGCAACTGTTTTTAACTGATCTGGCTGGATCCCCAAACATGACTAGCCAAGCTCATAGATGTTATCCAACCATCTTGCTCAGAGTCCATCCCTGGGTCTCTTGCCAGTTGCTTTTGCCTGTAACATGTCCAGCAATTCTTTCCTGACACATTCTAACCTCGTGCACATAGTATCGGAGTTGTGATCTCTCAATTTGGAGAAGCAGCGACTCTACATGGAGTGATTCCCTGATTTCCAAGTTATACACTTTATCGAGTAATGTTACTTCAAAGACCTGTCGGAGGAATCCCATTTTAACTGTTTCTATTGGCGATTGTATTCTTTCAGTCATTACCCAAGATTCATGACTATAGGTAAGGGTTGGTATGAGTACCCAACTGAAGATAGCGAATTTGGCTTTTACACCTACCTCCCTCCTATTACCGAATGATGAAGCAGGCGCATTACTGCACCAGCTCCTGCAATTCATGCACTTAATTCAGCCTCCTGCCTTCCATCACTTGTGAAAATGGTCCCGAGATACCTGAACATCTCCACCTGCATTAGTGGAACTCCATTCACATGTAGTGTGCACTGTGCAGGCTTCCTTGAGGGGACAAGTGTTTCAGTATTCACAGCACTGATTTTCATTGCAGCCATGCAGCACCCAGCATCAGTCCTATTAAGTGCAAGTCAGAAATCACAGCTCTGAAACTATAGGCATGTGGTTAGAATGACTCAGGAAAGAATTGCTGGACAGAACTTAAGGGCAAAACCAACCGGCAGGAGACCCAAGCAAGATGGTTGGATAACATCAATCAGCTTGACTGGTCTCGCTTGCGGATCCAGCTGGATCAGTTGGAGATGGTTGCTTCTGACAGGACCTGCTGGAAATAGTGTTTGAGGAGTCTGCCGCCATGACCCTATCAGGAATAAGTGGGCAAAGGAGAAGAAGAATATATATATATCAATTTTACATCCCCTTGCCATGCGTTACAGTCTGTGACTAGATAGGGTGGAATGACCTTATCTTGCTCTTACATTCCATATTTGACATGGCTTCTATATTCATCATGCTCTTCCTAATTGTCAAATGAACTTCTAGTCTTTGTTGAAGATATGCTCAAGTTTATCATTAGCAGAACCAAACACATCAATAATAATAATAAGACAAGATTTCTCAAGTTAACTTAGAAAACAGTTCTGTGAAGTAGAATTGTTTATGCAATATTAATTGTTTCTACTTTAGGCACAAGGCCAGCAATTACCCAGTGCATTACTGGTACTTTATTTTATCAACCCCGTAAGGATGAAAGGCAAAGTTAAGCTCGGCGGCAATATTAATAACAGACAACTATAACAAATATATATTAAAATTTTAAGCAAATGCTAATTTTTTTTCTATAGATAGGATTACTGAATGACATAAGACAAGAAAATGAAAATAAACAACAGAAATCTTCATACACAATGCAATAACTGAAAGCTTAAAAAAATATATATTAAATAAAAAAAAAGAGTACCAAAAATATGAAATAAAAATACATACAATATATAAATATCATTATCATTTACTAAAGACACTAATGAAAAAAGTTTTGCTAAACACCACTTAACACAATGAATAGGAATACTAAAAAAATGGCAAATGAATAAAAAGGTAGATACAAAAACAAAACTAGCTTTCTTGGAATCTAATGACTCAGAAAGAGTGCTTTAAGGTGTTAAAAGTATTATCACAATGAGACATTGTAAAAGTTATGATGTAACTTACATTGGAGAAACTTGCATTATTTTGAGCTGTTGATTGACATTGCACCTGCGAAAATTTACACCTTATTTATTAATAGTCAATTTTTATATTGACTAATTTATACCTTGAAATACGAGTCACATTACATTAAAATTAAGCAGAAAATATATACAAAATCAATAGCCCTTTTCTGTAATTTTCTAGATTTAAATCACAATAAAAGAGCACATTTGATCTTTGGTGAGCACTTTGTGCTGGAATAAACTTGGATCAAAGAAAATACAATTCTTTCTATAATTGATATGGAAAGATATTGTATTTAAACATTATATCCTACTAAATATTACAAATATCTTTCGATTTAATATAGATGATAACCAGGATGAAGGTATATAAATATAGAATTTATTCAATTTAAGAAACTGAAAAAAGGACTCATAAACTTTTAGAAAAAAAATATATAATAGAAAAGGGATTTTATTCTTCATAGCAAAACCTATTATAATAAAATCTATTATTTGAATAGTAACTGTCACTTTTCTTTTCTTTTTTTTTCTGTTGCAATTCTAACTTATTGAAAGTTTGTTGTGGGTATAATACCAAAATATTTTGTTTCTCCAGAAAGAAATGAGCTGAGTATGATTCATTGTATGTACAACTAAATCTTCTTCAAACATGGAACGCAAATCAACCAAGAAAATAGCTGCTGAACATTAAAGACTTCATATGGGATGCAAAGGCCCAACACTTACTGGGTATTGTACCTGTGGCAGAGAAAAACCAAGCATGAAAGGGAGAAAAATGGTGAGGTCAGAGTTTAGGATATTGAGACGCACAGACATGATGATGCAATACCAAGGAATGCTGCTGTTATATTGCAGACGATTTCTATTTGCATCAGTAGACAAAAACAAAATTATTGTTATTATTTTGATGTTTGGATTTTGCTTTGTGCTTGTGTGAACTGACTCCAAGTTTCACTCAGAGACCTCAAAAGATAGCAAGTTATAAGTCCATGCAGGCATTATGACTAGGATGGTTGATAACTGCTATGTTATTGGAGAGGAATGAAGTTTGGTGATAAGGATTTGTGCTTTAATTGTGTCTTGGGTTCCTAAGAAGTTCTAGAAAATGTGTCAAAACATTAGAAAATTATAAGTTTGTCTAAAAGTAGTTTGGTGCTAAAATGATAGTATGACAATAAAATAACAATAAAAACTATTTGCTATTAGGTACTTTTAAAAGGTTTTTTTGATAATATTTAAGAAAAGGTTTTTGGAGTTACATAGTGTTTTATGAAGGATATGAGCAGTCCCCATGAGTACTATTTTCTGAATTTTTTCCATTTTGGGATACCCTGGGATTTGAGATAGGTAATAATCAGCCCCATTTCTTTTCTTTTGAAAAAGCGGTCCAAACTTTGAAATATTGTTAAATATAAGGTAATATGTAAGCTGTTGTTTTGTTTTCTTGTCTTTGTATTTCTAATTTGCATTGTACACCATCTAACACATGCAATTGTGGAAAAATAGATGTTAAATGATGATGACACAATAGTTACTGTTACTGATGGCCCTAGCAGAAATTTGGGAGAAGATATGAAGACGAAAAAATCAAACTTGCTTTATTCAAAAGTAGTAGAAGAAAACAATACATAATGTAAAAAGAAATGTTTTTGCATGGAAAGATTTGTCTGAACATTCCAGAACATTTATTCTATATTAATTTTTTCAACCACATACAAGAAACACTACACCATAGATGTTTCTTTCATATTCTTCAGTATTCCTCCTAATTTTTTGTTTGTGGCTCTTGTTGCAAATGACTCTCGTAGAAAGAGATGCAAAGGAAATAGAAAAAAGTCAAATATTTTCTTTCCATCTCTCATAAGTACATTAACTCTGTTAACTTAGTACCCACAAGTTTTTTTGTCTTGTTCGTTGCTAGCAAGTAATGAGTAGAGATTTGCTTGCTAAACTGCATAAATCACAGACCCAACAACCTGTCTTATTTTCCAGTTGTCTTTGCTACTGTTTGTTTTTATCTAAATTGATTTATCTTTACTTGCCAGATGCTGCAGATCTCACAGGGTAGAGAGGGCCCTGAGTCCAGAAAGATAAAATAATTTCTTTAGTGCTGATGACAAAATAAAATTAATACCTTTGGTTCAAGCGTTGCAGAAGCACGACTTGCAGGACTCTTGTAGCAAGAAATACTGTATATACTCAAATATAAGCTGATCCCCTATTTTATGCCTGAGAAATTGGCAAAAATGCAAACCCTGTATATAAGCCGAAGTAGATAATCAACACATTATGTTTAGATGGTGCAGTTTTGAAAATATATTTATGAAGTTTTAATATTTTGATATTTAAAATGTTTTAAGTATCATTTAGAGTATAGTTTTTGTTTCACAACTCCATTACATAATGATTTTTTTTTTACCATTGAAATTAAAACCAGTGTTAATATTCACATTCAAATTGAAAATATTTTAACCTTATTTACATAGAATTTTGAAGTTGGTGAAAATCGGCAAAATATTAACCACAAATATAAGCATCAATATTTTACCATCAACTTTTTGTCACATATTTCTCAGCTTATATATGAGTATATGCATCTTGGAAAGAGAGACTAGATTATATTGTGGACTAATTTTTCTACAAACAAACAAAACATACAGACAGCAACATTTGCATTCAACAAGATGCAAAACTATACTCAATCCTCAAATACTAAAGCAAAGATTGTGATTAGCAGAGGCTTCTGTTGGATATCCCAGGTATGAGACTCCTATTTAGACAGTTATGGCAGAGGTGCCTGTTTCACATATGTGTGTTTTGTCCTTTCCTCATAATGACAAAACAGCTTTATCTGGATATCCCTGCTTTCTCTATACAGCTAAGATGGTTCCCCAAATTATGTATTCTTACCTAAACTTGTCATTCACTGACTGTTCACCCTGATACAAATGCAACCAAATGAATCTGCTGTAAATGTTGTGATCAAACAGCCTAGGATATAAGGCTGTCACTCCAATACTTGCTGTCCTCTCCACTGAAGAATTGCTGACTGTGAACATCTTTTTGGTATTGCTTATTGTGATTAGCAATTAAAATTTGGACATCCATGAATGAAAACTGAAAACTACCACAAGCAACTCCAAATATATGTATAGAGAAACTAAGTTGAATCTATACAATAGGTCATTTTCAAACCACCATTTGACTCAAATAATTACAGGTAAGAAAAAAAATTCAAGGTACTTGTTTTTGTAAGTAAAGTATAAAGTTTTTGAAAATCATATTCCCTTAGAAGAAGAATGATATTTCAGACCTCTCAAAGTGTGGTAATGGTGAAGAATTAAAATTTCTGCAGAAATTTTAATTCTTCACTACTTTTACACTTCAGTACATGAAGAACACAAAAATATTTTTCTCTCTCTGATAAAGGAGTTAGTCCAAAATCTCAGGAAACTCTTCTTCCAACAACATACAAACATGAAAAGCTTAGTACTTTATCAAATAATTACAACTTACTCTTGCTGATGTTTCTCAGCATCCCATTCTCTTCGCCATTCTCCTGAAGCAGATTTTTGTCTCTCAATTCTTTCTTTGTCAACTCGTTCTCTCTCTGCTTTCCATTCCATGTATTGACGTCGCTCACGACCTGTCATCGATATAGACATCTCCATTTTTGTCGGAGGAGTAGAATTGAAACTCTATTAATAGAAAAAATAAAATAAAATCAGATTTAAGGTATCCAACTATAAACTGGACTTCAATATAAATAATTGTACTAAATTCCCAAATATATCATTACAGAGTTAATATTTGTTAGTCTGAAAAGTATTGAAAGTGATGTGGTATGTAATTATCATTGAATGTCAAAATCAGGAAGACTTGCAGAATTTAATTAGGTCTCATTATAGTCAAATTTCACCAAGGTTGACTATACTTACCATTCTTCCTGGATTGATAAAATAAATGTCAGTACTGTGATTGATTTAATCAACAGTTCTCTATTCCGAAATTTGTGGCTTTATTATATGTATTTTATTATATCACTATGAATTTCATAGATATATGTTGTCAAGTACACAAATTAGGACAAATATCAGAGTGTACAGTAAGTAACAAGAACAAACTTAGCTTCAACTGCTAGACAGTTACATTCATCATCATCATGTAACGTCCATTTTCCACACAATTATGGGTTAGATGAGTTGTCCCGTTGTGAGACAAGTCCAATCAGGTGACTGTGTCTTGCTCATACAGAACTGTTTCTGGCGTGGTTTCTATGGCAGGATGCCCTTCTTAACTCCAACCACATTTCTGTCTCAAAGTATAGGTAAAATAAGTTGAGAAGAACTACTAGTTGCTTCAGATCTTGCAACGACAGACTTCATCTAATATTTGGTGAAAGGTTTTTGAAACAGTTGGGTTGGTGCCATATATGGATCATTTCAAGTGCAAGCCAAAAACAACATCTGAGTCTTGAAGAAGAAATCTATCATGGCATGAGTCAATGAAACAAGAATGAAAAATCAGCATGATGATAAACCAATATTAAAGATTTTCAATAGGGATAGTTTATCAATGAAGCAGATGACTTTTTCTTGAATGTAATATATATAATACCAGGGATCAATAGAGGTGCAATATTCCCAATTTAACTAGTGAGGTTGACCTTATGAAATGTTAACATGAATTGCAAAGCTGAAATATTACTTGATTCAAAAGAGCAAGCCAAGTATCCTTGATGCTATTTTAACAGTTTTGCAAATATTGAGCTTTCAAGAAAGATCACTGACAATGTTGACTGGAAGATGAGCTTGAGCAGTGTTTCAGTGAGGTAGCAGGCTTACGAATCAGTTGTTGAATGCTGCCATCTCATCCATGCATTTAAAACATACGATTGTGAAATCCTTTATTGATGGAAGGGAGGAGGGGGGCATGTAGGACTGCTTTTATCAATGCAAACAATATGAGATTTAAAAGAAGAGGAATAAACTTTGGAGAAAGGGATAAATTAGCATATATTTCATGAAGACAAGAAACAAAGTCAGAAAAATGAGTAGCAAACTGAGTCAGAGAAGAAATGAAGATAAAATTATTTTAAAAGTGGTTTGCACTTTTTAAGAATACCATTTTGTCAGGATTTTAGTATACTAAAAAAAAAGTAACAGAACACTGAAGATATATTTTGAAAAATCTTTTTGAATAACAAATGTGTAGTAATGATAAAATGTTAGAGTTTAACAAATATGTCTATTAAAGTAATAACTGTTTTAACACAATTTCAATCCAACTCTTTTAAAGCATTTCTCACAATGTTGAACTTTGTTGCTTACCTGTCTATCTCTTGCAGCTTTCATTTTTGATTTCACATTTTGAAAATCAATTCCACCATAGTTTTTGGGGTGCCTACGAATATCTTTTATACGATTATCTTTTATGCTGCATTCTCCCCCTCCTCCTCTCCCGCCACTGCCACTACTTCCCCCTCCTCCTCCTCCTCCTCCATCCCTGTCGCCTCGGTCATAACCAGGACCTTCACGGCGTCTATCTGCAAGGAAGTTGTAGGCAGGGTCAGGTGGTGGGCCCTATAAATTACAAAGAGAAACAACAAACATTATAAGAAATAATCTGAGATGTTATTTTACAGACTAACAATATAATAGTATCACATCATTTCACTTTACATCCGCTTTTCCCTGCTTGCAAGGGTAGGACGGGAACTGATTCTGGCTTGATTTCTACAGCTGGATGCCCTTCTTAACACCAACCTCATTTACAGTGAGTGCTGGGTGCTTTTTTGCCGTGGCACCTCCACGACCACTTTGCAGTGGAATGATAGGGACCCCGTCCCTATCATCTCACTTCTACAGCTGAGTAAACTGGAGCAATGTGAAATAAAGTGTCTTGCTCAAGGAAACAACACATCACCCGGTCTGAGAATTGAACTCACAACCTTTCGATTGCAGGGCCAATGCTCTAACCACTAAGCCATGAGCCTCCACAATATATATATATATAATTAATACACCTCTCAAAGGCGATGACACACGACCGTGACCTCTGGCATCACGCAATAATACAGAGTACCCGACCTCCCATGGGTACAAGCTGAAGCATATAGACAATATGCCCCCACACCCCCCACTGCAAGGTGGTCGTGGAGGTGCCACAGCAAAAAAGCACCCAGCCCACACTGTAAAGTGGACGTGTAGGCGCCACGGAAAAGCACCCAACACTCAGTGTAAATGAGGTTGGTGTTAGGAAGGGCATCCAGCTGTAGAAATCAAGCCAATTCAGTTCCTGTATGAGCAAGGCATGGTCAGCCGACCAGACACTGCCCACAACAGGACAACCCGTCTAACCCATGCTAGTGTGGAAGAACGGACGTAAAACGGTGATGATGAAGAACAAGGTGTCAGAGTACCATCATTAAGTTTATTCAGGTGTGACATGTGTTCCACTATTGTTCAGCTCAAGGTTTGATCTGTATTACTCATGCCCGACTCTGGAATAAAAGGCTCATCAGACTCTTGGTCTGTTAATGATGGGAGATATCCTATCTGCTTACAGCTTAAAAAAAACATTTCTCATTCAATTGGGGTATTCTGTCGTTCTTTGTTTTTATTGGTTGTTTGGGGTAGAAAGATGTAGAAGATTACACCACCTAGCGTCGTCTTTGGAGGCAGTCGATTAACTGCCCTTAGTTCTGACGTCAGTAGCTGAATAAACCCTCTTCGGCTTTTGTATCTCGAGGTGAACAGACGTGTTTTCACAGCAACGAAACAGCGACATCACATCATGCGGTCACAGGATAATTGAAGACCGCTAATTAATGATAATTGGCAATTATCATTAATAACTGAGAGGCTTCAAGGGTAAAGAATCTGCTTTGGTGTTGATTTGGGTTCTTAATCTCTTTGGGGTGGTTGGCTTTAAATGTTTTCTGCCAGGGTCATTTGGTTGACCATAGCTATATTTTATGTTGTCATGTATATTGGTATAGTTATCAGAACATACACACAAGCACATATACAAACAAACCCGACACATGTGTATACGGGTTCACACACATGCGAGGACATGATTACATATATATATATACATTGACTATTCAATCTCTTGGAGAACGATTTCGAAAGCGCCCGCATACCGAAATATGGCTCTGTCAGGAATTTGTCATTTATGTATTGAAGAAATATTTCACATAATTACCAATCAAAAAGAAAGTATTATTTAACTCTTGTTTGCATCATCAGTCTAAGACTTTTGGAAGTATCTATAATCTATAGAAAATATTATCTATAGCCTCTATATCTCACCTGTTTACATTTTATATGTCTTCGCCGTGCTTTGTTGGGTTTTTTGTGATGTTTTTAAATGATATTTTTGAATGTATTTTTTTTTTGCGATGCTTTTGATATTTTCGAATATACTTTGGATGACTGTAGAATTTTTTCCTAATAGACTCTATAGGCATTGTAAATCCATACATACAAATACTTAATATCATTAAACTTATGCATAGATTATAAGGAATGTTATCAAAATACGTACAAAAATTTTTATCTTAGAAAATATGTAATATATGATACTATAAAATAATTTTTCCATATATCATAATTAGAATATTATTTTGAAGTAAATTCTAGAATAAACGGTAAACATAACTTAACTATCTAAACTAAGAAATATTAGTTATCTTTTCCTTTGAAATACAACACACATTTTTTCTAAGTAACAGGTAAACTTTACGTAAATATTAAAAGTCATTAAAACTTCGTAAATTTATTCCTATCTAGATGCAACTATTGAATATATAAAATAGTGTACATCTTCTATACTAAAATAGAACTACTTAAACCATATATTGAAAATGTAAACAAAAATTATCGTAACTCTTCATATATAAAAAATATAAAAAATATATAAATTATCTATCCATTAGAAAAAAAACATATATACTCACCAAAATTATTTATATATATATATAACTAACCTGTCGTAATATAATAAAATAAAATATACTTACAACTCTAATCTTCATAAAATATACTTATAAATACTATCTTTATAAATACTATTTAAAACACACCAATAGAATAGACCCAATCGTATATATGATTACAATATTTCTCACTCTTTAAATTAATATTCCCTCACTTTAACAGTTATAATTCTCACATTATATTATAGATACTCCCAAAATATAAAATTAAATAATAAAATAAATATAATTATTTCACTCTCTCTACACCCTCACAAATATGCTCCATACAATTATATACATATATTCCTATTAATAGTCTATTAACTCTAATATATTTCTTCTCGTACACTTTCCTTAAATTTCTTCCACCCTAATAATAACCTCTATTTCCTTTTCCTTTAAAAATAATCCTAATAATTATTTAAATTTACCTAGCGTCTAAACATAACTATCTTTTTCAATTTTAACATTATCCTCATTAGCATATTCATCCTACGATTTGAAGTTCTTCACTATTCAAACAGAACTCAAAACGTTAAGTTCTAGTTTTGAATATGTCACTATCTGTAAAACAACTTTTGTATTTTATCTGATGAGAGCATACTAAAAATGTTGGTACCCTTGAATATATATAATAAAATAAATATGGTTTTATAAAGATAGTTTCCATTTAGTTTATAACAGATTAGAAGCAATCTACAGGATTTTTTCTGGAGTATAATATTAATATTATTGATATTATACTCCAGAAAAAATCTGTAGAGTGCTTCTAATCTGTTATAAACTAAATTTGTTGAATAACCAACAAATTAAATAACTCATTGCTTATAGATATTGGTGTTCTTGACAATATCCAAATGTAGTAAAGGAATGAGGTTAAAATGTATCACTTTAAAAAATTATATCTTTAGTTATAAAAACATTTTACTAAATGCTACTTGTCTTATATAGCTGTTCTATTGTGTCTTTACTAGTTCTATGAAACAAAGCCACCCATTTTAAAGTGCTCCAATTTACATTAAAATCTTCCATCATTATCATCATCATTTAAGGTTTTCTCTGTTAGTCAGTACTCAAGTGATGTCACTGACTTTTCTGATGAGCTAGGGGTATGCATCTTGCTTACATATATTCCATACTCTACGAAGTGCATTTTCTCATAACACTAGCACTAAGGAGATTGTCATGTCTTTGATACAACTAAAGAGACCATCCAACCCTTTGTTTCGCAAGCTGTCTTTGGCCTGATGCCTTTCCTACCATCAACCATTTTGCAGAGGGAACTGGGTGTTTTTATCATGTACATCACTAACACTAGGGAAGTTGTCATGTCTTTGACACAACTGAAGAGACTATCCAACCCTTTGGCAAGCTTTCTACGGCTGTACTGGGTGTGTTTATCCTGTAGAATACCAACACTAGAGAGGCTGTTATGTCATTGATACAACTGAAAAGTCCTCTGGACCCTTTCTAGCAGGATACCCTTCCTATCGCCAACCATTTATAGGGTACACTGGATGCATTTTTCATGGCACCAGCACTAGACAGGTTGTCAGTCATTGACTCATCTGTAAAGACTTTTCAACCCTATGGGAGAGACGGAAGATAATATTATTGGTGTATGATGAGTGTGGTGCAATTTAACAGGGTGATGAGTAGGAGAGGGGTGTGACCTTCGATAGCATGAGGGATCATTAAAATTGCTAAGGTAACTTTCTATCGTCCTCACTTTTTTATTCTTCTATCTACTTTCTCAAATTCTTATTACGTTGACATGTTTACCTAACACACATTGTTGAGCTTTCAAATAACCAAACTTATTTCCTAGTCATATTTATGTCATATTCCACAATGCTTCAAGCAAACTACAACATTCTATATGTATTCACACACACATATATACACATGCACTTACATATATATATATATATATATATATCAGGGCTCTGTTCTTAGCCCCCTACTATTCATTATTGCTCTTCAGGCTATAACAGAGGAGTTCAAGACCGGCTGCCCATGGGAACTCCTATACGCAGATGACCTAACGCTCATAGCTGAATCAATGGCCGAGCTAGAGAAGAAATTCCAAACATGGAAGCACGGCCTAGAATCAAAAGGCCTTAAAATTAACATGGCTAAGACTAAAGTTCTAGTTTGTAGGAAAGAAAATAAGGCGCTGGTCCCTTCCGGGAAATGGCCATGCTCAGTGTGTAGGAAAGGCGTAGGTAGAAACTCCATTTTATGTCCCAAATGCAAAGTATGGGTGCATAAAAGATGTAGTGGGATCACAGGTAAGCTAACTAAGAACACAGATTTTACATGTGGCCGGTGCTCTGGTGCAATAAGTAGCAGCAAGTGCCCACAAAATACTAGCTCTTTCAACTGCGCAGAGGGTTCTATAGAAATAGTGGACAGCTTCCGTTACCTGGGTGACAAAATCAGCAGTGGGGGAGGGTGCTCCGAAAGTACAGTAGCTAGAGTCAGAACTGGATGGAAAAAGTTCAGAGAGCTTATACCACTATTAGCCGCTAAAGGGTTCTCCCTAAAAGTGAAAGGCAGGTTGTATGATGCCTGCATACGAACAGCAATGTTGCATGGCAGTGAGACCTGGGCATTGTGTGCAGAGGATATACGCAGACTAGAGAGGAACGAAGCTTGCATGCTCCGCTGGATGTGTAATAGTAATATACGCGAACGGCAAAGCATAAACGAACTAAGGAAAAAATTAGAAATAAGAGGGATCAGATGTTGTTTACTCGAGAGAAGGCTACGTTGGTATGGTCACGTGATGCGCATGAAAGACGACAGCTGTATAACAAAGTGCAGGGCAATAAAGATAGATGGTAGCCACGGAGTAGGCAGACCCAGAAAAACCTGGGACGAGCTGATAAATTCCGACCTCACACACTTACACCTCTCCAAGACAATGTCACTGGACCGAGACCTTTGGCGGTACTCAGTAACAGAGAAGACCCGCGTTACCTAAATACAAAGTAAAACCTACTACAGTCAGTAGGCATCTCTAACAAAATACACCCCCGTCTCACCACCCCCACCCCATCCACACCGCCCCTTTCAATGTAAAGTTATGTTGGTGCCATAAAATCCAGGCCGAAACAAATGAGATCGTGTAGGTGTCACGAAAAAAAAAACACACAGTCCACGCTGTAATGTGACCATGTAGGCAACACAGTAAAAACCTCCCAGTTCCACACTGTAAATGTGGTTGGTGTTAGGAAGGGCATCCAGCTGTAGAAAACCTGCCAGACAGTCCACGCTGTAATGTGGCCGTGTAGGCAACACGGTAAAAACCTCCCAGACCCACACTGTAAATGTGGTTGGTGTTAGGAAGGGCATCCAGCTGTAGAAAACCTGCCAGACAGTCCACGCTGTAATGTGGCCGTGTAGGCAACATGGTAAAAACGTCCCAGTCCCACACTGTAAATGTGGTTGGTGTTAGGAAGGGCATCCAACTGTAGAAAACCCGCCAGACAGTCCTATGCGAGCAAGACAACCACTCTTGCCTCAAGTGGAAAAACTCCCGTCCAAACCCATGCTAGTATGGAACACGGACGTTAAACGATGATGATGATGATGATGATGATGATATTTGGAGAGAGAGTTTTTTCCAAAATACATTTGAACAATGCATTCCAGGCAAGTCTGGTATATTACTACAATAACTATTCTACATTCATGAAAGCCAGTACACACACATTGTTAGCCATAACACATAAATTGTTTTATAAAAACTACTGATACCAAGGACCTCTTTCAGCTGACTCCCTCCTCCCACATAGCCATGAATTGAAACTTTCATTACTAATTTACAGTTCAGAGATTAGTTTTAAGAAGGGCATCAACCTAAAAATAATTGCTTCAACAAAAACAAATTAATCTATGTTAGATGTGTCTGATGAGTATAAGATGACAATTTCAATTTGTTTAAAATTGGAATAGTATTTGAACAGTAGGAAAAATAACCAATAACCTGCACTTTTCATTTTTCGTTTATTATAGTCACTGGAGATGAATTTATAATCATAAATTCAAATAGAATACTTCACTGGATAATCACCAAAGAATCTGCAATACTACCACTAGCACTATGCTTATCTGTATGTGACTGTAATTATTTCAGCTAGAAATATATTACCTATGCAGGGTTAGAAAACTGAACACAAAATTATTTATTATCAAGAAAAAAAAATAGTAACATGTTAGTTAACAAAAAGAAAGGAAAAAGATAAAATTGGTCAAAACAATGAGTAAAGCATATTGATTTTATATAAAGCACAGATTTGTACATGCAAGAATTGAAATAAAACATCCATTTCACATCCAAAATGTTAAACATGTAATGAATTACAATTAGAAATTATTTGTTAGTTCACAAATCTATTTTGAATTTCTTATTAGTCAAGAGAATTTTTAAATATTTAAGTTCATCAGGAAAATTTTTAAATATTTAATAAGCATACATAAGTATACACAAACTTAAAACCTTAGAAATATCCCATGAAGTATAGAATCAATGAGATGACTGTGATATCAAGGAGAACGTTTCAGTTGTAACAACAGAAATTAATTCCTAACCTACAATTATCTAGAAACTCTCTTTTGGCATGTAAATGGATTTGACCTTTGACCAATACTGTGTATACAAGTGAGTGTATGTGTTGTGTGTAAGTACATATATAAACATTAACATGTAGGTATAGGAAGAAATAAATAGATGTGTGTAGTTATAAAACTTACATTGAAGTCTGTAGTCTTTTCTCGCTCTCTCTCCCTATGTTTATCTCTGGTTTGCCTTATATTAGCGAAATTTGGCCGGTACTCAGGAACGTTGTCAGTAATTTGAATATGAATCTCATTCATTTCATTATTAGGTACAGTGGACATTCGCTCAAGCCGATGCTGCCCACCTGTTGAACCCACTGCATGCATAGACCGGCGACTTCGATACACACTGTCGATGCATAGATCTCCATTCTCATCCTGCTATCCATTGATGATCACAGCAGCACAAGTAGGATTAAAGAAGAACAACCAGTATAAGCAGCCATATTACAGTCCATTACCAATAGTAAGAAAAGAAATATTGTGAAAAGCACAACAAAAATAATTATAAAAGTTTTTAAAGCATCAGGTATAGGAGAAAAAGAGAATTTATGATATTCATGCCTTTCTAGAAAGGAATGGTTCTAATTGAAAATTGAAGCAGAGACTCAAGGTTTGGTTTTCTGAGAACCTATTACTACACAAAAATACTACCTGCATATGATGCTATCAAGAAAATCAAAATTCAATTCAATGATCAATCAACATGCAATTTCTAAGTAAATGTTTAAAGGCTACAAGTTACTAGTTAGTTAGTTATTGCCTCTAATGAAATTTGCCTAAAAAGGACTCTACATACATATTCTCACCAGCTTTGTCTATTCTGTGCTTTGGTTTCAACCTCTGCTAATTTTGATCTCTTACTCTACATTGTTCTCAGCTATGTGGGTCTAGGTCTTTATCTTTTTCTGGTAATGTGAATTGTCCATTTTACTACTTGTGGTTACCCAATAACCGTCATTTACTCCTCATTATGATACTTTCATTATATCTTAAATCACTTTTCTTACAAAATCATGTCATTTCTTTCTAATATTTTGATGACTCTCTTTCATATATCAAAACACTTCTTATTAGTTCAATTTTCATATGAAGCAACAATCGATATGATTTCCATACATTTGAAAGCTTGGTTTACTTTCTTAAAATCTCCTATTAAATTCAGTTTCTTCTTATTTGATGAAGCTTTTTTTCATGTTTCAAAATAAAACAAACCCCAAAAATCAAAGTCCACAAAATGCTAGCCATAAATCCATTAATTTCCTTTTCTTCCACCTCAGATTGCTTCCTTCACAACATAGTTTATTAGCACTTCACATCCAACCTCAAATTCATTTCAGAGCTGCCAGTCTTCTTTTATACAACATTTATGCCCTTAATATATTGCACCTAATAGACTGACATACTCTTCCAGCAAACAATAGTAATGTAGTAGTACCTTCCAGACTAAACCATAACCTTATGTACACCTACAAAGGTTATTTGAATTCAATTGTTATTTAATGAACCTGAGCAAAAATATCTGGTCACTACAACCTTGTGCTGGAAGCCTGCTAGTTCTTTTATTTCACTCTATAAGATCCTTTATTCAAGAACTTTCAATAGTCTCGTTGGTGAAGCCCCATTTATTTGTCAAACAGCCTGCTAACTGTTGTTTTGTGTTTACCTACTGTACAGTTTGGACAAGTCCATTCTCTTCCATTTCCTTGATTCCACTGATCTCCAACCACAATCTCTTCTCAGTCACTGATTTATTAGAGTGTACTACATCATACAAGGAGTGACAGTCTGTGATGCACAAAACTGCTGGATTTTGTTATCCACTTAATTCTCTAAATAACGGTGACAGAAAGACACCCATGTCAATTCCATCAGCTATTGCCAGTGTTTCACCAGCAAATGTGCTGTGCACAACATATTTTCTTTGAATTCCAACAAAAAGATAACACTTTACCACAAACTTCAGTGAGAAAGATCACATGTCCTCCTTGCTAGATTCCCGAAAATAGGTTCTGATATTTCAGACACACTTTTCAGATTTTATTTTTCTGATGACCTTGTAAACTGCAACCACATGTTCTACTTTAGCATTTTTAAAACTAGTTGCAAGCTTACATGCATCAAAGATAACATCTGGTCTGTTTTGCTTTGCTACCCATAATATCTGTCCAATCTTTGATCTCAAAGTCTGCCTTTCAATATCATTCAATATTGTATAGCTTTACAAATTGTTTCTTTTGATCCATTTTGCTGAACAGGATTTCTGCTTGTGGTATAGTTTCCTTCTAATCAGTACTATCATGCACATTGAGTATTTCTGTATTTGATTCAATGTTTCTGTTTTGTTTTCTGTCTTTCCTTCTAATATCTATGCAGTAGAGACCAGTTGAAGTCAAATCAAGAACCTCAGGTTTGTCAAACATCATTACCTGATCATTTGGTAAATCTAGAACAGTTTTAGCCTTCTTAAAAGAAGGTTTTCCAAGTAACAAGAGAATAACTGAGTCTATAACTTTTCTGTGTGGAGACATTCTTTTTCCCAGTGAAAAATTGAATGACATATAATACAACATCTTTTCCCCAATTTATTCATGGGATTAGTTCCCCTCTCAGTCTGATAATTATACCTTGATCTACTATTCCTCAATCATGAAAATGCTGAACTTTGTTCTGTCTCTGTCCAAATTTACTATTTCCACTGTAGAATTCTAATTCTTGTTTAACAGCTACTGTTGAATCTGAAGCTTGTTCATTTTGACCTCCAAATATTCTTTTTAAGGCTGACTTCATAGAATCAAATTTTCTGCCCTGTGCTGCAGTTAACACAAGTTGCTTTTCTTTCTGTGATAAACTTGAACTATCAAGCAACTTGAACAATAATACTACATCTGGTAACACTCATTATTATCATATTCAATATTACCAGCTGTTAAATCTAAGATAATTAGTATTAACAAAGCAAGAAATAAACAAAAGTAGAAAATCAACATGCTGATTGAAGCTTGTAAATATAATAAGAAAAATATAAAATATGCAACTGTCATGCTATTCAAACCAAAACAAAACATTTAAAATGAACATGTTTACATCTGCAGATACAGTTTTATTATCACAAAAATAAAATGCATTCACAAACATATAATGCTCTCAATGTCTTATATGAATGTATGCCCAGTGTGTACATGTAATTCCTTAAAAGATTAAAATTTTGTTAAATATTTTAATCTTAGAAATTCAGAGAACTTCTATATTTATTTTCAGTGTATATTTTTTGCTTACCTAATAAAAATTATACCCAATGTCACCCACAATAGGGAACATTTTTTTCTCCATAAGTTTGAATCATATTTATTTCATTTATTATAAATTGAGAATTGCTCGAAGAAATTTGTTAAAAACTAAAATAATAAACACTTATTACATAGCATCCATTCAAAAGTATAAAGTACACACATATTTACCAAAGGGAATGAATGCTACAGTTTAAGATCCAAAGCATGTTCAAGAAAATCCATGTTAAAAGAATTATGATTCAACAAAAATGAGAAAATTATCAAGTTATGATAAAGAATAATGTAAATTTTTTTGTCGTTTCCTTAATACATATTATCTTAGTGAATGACTGGTATTTATTTCATGAGATATCATCATCATCATAATCATTATTGTCATCATCATTTTCAATCTGTTTCCCATCTTACTTCCTTCCTAGATGGGACAGAGATGATATCCCACTTATACATTCTATTTCTGGCATGCTGTCTATGGAAGGGTACCTGTTGTATTAACACCTTACAGGGTGTATTGGATGCATCATATCATGGCAGCAGATAATATCCAGAAAATAAAGAAATCATTTAAAATTAATAGAATGATTTTTGTATGTTTTATTTTGATATTTATTTTCTTTAGTTAATCCAATCAAAATGTCTACTCAAGGCTATTAAGCAGTGTTTTATATATTGTAAAACATCTGGCTTACGCCTTAATATTTTATGCTCTCATGGCTATTTTATTTGATTGCTTTTCATCTAATTTTCCATGATTGAATGAGTAAAATATATTATCAGTCTGATACACAAACAAAAGTATCACTTCATTGTAAAGTAGTTAGCATCAGAAATAATTCTAAGATTAGGACATCAATTCCAAATATAAAAATTTGAAATTGCAGAGCTACCCAGGGATTGTAAAATATACTAGAAATTGAACATATAAAAACTAATCTAATTAAAATTGATAAAATAAAAGAATTATTAATCTTTAATTAAGGACAATCTTCATGAAGGTTAAATACATAAAATTTACTGGGTAAACTAAAAGTTTCTCAAGAACTTCAAATAACTATTCCAATAAGGAATTAAATCCAGGCCATAGATAGAGTTCTCCAAGAATTTCCTACAGTAAACTCCTGTCGAGTTAATAAAGTAAATGAAAAAATTACTAAGTTATGTAACTATTACTACAAAATTAAGATCAAAGATGACCACACCAAGTGAGAAATGCAATGTCAGGTTTGACTACTTTGGATGGCAACAGGCCACCTTGGCTGTTAGAAATGGTGGCCTTGGTCTCTGGACTTGCTGGCTTTGCCGGCATTTCTTTCATCAGTAACCTCTTGCTGTGTCCTCATCATACAATGGAACCCACTGCGATCAAGGAATGTGAGGCCACCTGTGAAACTTGGAAATGGCTCGGACTTTGCCCTGTAGTTGCCTCTTCTTTTCTTCTCCCTGTTAACATCAGATCCCCCCCCCCCCCCCCCCAGATTATATGAGAAGCCATCCAGTGCGGCATGGCCTCGGACAGGCTAGCACACCAGCTCGACCAGCACCTCGTCATACATTTCTGCTCAGCCTCACAACCCCACAGTGGTGCCTGGCTCAATGTCGTATCCTTTTTCGACTGGCACACAGCTGGACAATGATATCCTGCAAATTGGTGTTTCCTTGAGAATTGACCTCCGGATCTGCGGGCCACACAAATGTCACTGCAGATTTTTTTCAGCCTCCACCAGCTTCCTGGTCACCTTCTATGCCACGCTGCTCTCAATGAGATCATAAAGCATGGCTTGAATGCTGCAGTCTTTCACTTCCAGCTCGAGTCGGTGGGGCTGGACTGAGGGGAGGGGAAAAAGGACAGACGACAAGACCATCTTCCTGTTCCACGGTGGTAAACCCCTTGTCTGGGATGCCACATGCAGCAACACATTCTCCATCGGTAACATGGTGTAGTCTGTGATTCACCCAGACTCTGCTGCACTTTAGACTGAGGAGGATAAACTCTCCAAATATCAGTCACTCTCCGACAAGTTTGCTGTCAAGTCCATAGCAGTGGAGATTTCTGGTTTCCTTAGCTCTAGGACCACCTCCCTACTCACCACCATTAGCACGGAGTTGGCTGCCTGCAGATGTGAACCTCGCGAGCTGGAATGGCTCTTCCAATGCATCTCCCTCATCATTCTCTTGGGAGATGCCTTCTCTATTCTGTCAGCCAGGACCGCGGGGTGGCCAGCGAGTGGGCTCCCATTTGCATATAATAGTGAGAGATGGGGGGAGCGAAAGAGATGGAAGCAGTGAGTGAAAAAGAGAGAACATCAATGCACACATGCACTTGATAAGACAAGACAGTTGAGAAGAAAGTAACCAGCTCAGTTGCATTCACACAAATATATCTCTACACATACACTAAATCCACATATACAACATTACACCAATTTACATAGTTATTACTAAAAAATCAAGATCAAAGATGATCACATCAATGGGAAATCTTAAGCTGTAATGTAATAAATATTCTGAAACTTTCTTCATACAGTAAAGAAGAATCGTTAAAGACACATCTAATATAAGATGAATCATTATTAAAAATACCTAATGTGTAACAAAGTAATTTATAGATACTTCAATGCAACTAAATAAAACATTTACAATGAAATACATACCAAGGACTTTGGTCGTTCTTTGATTCTGTTACCTGGGCCTTTGCCACGTGCAGGTGGTTTTGGTCTCCGCTTGATTTCCAATTCAGAAAGAATCTGAAATGTTGAATTTAAAAGAAGAGATGTAGTAACAATTCAATCAGCAAATATTTAACCCTAGATTTTATATCCTACTATATATTATCAATAAATTTTTAAAATAACCCCTCTTATCTCTGCACTGTAGAAAAGGAAACAAATGGTGGATTGCATGTCTCAGATAAAGCAAAGATCCCCAGCAAAAGTAATATGGAAATCATATTGCTAAAAATTGATTTCATATATTGATATGAAGTGTTTAAAAGAATGCTTAACCTTTTTGAAAATGTTAAAAGCAAATTAAAAAATGGAAGAAACCCCAGATATGAAATGGCAAAAAGGAAAGAATTCTTTCAAATTGAAAACTTCAAAAGTTGCTTACTTATTAATTTAATACAATAACTTTTTGGAAACCCCAAACTAATGTGCTAAATATGTCAGGATATAATGGGCTTAATATTCATTTAGATGCCTTACTAAATAAGTAAAGTAGAAGTGAAAAAAACAACAAAAAGAAAACAAAATTTAAAATAGTAGGGTTAACTGAACAACTCATGAAACTGAATACCAACATTACATTCACAATGCTGGCATTGAGTTACATGTGTTCTGTTTATAAAATGTTCATTAATCACAGCAACAGCAAATCAAACAGCAATTAAAAGTAAATGTATTCTTCTGTTTGAAATATATTTGTATTTTATGTTAAGAAGAGAAATAGGTTTTTTCTAGGTTTGAGGATCATTTATTGGAAAAATGAATTTAAATATATATTCCTAAATTATCTTTTTGTTTAAACAATTGATTAAAAATTTGCTCTTTAAATGGGAAATCCTCTAGTTCTTGAAAGTAAGACTATAAACTCCTGTGGCAGTATGTACAACCTTGTATGATTGCTTTCTGTAGTAGGTAGCTAGCTTTACACCTAACTTTCCTTCTCTTATCAACAGTACTGAGCTGAGTATTAAACGCTCATGAAACACTTGCCTATTTTAGAACTGGCATTGCTAACTGTTCAGAGTTAATTTTTTGGATTAGAAATGTTATGTAGTACTGATGACAGGATATAAATATGGAGTGTAATAATTTTGCTGGCAGGGGACCCAAGGGTAGACCCCGGGCAAGATGATTGCTTCTGACAGGACCTACTGGAAGGCGCGCTTACAGACTCTGTCCCCATGACTCTCCCGGGAATAAGTTGGCAAAGAAGAAGAAAGCTCTAACTCAACACAGGTTTAAACTACATCATAAAAGAAAGACAAAGCCATGCGAGCTTCTAAAAGAATTCTGAGGGAGCAAAGACAAAGCGACATTGTTTTTTTGTAGCCTTGAACAACCAACAATGAAAACTGAAAATAATTTTATTCATAACATCTTATTTCCTTTAATCATTTTTAATTTCTAAATAGGTAGTGTAATAATTTTGAAAAAAAAAACATCTAATTTAACATAGGTTTAAATTACATCATAAAAGAAAAACAGCATCCTGCAAGCTTGGACACTATACAGGAGAAAAGGAGTCCTTTCGTGGAATGATAAGCTTAGGGACAACAGTATTGTCGTCTTGTACAAAATGTTTTTTTTTTTTAAAGTTTAAAATTAAAAATAAGTATGTAAACCTAATAATGTATAAAAAGGAATTAAGAATGCCAAAGAAAACTTTTTAAGACAAAATACTAGATACTCCATGTTTGATGAGTAAATTCTTGCTCCCCTTTGTATTATGAAAGAGAGCCTAAAATCCATACAGAAAATATCCTTGGTATCCATTCTGACAAAATCAGGTTTCATGGAGACAATTTTACTTCACAAGACCTGCAAGGAAACTCAGAACATCAATATGAAGCAAATCAATGCAATAGTTGAGGCATGCCTTACCAGTTGCATGAACTGCATATGCATGCACTCTATGTAGCTTTCTTGCAAGATCTAGTGCTAGACTAGCATTATGCATGCTTCCCCATGATCAAGAGGTGGTAAATTCATCAGAGATGAATTAATACAAAATAAGGATTAACAAAATTAAAAATCATTAAAAAAACAGAAGCCACTCTCATAAAGCATATGTGAATCCTAACTACAGAAAAGGAGCCGTAATTCAGGATCAATTTAGGGAATTAATTCACACACACATATTGAAAACATGATTGCTCAAGTTTTACCATATATCTATTGTCAGCCTTAGAGAAAGTACTGTACATCAGACATACAAGAGACCATAACAGCACATTACACTACAGTACACAAACAAATTCTTAATTAACAGCACTATACAACCCTGTGAAAATTAAAACATTTTCTCTATGGCTATGAACTGTTTCTTTTCAATATCATGGTAACAGATTAGGAAAAATCTGACGAAACCATAAAACGGTTCAAAACTGTGAAATCAGTTCAATACTCAAGCTGTACTGCCATGTATTTGGCCCATACTCCCTAACTTTTATTCCACAGCATGACTATATATGTTCTAAATAATAAAATATACCCCTGTAAAGTAAATAACAAATATATATATATAGAGAGAGAGAGAGAGGAGGGGGAGAACAGTACTTTAGAAAGCCAGGGCAATGCAGATTAAATATAAATAGGAAAAAGATTAAACTTTTACCTTAAAATATTTAATAATCTTGATATATCAGTGTGTATATGTGTGAATATATAGGGAGAAATAGTTTGTTACATGTGTATATATGTAGTTAACTAAACTATTAAACCGATCCCAGTGTTTCAAGAAGGTATCTGTGTGGGTATCAGCAGTCATTGCTGAATGGAATGAAAGTGGTGGTGTCCGTGTATATGGCCATATATATCACATGTGACATCAGCAGGACAAACTCATTGAACCTTACTGATCTATACATATTTTACAGGCCCTCACCTATGCATAAAAACTACAATGAACAGGGATAAATTTCATCCTAAATGAAATTATCTCACTCCAAAGTAATTGCATTAAAAGGAAACATTCATTGAATGTGATGGTGTATTTAATCCAAACTACAGGAATTATAAGCAAATAACAATTAACTTTGTAGTTGAAGATGAACCTGTTGCTAGCTGATATAACAGTAAAGACACAAAAAAAGGAAGATTATTAACTAATTAGGAACTTTTACTAAAAGTGCAAGAACAAAATAACTAAGTCATTCAGAAAAAGAAAAGCTGTAACACTTGAGAATAATTCTATGCCAATATATTCAAACTAATATTCTTTTGTTGGTTGTTATAGAGACAACATATTGACTGCTGTACTCTCTGGCCTTCTTTAGCTGCCTGTCATATTAAGTAACACTTACAGAACATTGAACTAAATACAACATGCACCTGAAGAGGGCCAGAAGACACAACGACAAAAATGTTGTGACTGAAAATTGATAATGATAATTCCTTACCTTAGAAATTTAGACAAAAAAATTGAGAATAAATTAATAAAGGCCAAACAAGAGCTAAAAGCTACCAGTAAAAGAAATGATGAGAAAATAATCAATAGTAGATTGAGTTTATTACAAAAATAATTTACCAACATGCATCTATACATGAAACAGCCTATTTTCTACACTCTGTAAATGTAAAATTTATCCACTACTATTATAATTACTCAAATCACTCATTTTCTCCAATGGAGAACTCAAACACAGTACACCTAATATTTAGATATAAAAAAAAATTTGAACAGCTCACATCATTCAAATGTTAGTCATAATCTTTAGTATTCTAGACTGCAATCATATTGGTAAACCAAGTTTTACTAATTTTTTCAACCTTAAATTCATTGATGATCTATTTTTCTTTGCCTCTCCAATTTTCACTTCAAGATGTTTTTCAAAGCTTTACAAACATACCCCATCCCTATTTAAACACCAATTACATGTTTCCTTTATACAAGCACTGTTTTTTCTCAGTAAATTTAGTATCTAGTGTATGAAGACACTGCAGCCCTATGGAACCTTAACTCTAACCAAACATTCTTACAATATACTACCTCAACCTCCATTGTTTCATACTTCATATTAATTGCACCAATCTCACCAAAATACTCTATGAGGCATGCCATTTCCCTTTTGATAACTGAAAATTATTTGATTTTTTTTTTTTAACATATGACTAATCTTTAAAAAATGATATGAAATAAATTGGAGCAATGAGTGTGTAAAACTTTTCTTGAAATTGTAGGAATCTCAAATGCAGGAATAACTATAAAACAGCTAGATGAATAGCAAAGGGTCAGGTTAAAAAGAGGTTATAGTTTCGACCCTTTGCTATTCATAATATCTGGCTGTTTTACAGCTATTTCCATGTTTGAGATTCCTACAATCTTAAAAAAATGTTTTATTGAGGGAGTTTTTTTGTTTTTTTTTTGCAATCAAGTATTGAAACTAAGTACAATACTGAATGAACCTTTCACAGGGCTTACATTATAATATTCCAAACTAATTCGGTAAATTTTCTAAGATAAAAAAAGGAAATAGAAATGAAATGTATTTCTAAGAAGTTACAGAGTATCAAAAAGCAAAAACAGTGGGCAGCTATAGCAATTGTGAATGTTAGCATTTTCAAATTTTAAATAACGAGAAAAGTTTAAAAGAAATATAATTTTTTTAAACCCATTAAAAAAAAATTGATACTTTGGAATAAAACTTCACATCTGGTAATATCAAGCTGTCAACAGTAGGGGTCATCTAAATAAAATGAAAAAGAAAACAACAAGGAAAAAAAAAATTTTAATAAAAGTTTAATGAATAGATAAAATAATAATACTTGATAGAAATAATACTATACATCACAGTACACTCTACATACAATAAAAGTAATCGTTTTCACAAAACCACCAATAAAATAAAATATTAACTGTTGTTTTAAACTAAATTTAGTTTCTGTGTTGGACTCACAATGTCCTAACTACATTAGGTGTCAAGAAATTCTACCTCAATTTTATTGCAATCAAAATCAAAGCCTTACTGAATGTATTCAAAAGAAATTGAATGCAATGTGCTTTCATTTCAACACTTGAGCTTCACATAATTAAACAGTGATTCACACTTTGATTATGTAAAATGAAAAATAAATATATCCTGTTCAATGTGCTTGATCTAAGGTTTATTTTCCATGGTCAAATTAGTTACCATGTATAGATTTACATAAGCAGAGCTAACTAAATCTACCTATTTATTAAACATAAAAAATGCAGAGTCATTAGAAAAACAACAAAATTTAGCTCTTTTAATACCAAACTGCCTGAAACCAACCCTGGTTTTACGATACAAAACTGTTTCTTGTAAAATGTGTATATCTATCTAAAAACCTTCCATCATAATTCTGTGTAAAAAAACTGTTATGCTATGTTCCAAATTCCAGATTGATGATAGTCAAAATTATTTGAAAATCATAGGCAGTATCTTTCATTAGAAATATACTAAACAAAATGGTTAATAAACATCCCAACAGTACAAAGTAAAATATATGTACAATTCTTAATACTGACAAAACAATACTCAGATATATGGTGATGGGTCTAATGAAATGAAACAGTTGCTCTTATACAACGATGATGATGATGATGACAATGATGATTCTCACATTGACACAAAGCCACAAATTTATAAGGACTGTCAATTGAATCAACATTATAGTACATGTTTGAAATATATTTTATCAATCCTGAACAAATTTGGACTCAGAACATACACAGGTGAAACTAAATACCATAAAGTACCAATCAATGCCTTAATGATGATTATGGTGGTGATGATGAGCATGAATAGAATGAGTTGGAGGAGGAGGAAAGGAAAAAGGAGTATGGGCAGTGAAGGAATCTTCATGGACAAGACTGTTGAAAATAACAAACACATCAGAATAATCATAGGACATCATAACAACAGAAGTAACCCACACACCATGGAAAAAAATGTGAGCAGCAAGGATATAAAATCCAAACTGGAGGTTAGAATATTTAACAAGGACACATAGGTACTAACAGGGACATTTATTGAGACATTGATGGAGCTGAAGGCAACACCTGACTGGCTCACAAAAGGGGAATAACCATCTTAATTCATAAGACTTTTTTTTTCTAAATCGACTGACAAGATCCTAGATCTCATTTGTTTACCAAGTGGGGTGGAACTCATCAAATCAGACTGAGGAAACTATGTTTCCATTTGTCTTTCCATTGCAGATACTATCTATCAGTTGCAACTCCTGGCAAAAAGAGCAATAAGAAATAAAGTGTCTTGTTCAAGGACATAACACATTGCCCGATATAGGAATTGAACTCACAACCTCATGATTGCAAATCCAATTCTGTAACCACTGCCATGTGCCTTCATAAGACTACAAACCAATAACCTGCCTTCTACAACTACAAAAGCCATAACTGCAATAATAGCACAGAGAGTAAATAAACACAGAGGGAAAAAAACTGATTACAAAAGAGCAGAAGGGATACTGCAAAGGCTCATATGCCATAACTAAAGACTACAGAAATAGAAAGAAGGGTCTGAGCAAAGTATGGACTAACTACCAGTATACTTCTTGACAGTATTCCTACCACCTGGATCCTGAAACATTAAGCATGAGTAAGGTAGTACTGACAATAAAATGATAGATGAAACTATAAAAACTAAACCCATCTCAATTAGAAGGGATTCCTTCTTTCCACTCTTTTTATGTTAAGAGTCAACATCTTTAAATATTTAGGACTCAATGAACTGGACATACAAATTAAAGATAAAATAGCAAGAAATGTCACTACATAACCAATACCCAGAAAAAAATTAACGCCGAAAGTAGAGAAGGAAAATTTGTAACACTGGTTGAGAAGTGCATGAGACAACACTGAAATTATGAGATTCTTAATTGTGGCACAAGATCAAGGCCTCTTCACCAGAAACTATGAAAAGCATATAATTGAGTAAATGCAGAATATGAGCATATAGTCACATTGTCTCTGGATGCCAAGAAATAATACATCCATAGGCATGACAAAGTTGGGATTTACATACACTGCATAGATATTTGTAGTGGCTCAACGTAAAATAGAGTGAATCATGCTTGGCCTCACCTGACGTGACAGGAAGAGCAAGACTTGAATTCAACAGCAGACTGGAGTGAAGGGCATTATCAATACCATCAAGAAGAGCAAACATATATGGGCTGGCCATGTCTCTCATCTCAGGGACAACAGGCAGACTATTAAAGTTACAGAGGGTGGCCAAAGACAAGATGGCACAAC
Organism: Eledone cirrhosa; assembly: GCA_964016885.1. Taxonomy (NCBI): domain Eukaryota; kingdom Metazoa; phylum Mollusca; class Cephalopoda; order Octopoda; family Eledonidae; genus Eledone; species Eledone cirrhosa. The sequence continues at coordinate 393,210,162 of OZ024741.1, forward strand.
AATCTGACCTGATACTTTGGTCCCACATGGCTCAGTATGGCCAGAGATAGGAAGCAGTGGAGATCAACCAAGGAGGGGTTTCTCTAACTGGAGTGAGAAGGCTCTGGATTTGGAGGTTATGTGATTATTAAATAGCAACCGAAAGGAGATGATATAGACATAAACCAGAAAAGATCTCAGACAGTGATATAGCAACCAATACACACAGACAGAAAGATCAAGGCTAGTCAACTAGCTTACTGTTGTCAAGTACCATTAGGAAAAGAAAAACCTCCTAATTGATGTATCAGTCCCAACAACTGATGATAGCTCGCTCTCAAAAAAATTAAGAAATTATATAAATATAAAGATCATGAAATAGAAATAACTCAATCTCTATAATAATAGGTGCTTTGGGAATGATAAAAAAAAATATGCAGACAAAAACATAACAAAAAACCCTAGGGCATATAAATATGTACAGAAAATAGCAACACTAGGTACTACATATATATTACATAGAATATTATAGAAACACTAAAACCAAAACAAAATACTGCTCATACCCAAAGCACACTAAGTTGTGCTTGGTAATGCAGTGAAAGTATGCAATAAAACTAAGACTATTAAATGATGCTGATAATGACGATTTCTTGTAAAGTATCTTCATAGTTGTCATACGCACAATAAGTGAGGGCATATTACAAAGACAAATAACAAAAGCAGTGGGAGTTTACACAGAATCAATTGTGAAGAAAATAGACGTGGAAAACGCAATTATATAAAAATAAAATGTCTTAATAAGAGGATATCCACTAAGGGACTAATCAAGAAACCCCACAGATCCACGATTATCTAAATTAACAAAGACAAGTGCCTTCTTCCAGCTGTGTTAACCTGCCAACAGGTACATGCCTATTTATCCAGGCTATTCTTGTCACTGTCATCCACATTTCAGCAAAATCACTGAAGGGGGGGAAAGTGTTTCTCTTCAGACTTTTGAATTTTGTCAACCAGACAATCTCTTTCTCAATGGCCCCCTAACAGAAACAAACTGTCTAACTTTTTTCAGCTAAAGAAAGGGAGCAAAGTTTTCCTCACAATGGACTCAGCTGACAGCCAAATCCATCCTACACATGACTACAGCTGTTTGATATAATTTTACAAGTCAACATGTAGAATGGTTTCATTACCCTGTACTCATCTCAAACATGACCAACTGGTGGCACCACCATACCTGTAAAGTTTATCATGCACCAGATATGATCCCAGTAGTACTGGCCAGCCAGAGATTTCTGAAAGTATTCCGGAGTCCTCATACTGAAAAAACTCAGTTGATCTTCATTAGCACCCATAATCTACCAGAGAAGGTTATCATTATTGCCCACCTCTAGCCCTCTATAGAATGCAAGGATTGATGTATCACCAGCCACATTGCCAGATTGTGAACAACTAACAATATTCCAGGTAGCCAATCTTAGTCTCTGCTTGACCCAAGACAGCAGCTCTACTAAATGTGTCTAACAAACAACAAACACAGCTTTCCATTTTGATGATGCTTTCTAGCTTTGGCAGAAGGCTACAAATAATTTTGGGAAGAAAGATATAGTCAATTGAATGAATCTTGATAAAGACTTCATTGGGCACAAAGCAAAGTGATGAATAGCTAAGTAAACTCTAGTATGATTTGAATTCAGGATGTAAATATATACTAAAATCCATTTTGTTCTTAGTTTTGTCAACTCTGTTATCAACAGCTAACCTTAAAGACTATAATAATCTTAACTATAATAAAGAAAGGAGTGCGGGATTGCGTCCAGAATATATTTTTTTACCCCGTTTGTAAAATAAGTTGGATTACTTTGAATAAATAATTGTTTCTACTTTTGGCACAAGGCCAGCAATTACCCAGTACATTACTGGTACTTTATTTTATCGACCCCGTAAGGATGAAAGGCAAAGTTAACCTCGGCGGGATTTGAACTCAGACCACAAAGGGTCGTAACTCTATGCTGCAAAGCATGGCGTCCGACCCTCTACCGATACTGTCAATCTACAAATAATGAATGAATATTACATAATTTATGTGCTAAATTTCGTGGCTGTTGATTAAATATATTTTATAGCTTATTTAAAGACCTTTAAAATTCACTTCTTTAAAATTTTCAAATGTCAACACTTCCGGTTAGTGGCCGTTATATTATAACACTTATAAAAATATCGCATATATTTCCGTCGCTAATTTTCTCCTATTTATAATGTCGTCTTTTTTTAAATGTATCGTGGATTACATTACTGATTACATAAGACAGTGACATAGACTTCATTCAATTTCTGTGTATATTGTCAATTACGATTTTATTTGATGTATCATATCTACATGCATATATATTTGTGTATAATATCATATACACACTACACATGCTAGCTGAAAACCACCGGTAGGGTGGTTTTTCTGCTAGTAGTAATAATAAAGAGGAGGAGCTGAGTGAGGGTGGAGTAAGTGGTGAAAGAAAGGGTCTTAAGAATGAAAAGATAAAATTCTGATTGAAAAAGCTAAAAGACTACATAAGAATAAAAGGCAGTTTGAGTATGAGGTGGATTTTTACTGGAATGCATTTAATACTGTGGCCTAATGGTTCATTAGAAAAATCAAACATGAGCAGAATAGCACCAGTAATAAGTAGGTACACCACATTTGCTATGAGTAGATAAGAGACAATTGCACAGATTTACACTATGATGGAATTATAAAAAAAGGAGACCAACCCCTATTAGAAGAATACTCTGAGTACTCTCTCTCCTGTCAAGCATTAATTATTGCCCTTAAACAAAATGATGGTCACAAACTGTATACAAGGGATAACAACTGGAAGCACTGTTGTTGATGGTGCATTGACATGAAAATAGGTCTAGAGTAATGTGCCAGCACCAACTTGAAGAGGGGGAAACTCATTAAAAATATAACAAAAGATAGATAATTACATCTTCTTAGATAAAGAAACAAGGATAAGGAAATTAGCCCGAAGACTTTGCTGATCTCCTAAACCCGATTACAACAATATCTTCTGATGTACACGAGGTGCATCTGGGAGCAATGACTAATTTCTCAGAAGCTGAGGTCACAAGAGAAATTAAAGAGTTCAAATATGGCATGGCCGCTGGGGAAGATGAAATCCGGCCTGAAATGTTAAAAGCCTTAACCCTTTAGTGTTCAAACTGCCCAAAATTATTTCCCCTTCATTTGTTCAAACCGCCCGAAATCGCCCGTTAACACCCACACTAAAAAAATTGTTCTAAAAATATTTAAACCATCATCAAAATCTCGTCAATTCGAGATTACTGCGAGATTAGGCCTTTACCGCGAAAATTAACACTTAATATAGTGAAACAAATTAAAACAAGTGTTTTTTTAACTTTGAAAGTACAACAAATTTTTTTTTTTTGTATCAACATGACTTATGAAAGTAGCGATACCGACTTTGAAGGTTTTACACACGACGACATTCAGAATAAACAAGAAACAAACGATAATATTAGTGATTTATCTCCAAATGAATCTGATGTTTATATTTCTGAAATTTCGTCCGATGATGATTGTTTTGAAAGTGAAAATGAAGGAGATCTCCAGGACGCCATTGAAAATATTACAGCAACGTGGTTGAAAAATACCACACTAATACATGTTCCCGATTTTATTCAAAATACTGGTCCACAACACACATTAGCTCCCGATGCTAAGGCACTGGATTATTTCTTTTTGTTTTTACTACAAACTTTCTTCGAAGTTGTGGCAGAAAAGATTAATCGATATGCCCAACAACAAATTTCAAATCGAGGAAAACCCGATCTGTTTGGCAACCGACAGATGCTGCGGAAATGCAAGCATTTTTTACCGTAAATATTATATTCGGTATAAAATAATTTCCAAGACTGTTGAATTACTGGAACACTGATATAAGGTTTAGTGATCCTTATATATCAGTATTACGCCGAAAACAACGTATTTAAAATTAAACCAGTATTTGCACCTGGTTGATACTTCAAATGCCCCTATTAATTAATTTCACCTGCCCATAAAAGTCAAATTTGACCAAAAGAATCAGGTAAAATTATATAATTTTAAATTATTGATATTTAAACATCTACTGACAAAATTTCAAGCCTGCATATAGAAAATTAAGAAAATTACAAACAAATAAAATTGATAACCCTCTTGAGTATGATTAACTCAAAATAATTGTTTCTACTTTAGGCACAAGGCCAGCAATTACCCAGTGCATTACTGGTACTTTATTTTATCGACCCCGTAAGGATGAAAGGCAAAGTCAACCTCGGCGGGATTTGAACTCAGATCGTAAAGGGACGTAACTATGCTGGAAAGCATGGCGTCCGACCCTCTACCGATACTGCCAATCCACCGCCCTTAACTCAAAATAATGCAAACAGATAAGCATGACGTTTGAAAATTAATGCTAATGCTAAAGGGTTAAATGGAGAACGTATTCTCTGGCTGACTCGTGTGCCAGGTGGCCTGGATCCCTGGGAAGGCACCTATGCAATGGCAATCAAGAGTGATAATCCCAATTTTCAAAAAGAGAGTCAAGAGAGATTGCTCCAATTACTCCCTTTTTTAAGCTTCCCTGGTAAAGTCTATGCTAAGTGCCTGGCAAAGAGATGCAGGGAGATTGTCGAGTCCAAGCTAGCTGTGTCGTTTTCGCCTCAGACGTAGCACAGCTGACCAAATGTTCACATTGTGGCAGGTATTCAAGAAATAGTGGGAGTATTGCCAAGAAATATATTCTTGTTTTGTCGACCTTGAGAAGACATGAGTGCGTGCCTCGGGAATGCTGTGCAGGAGTATGGGATTGATGGTCAGCTTCTTGCCATCCAGATGCCTCTATAAGAATGCCCGAATAATTGTGTTCAGATAAATGTTGCTAAATCGAAACCATTCAATGTAGGAGTCGGACTCTACCAAGGGTACGTACTGTCACCTCTCCTGTTCATTGTTTACATGAAAAGGATTGACATGCGCAGCTGGGTAGGAAGTGGTATCATGACTGGCAGGTGTAAAACCAGTCAGCTGGAATTTGCAGACGACATAGTGTTACTTAACTCGACAGAAGGTGATCTTTGACTTGCACTTAATAGGTTTGATGCTGAGTACTGCATGGCTGGAATAAAAATCAGTGCTGCGAAAACCGAGACAGTGCACTATGCATGTGAATGGAGTTCCACTGAAGCAGGTAGAGAAGTCCAAGTATCTCGGGGCCATGTTTACGAGTGATGGAAGGCAGGAGGCTGAGTTAAGTGCAAGAATTGTAAAAGCTGGTGCAGTAATGTGCCAGCTTCAGCATTCAGTAATCAGAAGGGAGGTAGGCATATAAGCCAAACTCACTATCTTCAATTCAGTTTTCCTGCCAACCCTTACCTATGATCATGAATCTTGGGTAATGACTGAAATATACGGTCGCGAATACAAGCAGTCAAAATGCGATTCCTCCGAAGGGTCTTTGGAGTAACGTTACTCGATAAAGTGCTTATCTCGGAGATCAGAGAGTGACTCCAGGCAGAGCCGCTACTTCTCCAAATTGAGAGGTCACAGCTCCGATACTATGGGCATGTGGTTAGAATGTCTAAGGAAAAATCACTGGACATATTTTGCAGGCAAAACCAACTGGCAAGAGACCAGTAGGTAGACCCCAAGCAAGATGGTTGGATAACATCCATGAGCTTGGCTGGTCTCCCTTGGGGATCCAGCCGGATCAGTTGGAGATGGTTGCTTCTGACAGGACCCGCTGGAAGGAGTGTTTGACGACTCTGTCCCCTTGTCCCTCTCAGGAATAAGTAGGCAAAAGAAGAAAAAGAAGAAGGACCTTTTTTCTGCATATCTTGTACAGTTGATCAACACAAGAACTGAGGTTTTTCTACTCCTTAACAGAACATAGGACAATATAAAAGACCTCGTAATCTCAGAAATTTGGAAGATGTCAGTTCTCTTTAACAAAGAATGGGCATTGTTATGCACATGGTTCTAAGTGTAATGCCACTGTGCAACACTTTGGAGTAGTTTTTTTTTTTTTGTTTTTTTTAATCATAGTTACAGATTGACCAATACTCTTAAAATTTGATAGACAAAAACTGTACAGAAGTCTGTCATATATATGCATGTGTATATGTGTTTATCTTTCAACAATGTAAGTCAACGAAGGATGTAAACATTGGAAAGGAAAGTAAAAAATTGGTGTTCTTTCAGCAAAGTCTCTAAATATATTTGTTCTATGCTGAATTATAGACACTCCTTTGTCACTCTCACCATCAGAAAAGTATTGAACCAATGACTGGACCATTGGAAAGCTATAACCAGTACAGTTCTTATTTACCAATTACAATATAAGTAACTACTCAATATTATCTCATGGCCTATCAAACACACTATCAAAATACAAAGTCTTGACAATAAATATAGCCAAGATAGAAGTATTAAAAACAAAAACAACTCCCATAATATCAAATGTGATGGATCATCATCATCATCATCATATTACTCCCACTTCGGTTGGATGGGTCATTACAGCCTGAGTCACTTTTTGTTTCGAGTTACTACTCTCCGAGAAGGCAGGTCTTGCTCATACATTCTATTTTTGGCATGGCTTCTACACTAACCACTTTACAAAGTGTAGGGTGCATTTTATCATAACACCAACAGAGTTATGTCCTCAGTCATTTTAAATGGATCTCTGTCTAACTGCTAACCACTTTACAAAGTGTGCTGGATCTATTTTATCATGGGGCCAGCACTATTGAGGTTGTATTACACAAAACTAATGGGTACTATAATGTTTCCATTCTCCGTTCATTTAAGAGAATGCAATGGAAAAAAGAAAGCAATGACAGAAGAATTAAGGTGAGTGGATAAAAAGTATGAGAGTATGATGGGAGAAACAGTGCTTGGAGAGAGTGCTACAGTGGGGAAGTAATGGGAGATGAACATTTTTTTTTTAATGAACCAAAGATCTTAGAAAAATATCTTATAAGTGAATCAGATTAGTATTAATAATAGAACTAAACACATACACACTAAAAAGAAACAAAACAAAAAGTACAATAATTAATATTAACACAGTAGCTACCTTACATCAAAAAATGGAGAGGGGCCCATAATGGCAGATTTTACAAATTAGGGAACACATTGAAACCAAGAAACTATTGTTTACAAACACAGAAGTTATGAGATACAATATGGGTGGATATAAACAGACATCTAAAGACAGTACAGCAGATGAAAAAATAAGATAAAAGATAGCATGGAATAAAATTTCGAAAATATGATTAAAGAGAAGTGGCAGTGGAAACTGATATATGGTCACTATCTGGCAAGATATTTTCTTTTTACTGTTTAGTCATAGAGAGAAGGGTAGCACCCATAACCCTTTTCAGAGCCTTTGGGGCAGTTGAAGGTGAGCAAGTATGATAAGGGAAAGACAATACTTGGAGTGAGAGGGTTATAGAGAAGGAATAATAGAACAGAAACAGTAATAAGAAGGAGAGTAATGGAAGAAAATAATGGGAGTACAATAGGAGAAAGTGAATGTAGAAGGGTTGATAGAAGAGAGATAGTAATGATAGATTTTTCTGGTCTGTGTAAAAGGGAGAGTGGAAGAGAGTGAATGATAGTAATAGATATGGGTGATGGTGGGATAGAATGATGGAAGTCAATAAGAAGTAGCTTTGAGGAAAGGGTACATAGATAGGGGTGATGATAAGACGATGAGTAGAAATAAATAGATAGGATTAGTGGCAGGGAGATGGACTACACAGATTGTCATCTCTCATTACACAGATGGCATGGCGCAATGAATAGGAGAGTGGGTGGGTGTGTATCAGAGATGAGGGGGTTGGACAGATCCACTGCCACACTTGGTTACATGGTACAGTGAATAGGAGAGGATGAGTAGAGAGAAAGTAATTGGATATCAAAGAGGTGGCGAGGACAACAAATGGAGACTTAATGAGTGTGAGTATCTTTTGACATGTATAACAGCAAAGAAATTGAATTTTTCTATTTGGATTATATGTTTGCAATAAAATAAAAAAAAAAGTAAGAGAAAAAAGTTAAATAGCCAAATTAAGGGAAAGGGGGAAGAGAGTGGCAGGCTAAGTCGAGATAGTGTATCTCAGCTATGTCCCATGGTCTAAATGGAAGGCATTGCCAGATAATAGTCAGAAACACCCACTTCACCTCATAGGGTTCCTTCCTCAGGTGGGATGCACTCTTCCCAATTTCTTTAAGGAAAACCACAGTTCAGGGACTGAGGACACCAGAGGTTCCAATGGCAAATGGCATGAAAAGGAAGCAGATGATCAAGTCCTGGTATTTGGCTATCATCTTCCCATCTGTGTAACAGGTGACAGTGCCTGGGTTTGAGGCTAGGCAGATAACATGTTGTGGTATGTGACATCCCAGATTAGAGATTTACTTCCCTTGAACAGGAAGTGGGGTTATCCCACATGGGTGCTTACTATCACTACTGTCAAGGCTGACGGGCTCCAATTGTGATGGGAAACAGACCGTGTCAAGGCACCACTTGACTATGTTGTTCAAGGTAGTGTGCTGAGAAGACCAACCTCCACTATGGCAACAAGAGAGTGGCATTTGTATGGCTTACAGAAGCAGAGGGTAAGGTGCTGGGCCACTCCAATGCAGGTTCATTGATCATAAAAAAGGGTACCATTTGATGAAAAGGGCATTGGATTGAACCACGTTTTACAGTTTGGTTGGAAGGCAGAAGAGAAGTAGATAAGATGGTATCGGACCAGGGAAGTCTTGATCAACATGAAGGTTGACCTGCACTTGATATTGTCCCAGTTGTTTTGATCTCTCACAGAAAAACTTGATGATGTGGGTGTGGCTGGAGATGGCTAGAAGTGTAAGGTCAGATGTTGCGCGCAGAGACCAAAGCCAATGAACTACACGAGGAGTTTCCCCTGTTACCAGCTGGTATCACCAAAACTAACATTATAGATGAAGTCAGTACAGTAACAGCTAGTAGTGTCAAGTTTGTTGAGACAATCTGCATGAAGGCGACAATATGCACTATGTAGCATAAAGAGACATTTTAGGAGGGCAAAACAGTTCCTTCAGGAGGAAGAGTTTGGAATAAGCATCAATGAATCCTAATTTGTTATCCTCACCTAGTCAGCTTGTTTGGTCTCCAAGCACTCACAAGAGAACTGGATAGCCAAAAATGTAGACAACATCCCTCAGAGTGGGATGTGTCACAGACAAGACGGACTGAATGCTTTCAAGCCTGCTTATTTTTACCACCTCAGACATGGGCAAGTTAATCTTGAGTCTAAGAAGTGATAGGGCTGGAATGATTTTCTGAAGGTCATTAACAACAAACTCAACAGAACCATCCAGTGTTGCATCATCCAGATAAGACATTAAAAGGCAAGCAGGCTGAGTTGATAATATCATTGACAGCCAATGCAACAGTCTCACATATACATTTAATCCCTGCTCTGGTGGCTTCTGTCAAAAGCCTTACCCAGATCCAAAATGCCAGGTAGGATGGCTTAGTCATAGTATTTCTCCAATTGTCTCACCATAGAGAGCACATCAGTACTTCCATGCCTTTTTTTCTGGCATCAAAGCAAGTATTCCACTACTTTTCAGACAAATTTTTCTTCAAAACGTCTCAGCTTTCTCTAACACACTGTCTTACAATCCAGAATACTACACACCTCTGATCTTCCTATTGTAGAATATGTGCAAACTTCTTTTCTGCTTCTTGCCATGCTGAGTATACCTGGCGCCTAGCCTCACTTCTAGCTATTAAGTAGTGCTCTTTGTGTCCATCTTTTTTTCTAGTCTTTGCCTGTTTGTCATTTTGCTTTTATGGCTCTATCTACCATATCATTCTACCACAATGTCACTCTCTGTTTTGCTGGAACACTGGACCAACTGCAGAACTGGTTTGTGTCTTTCAGCAGGTTGCCAATTTTCCTCTGTGCTTACTGTCAGGCATCAAGTAAGATTTCCCTGAATTTGTTACTTGCTGAGGATTCCCTGTTTCCATGTCTTCCTTCTCCAGGATGATTTATTTTCCTAAGTACATCTAGCCCCCATTATAAGGAAACTGATGGTTAATTTGTGTTGGGAGGTACATTCTTCATCAGGAAAAGACTTGGCATTTATGACCATTCGTCTGTTCTTGGTAAGGATGTAGTCTATTTGACTTGTGAGACATTCTGATTGGTAAGTGATCAGGTGGCTGGCTAACTGACTGCTTTTCTGAAGTTTTTGTTGGAGATGGTTAGGTCAAACTCATAGCAGAACTAAATTAATTGAATATCATAGGAAATGTGTTTCATCAGAAATATGGTATGGTACAAATATATGAGAAATATTGAAAATAAGAACAGAGTAACACAAAATAAGACAATAAGAGCCACCCTACAATGAAATATACAGTCTGACATTGAAGATAGATTTTAAATATTTATTTAATAAAAAGATAAGAATTAAATAAGAATCATGATAATAATGATAGTATCAAAAACATCTGTTCTGTCAGTAATGGAGTTACAAAGTATAAAGAGATAATTGTCAAATACTCGAGTAATATTTATATTTAAGTAGCAGAGTGTATTATGAAAGTAACAATATATTTTGGCATGTATTACAAAATATTTGGCTAATACATATGTTCACTGAGGAGGGAAATACAGTAGAATTTTTTTATCATAACTTGTTCAATGCAAGGCATCAAAACAAACAATATTGTTTATTTTGTCCAGTGTTGCTGCTGGCCATGAAATAAACTTGCACAAATTTGAGAGAATTGGCAGAAGACCACTCTTTAATTGGCAGCAGTTCCTGAATTTTATAAGTTCAACATAATCAATAGTCTATGTTACTGTCAGCTCTGAAAGATGTCAGTTGAAAGACAGGGATGTATTTTCTAATCTACTGAAGTGTCGTGCCTCTGAGGTAGATTCTTCAGAAATTCAAGAGAACCTTGTATTTGCCTCTTGAGCATCAGACCTGTTGTTCTAGATATCCACTTCTTGACACCACAATGTTGACAACATTTATTCATTTTTCCAATGATTTATAGATTGCTGCCCCTATCCTTTTGGGGGTCATGGAAGAAGCACTCATCAACCAATTTGTATTTTGTATGGCTTGTGCTTCAGATTGGACTGTAAAACAGTGTGCTTAATCAACATATTACCTATTTTGCTGGTGTTTCTCAGTTTGTTGTTCTCGCGCAACAGCCATCCTGTATCTGTTTTGATCTAAAAAGTACTGTTTGTCCACTACTAATTCATGTGCTCATGTCAAAACATTTTGCAAGCTGTTAGTAGCTAAATGGGTCTGCCAAGCTTCTTCACTGTATTTAGATTGCTGGGCTTTCTTTCTCCTGGTCTCAGAAGAAGGCCTTCCATATAATGATCTAAAATGTTTTGGAGGAGTGTAAGTGATATTGCACACCACACTTATTCCAACATTGAAGCTACTATAAAGTATATTGTAAGTTCACTCAGTAACATTGTTGCAACAAACTATTTATCAAAATACACATTATACATACACTTGCATTGTGTAAGTGTGTGTATGTGAAATATAGCAACATCAAAGAACACTGTTTCCCCCCTTTCATTTTAAAATCTCAATAAAATTTTGTCTTTCTTTCTCTCCCTCTCTCTTACTCTGTCTATTTCCTTTTTTCCAACATTTTCACTTTCATATTCTTTCACCTTTCTCTTGCTATTTCTCTTTTTCTCACATTTTCTCTCATCTTCATTGTTCTTCTCTACAGAATGGAGAAAGAGAGACAATTCCAAAACAGAATGACCAAATTGTTTTTATATGACTACGAGAAAATAAATAGAATTGAATTTTATATAAATTATTGTTTTATACTTCAAAATAAATACTACCATTACTTGTCCAGTAGGGTAAGGAACAATAATATATATTTTTCTGAGGGTGATCATTCCCTAATTTTTTAGTACAATGTGGACACACAAAGAAAATTTTCCTTTATATTATAGATTGGCCATAATATTTTTAGTACTGCATTTTGGCAGCAATTCTTATAATTACAATTCCTATTTCAAAGTTCACCATATTTAATGTTGCTTCGTAGTCACTATTCAGAGAATATGTCTTTGTATGTCTATATTAATCTCAAATACTGTGTGGAAGATCCATTTAATATGAACAAATTAGTGTCCACATATAAAAATTAACTTGCCTGCATATCAGTTGTAGGTAATATGTAGCAGCAATTAAATAAGATTGCTAAATAGACAACCAGTGAAATAAACAGCAACAGAAAAATAGTATTCTTTTTTCAGTCTCAAGTTACTATAAGAAAAAATGTGTTCCACTAGCATAACTTAGAGATGCTAGCAATAACATAAATGTGAGATGAAATAATCATTAATGATTTGTCAAAAATGCAGTCAGGTAATGTTTTTGTTTCAATTGCTATTTTAATATTATGATTATCATCTGTATAAAAAATGCATTTAGATTAATGTTTTCATTAGTTGCCTACTATTTCTACACTTGCTTTCACTTTAATAACTCTTTTTTTCATATTTACATGGTTGTTACTAACTTATCTCCCCTTTCTTCAATTCTACAGTCATCAAAGAGGAAAAGAGTTCACCTTCAAGCAAAGCAATATGGTAACATCTTCCTCACTTCCTCAAGACAATAAAAGAAGAAATATGACAACATATATAAAACAGCAGTATTTAATCATTGCTGTTGTTGTAGATATAGTCCAATTGCATGTTTGTAAAAATGAAGGAAGAAAAATGTATTTACCTCGATGTCAGTCCGTAGTTTGAGATAATCAAAGTCAGAGCCAGAATGGCGGTGAAATTCATCCTTTTTTACAGGTTTGAAATCCACAGTCTGAAAATATATGAATTTAAAAAATGATTATATATATAGTAAATAATGACAGCTTTATAAAATACCAATATATTGTTTTTCAAGTAATTCTTTTGTTTTCTAGAGTTTAGGAAATTACAGGAATAGACAAGATGAAGAAATTTAAAACATTTTATTTGTTTTAAACACGTTTCAAAAGGAGAAATAAGAAATGAAAAATGGCAAAAAATTTGCTCAAGTTCCATTATTAATAAATAGATAAATATATGAAATAGCTAGGAAATTACATGAATATATAAATAAACTAACTTGCTACAGTTAATGATGAAATATTCATGACATTCAGTCAGTGAAACTGATTCTCAAACAATGAACAGATGCCAAAATGTTAAGTTTAATAGAGTAGTCTTCATAACACTAAATGTGTATATGATTTAGAAATCAGTTTGATATAAATCAAGTTTAAAATCCCTTTATAATATGAAAATGCAAGCTGACCTTGATTTCTTTCTTTGGGGATGTTGGTTTGACCATCTTTTCTGCTTGTCTTTTATCTGCTTCAATTTCCTAAAATAAAAATTCATTTGTTTTAAATCGTAGCTTCAAAACAAAGATAATAATAAGAGTACATTGTAGAAAATTTTCAAAATGAACATTTAGATTGTAGGCATATTCTCCTTCCTCATCCTTATATATTTGTTTCTAATTTTGGCACATGGCCAGTAATTCGAAGAGAAGAGGAAGTCGACTAAATCAACCCCAATGCATTACTGGTACTTTATTTCATTGACACTGTAAGGATGAAAGGCGAAGTTAACGTCAGCAGAATTTGAACTCAGAACATAAAGGGTCATAACTACATGCCACAAAACATGTATGATGCTCTAAGGCCTCTGCCAATCTGCTACTCCTCTTTATATATTAAAACTAGCTTTGAAAGAAGCAAATATATCCAATTCAATTGACACTTCAAGGGTCACTTTAGATGCACTACACACTATGTCTTAAAAAGAAAACAGGATGGTCATGGCTGAATGATAGGTCCACTTCATCAGGGCTGACCCGGAGCCCATAAAAAAGAGTGTTATTTTATTTTTTAATGTTGATAAAAATGATACTAATAAGGACATTAAACCTACTGAAAACAATGGCAGTGATGAGTTCCGTAGGAAATTTCAGAAAATTATATTTATGTCCATATTTTACTGGTACTTCTTCAACCAAGGATGTTGGTTCATTATCATCATCGTTTAACGTTCATCTTCCATGCTAGCATGGGTAGGACGGGTTGACCCTTAGGGAGAAAATCAGGTCAGAGGACCATGTTTTTCAATTTGATTGTAATTTATTACACAAGAATTGGAGAAAATGTCACATAACAACTATCAAAAGATGCAATGAAAAGTTGGCTGAAAAGTCATCATATTCAAAAATAGAACGAATAAAACAAAACCAAAGACAAGGTTGTTCTATTCTCTTTTCATTTCTACTGTCCTATTTATTGAAGCCAAAATGAAATATTACAGATTAATAAAAAATTTGAATCACAAAACTGTGTTAAAGTGTTCATATTAATCTAAAAACCTTCCTTCATAATTTTATATAAAACCCTTTAAGTTATATTCCAAACACCAAATAAATAAGAAAGTTAGTTATATTATTAAATTCCTCCCAATTCTTGATTATTCTTCTTTGCAGGTCCTGTGAGAAGCAACCGTCTCCAACTGATCTGTCTGGATCCATAAGTGAGACCAGCTAAGCTCATGGATGTTATCCAACTATCTTGCTAAGAGTCTACCCCTGGGATTTCTGTCGGTTGGTTTTTGCCTGTAAAATATGTCCAGTAATTCTTTCCTGAGATATTCTAATTACATGCCCACAGCTGTAATCTCTCAATTCCGAGAAGTAGTGGCTCTACCTGGAGTGACTCACTGATCTCTGAGCTGCGTACTCTACCGAGTAACGTTACTCTAAAGACCTTTTGGAGGAACCCCATTTCGGCCAATTGTATTCGTGATCATATTCTTTTGGTCATTACTCAAGGTTCATTACTATAGGTAAGGGTTAGCATGAATACCGAATTGAAGATAGCAAGTTTGGCTTTTAAACCTACCTCCCTGCTTCTTGATTATTTTCAAAATTATTTGAAAATCACAAGCAGAAGTATGATGATGAAAGGGTTAAAAGAAATCTGTAATCAGATCAGCTGCATCCTTTTGGTTTTAATACCTGTTTTATAAGTTAACGACATTAGATGTCTTCAACATGGCAGATCTTTATTTGATGCAATGCTTGAGAGAGCAATGTTCTCTGATCTGATCTCAGAATTTCTTACCATAGCTTATGCCAACTTAAAACATACTTTTACCAAACACATGCCAAACAAAAATGAGAAAAGTACAAATCAGATACATTATGCTTATATGTGAACATTTTTTTGGAGTGAGATACTAGAGTAAAAAGAATTCTTGAATGTGATATTTTACAAAGTTAATACAAAAGATATGACTGTTACAAGAATTGTATGAAAACAAATAATTCTTAGGATCATCAATATCCCAAAATATTTGTTACACTGATACACTGTTATACTTATTCTTTAGTTCTGCAGTAAATAGAGCACTATGCATCATAAAATTAGAAAATAAATATAAACACCTATCACCATCATCATCATTCAATAACTGTTTTGCTTGCTAGCAAGGGTTGGGTGGAGCATCACAGACCATGTCAGTACAATCAGAGCTATTGATTTCTCAGATAGGCTGGAGGCCTGCTTCTCGTTTACAGAGTCCTCAGGACCATTTATTTTGTATGTTTTCTATAGATGGATGCCCTTCCTATTACCAACCACTTTATAAAGTGTACTGAGTCCATTTGTCATATAAATCTTTAACACTAGGGAGGTTGTTGTGTTCTTGTCACAAGTGAAGAATCCTCTTGACCCTGTTTTGGCATGGTTTCTACAGCTGGATGCCCTTCCTATCACCAACCACCTTATAGGGTGTACTGGGTGTATTTTTCATGGCACCAGTACTAGAGAGGTTGCCATGTTGTGACTGGTAGGTCCTCTCAACATTGATGAAGTTGAAATTGAAACAGTTTCAATATGGATAATTTAAGTTGTGATTATGTTACAGCTACCTGGGTATCTCTGTGAGAATAGCAAGCACTATTGTTTCAGGATTGTTTATCCCTCTTCAGTTGTGTTAACTGAAATGAGTGAAACTAGTTGTCAAGTTAAGCCTGCCCTGGGAGAGGTGACCACCAATAAGACTGCCTGAGCCAGAAATTGTTTAATGTAGACAAAAGGAATATTAAATAGTATAACTATAAATGGGGGGATTAGGTCACAGTCATGTGAACTCTTAACCTCTTCTGAAAGATTTCACAAAAGTTGAAGCAATCCAACTGAACTGGTTGAAGAGTGTCAGATATTGACATCTCTTTACTGCTCTATGCAATCCAAGATCTAATGGTGAAGCAAAGAATTTCATAGGAACACTGCAATTAAATATATGAAACCTACTGATTTCAAGGCTCTTAAAAAATGCATTGACAACTTTCTGCTTCAATACCAAAATGCTCCATATATGGTTATGCTATTTATACACCTTTTGTCTACAGTAAATTTCTTCTGACTCAGACAGTTTTATTAATGATCACTCCTCCCAAGACAGGCTCAATTTAACAGCTAGTTTTGTTCATTTCAACTGGTGACAAATGAGCAAGAATGCCTAGGGAAATTCAAAAGTTCAACCTTCTTCAATCCTTCTACCACTTCTGTCACTAGTTCCTTACTTCTACAACTATTTCTACAACCATTCAAATAGACCTAAAGATCGAAAACTTGGAATACAGCTGAAGAAGTTCAGTCACAGAATTCAAGCAGGTGCTTCCTGCATGAAACCCTTGCAAGTAAAATCTCATAATTTTGCAGAATTGTGATCAGTTCTTGGAGTTACACAGTACTACTTATGTTTCATTCCTAATTTTTCAAGCAAAGCAGAACCATTATTTCAACTGCAATCCATGACAAAATTCCAATGGAGGAATGAACAAGAGAGAAGTCTATGAGATCTTTTGTTTTTAGCCTCCGATGCCATTGTTAAGCCGTTTTCCATGAAAACGAAGACAAATGTCATAATGGATGCATCTGAACATGGTATCAGTGCAGTCCTAAAACATGATGGGCATCCAGTAATGTGTATATCTCAGTGTCTACATCAACTGAAAAAGGGTACACTCAAATGATGCCCGAGACATTAGCTGTATACTGGGCTGTAACACAATTACAGTTTCGGGTTAATGTTCAGTTTACAATTATGGGTCTTACTTTTATTTTCAATCTTGATAAGTTGTTGGATTTGCGATGCTTGGGTTTAATGGAACTCATTTTGCTGCCTCGTGCATTTACTGACTGGTTGAAGAGTGCACTACAGGCTATAACAGAGGAGTTTAAGACCGGAAGCCCATGGGAACTCCTGTACGCAGATTATCTTACACACATAGCAGAATCTATGGTGGAACTAGAGAAAAAATTCCAAACATGGAAACATGGACTAGAAACAAAGGGTCTTAAAGTCAACCTAACAAAGGTCCTTGTAAGTAGAAGAGAAAATAGAAGCCTGATCTCCTCAGGGAGGTGGCCTTGCTCAGTATGTAGGAAAGGTGTAGGTAGAATTCCACCCTCTGTCCCAAATGCAAATTATAGGTACACAAGAGATGTTGTGGGATCTCAGGAAGTTTAGTTAGGAATGTAGGCTTTACATGTAGCAGATGCACCGGGACAGTAAGCAGCAAAAGACCACAGGAAACAAGCGCTACCAAATTCTGGGAGGGCTCAGTAGAAACAGTAGACAGCTTCTGTTACCTAGATGACCAAATTAGCAGTAGCGGTGTGTGTTCTGAAAGTACAGTAGCCAGAGTAAGAACGGGATGGAAGAAGTTCAGGGAGCTACTACCACTGCTGGCTACAAAAGGCTTTTCCTTCAAAAGGCACACAATATAATGCGTGCATATGAACACCAATGTTGTATGGTAGTGAGAACTGGGTGCTGTCTGCTGAAGACTTGCATAGATTGGAAAGAAATGAAGCTTGCATGAACGGCAAAGCATAAACAAACTGAGAGAGAAACTAGGCACAAGAAGAATCAAATGCTGTGTGCAAAAGAGGAGACTGTGTTGGTATGCACATATGATGCGTATAAAGGATGACAGCAGCATAAAAAGGTGCAGAGTGCTCAAAGTTGATGGGAGCCCAGGAAGACTTAGGATGAGGTGATAAAAGCTGCCCTTGTCCAACTGCATCTCTCAAAGGTGATTATACAGGACCGAGATCTCTGGCATTGCGCAGTAATACAGAAGACCCAACTCCCACAAGCACAGGCCGAAACTGAAGCATATACAGTATGCACCACCCCATCCTCCCATACAACTCCCACGAGGGCTGTACAAAGTATGTATCTAGTGAAGCTCCCAGCCCACACTGTAAAGCAGTCATGATGGTGACATGGCAACAAGCACCCAGCCCACACTGTAAAGTGGTCGTGTAGGTGTCACGACAAAAAGCACCCAGCCCACACTGTAAAATGGCCGTGTCGGTGTCATGACAAAAAGCACCCAGCCCACACTGTAAAATGGCCGTGTCGGTGTCACAAAAAGCACCCAGTCCACACTGTATAGTGGTTTTGTAGGCGTCACGAAAAAAGCAGCCAGAAACTCACTGTAAATGAGGTTTGTGTTATCAAGGGCTGTAGAAACCAAGCCAAAATCAGTTCTGTACATGCAAGACATGATCACCTGACCTAGCATTGCCCACAACAGGACAACCCATCTAACCCATGCTAGCAAGGGAAAATAAACGTAAAACGGTGATGATGATATTAATGCCTGCTTGTATGTTAGTCAGTCCGTCTGTATATGTTGACAACAAAGACCAACATAGAAATGTTTATTTATTTTATGTTGCTGGCACCTGTGCATGTAAAATTTCATAGCTCTTGTTTTTTTTACCCCCCACTCTTTTGTTTTACCATTTCCTGAAGTATAAAGTGGTTGTCACATTGACAATCATGTTATATATTAGGAAACCGGATCAATAATGCCTCTGTATTTATTCCAACTCACAGTGCTCAACGTTCAAATTCCACCAAGGTCAATTTTCCTCCCATACTTCTGGAGGTTGATAAAATATTGTACTAGTACTGGGACCAATTTAATAGACTTTCTCCTCCTCGAAATTGCTGGCCTTGTGCCTAAATTAGAAATCATTATAGAGATATATCTATATAGTTGCACACGTTACCACAAACCATGCAGAGCGCAGTGAAAGATATGTGGGTATAGTGTATGACCAATTAAAAGATAATTCCATGCACGTCTCATCATTTAGACACCATGAGATGAAGACCACCAAGCCCCTTGCAAAACGAGACTGGCAATTAGAAGACAATTGCAATCCCATACAATAAAATGGAAAATTCTAGAGAATTTCAGACCATAGATTAACGAATTGAAGAGATGTTCCCTTCGTATCAGTGAGAAATACAGGATTCTACAGGGATGCAGTCAGCAAACAAACACCTGAACACAAAGAATAAAGTTTTTAAAGGCTTACATCTCATGGTAAAACCACAGACTGGATCACAAACAAAAGTGCTATATCCACCTTAATTTCTTATATCTAACATTGTGCAATGCATGTCACCTTTCTTTGACTCTTTCACACTTTACACTTACAAACTTACAAACAATTGAACACAGAAACACTTTAACAATTCTGACACATCACAAGCTCCCCAAGAAGACATTTGTCATTTCCCTTTGACTATAGATTAATATATTCTTCAGGTTATATCCCCCTTTCACATAGGATCTCACCTCAAAATCTCATTCAAACAACTTGCTTTTATGCTTGATGATAATGTGCATTTTGCATTCCGCACCATCATGTACAGTCTGCAGATGTTTACTGCACATATGCCTTGAAACCTAAGGCAGAGTTATGAATGTTACACATACGAGCCACAATAAATTATATATCACGTTGCTCCTTCTACCTGGATTTGCAGTCAATAGATAGTATTAGCAACTGGAGAGACCAATGGAAACATTGTTTCCTCAGTCCGATTTGACGACCAAATTTCAACCCAGCAACTACAACAACAACAACACCATTGTCTGCAGCAGCAGCAGCATCAAATTGAAATGAACATCAAGAGGAACAACAAACAACAACAACAACAACAACACCAACAACAACAACATCAACTGCCACCATCACCAGTGATTGGACCTTAAGAAAACTACAACTACAATCATCATCATTATCATCATCATCATCGTTTAACGTCCGTGTTCCATGCTTGCATGGGTTTGGATGGAGGGTTTTCCCACTTGAGGCAAGAGTGGTTATCTTGCTCGCATAGGACTATCTGGCGGGTTTTCTACAGCTGGATGCCCTTCCTAACACCAACCACATTTACAGTGTGGGTCTGGGAGGTTTTTACCATGTTGCCTACACGGCCACATTACAGCGTGGACTGTGTGTTTTTTTGACGTGACACCTACACGATCTCATTTGTTTCGGCCTGGATGTTGTGGCACCAACATAACTTTACATTGAAAGGGGCGGTGTGGATGGGGTGGGGGTGGTGGGACGGGGGTGTATTTTGTTAGAGATGCCTACTGACTGTAGTAGGTTTTACTTTGTATTTAGGTAAGGCGGGTCTTCTCTATTACTGAGTACCGCCGAAGGTCTCGGTCCAGTGACATTGTCTTGGAGAGGTGTAAGTGTGTGAGGTCGGAATTTATCAGCTCGTCCCAGGTTTTTCTGGGTCTGCCTATTCCGTGGCTACCGTCTATCTTTATTGCCCTGCACTTTGTTATACAACTATCGTCCTTCATGCGCATCATGTGACCATACCAACGTAGCCTTCTCTCGAGTAAACAACATCTGATCCCTCTTATTTCTAATTTTTTCCTTAGTTCGTTTATGCTTTGCCGTTCACGTATATTACTATTACACATCCAGCGGAGCATGCAAGCTTCGTTTCTCTCTAGTCTGCGTATATCCTCTGCACACAATGCCCAGGTCTCACTGCCGTGCAACATTGCTGTTCGTATGCAGGCATCGTACAACCTGCCTTTCATTTTTAGGGAGAACCCTTTAGCGGCTAATAGTGGTATGAGCTCTCTGAACTTTTTCCACCCAGTTCTGACTCTAGCTACTGTACTTTCAGAGCACCCTCCCCCACTGCTGATTTTGTCACCCAGGTAACGGAAGCTGTCCACTATTTCTATAGAACCCTCTGCGCAGTTGAAAGAGCTAGTATTTTTTGGGCACTTGCTGCTACTTATTGCCCCAGAACACCGGCCACATGTAAAATCTATGTTCTTAGTTAGCTTACCTGTGATCCCACTACATCTTTTATGCACCCAAACTTTGCATTTGGGACACAAAATGGAGTTTCTACCTACGCCTTTCCTACACTCTGAGCATGGCCACTTCCCGGAGGGGACCGCCGCCTTATTTTCTTTCTTACAAACTAGAACTTTAGTCTTAGCCAGGTTAATTTTAAGGCCTTTTGATTCTAGGCCGTGCTTCCATGTTTGGAATTTCTTCTCTAGCTCGGCCATTGATTCAGCTATGAGCGTTAGATCATCTGCGTATAGGAGTTCCCATGGGCAGCCGGTCTTGAACTCCACTGTTATAGCCTGGAGGGCAATAATAAATAGTAGGGGGCTAAGAACAGAGCCCTGATGAACACCAACTTTTACACTAAACTCTTCACTATATTCGTTGTTAATTCTAACCTTGCTGACTGTTTCTTTATACATGGCTTGTATAGCTCTCACAAGCCATTCATCAACACCTAGTTTTCTAAGAGCCCACCAAATAATGGAACGGGGGACTCTGTCGAAGGCTTTCTCCAAGTCGACGAAAGCTAAGTATAGGGGTTTACTTTTAGCTAGGTACTTCTCCTGTAGTTGTCGTACGATGAAAAGAGCGTCTGTGGTACTTTTTCCTGACACAAACCCGAACTGCATTTCATCTAGATCAATTCGCTCTCCGATTAGTTGCGCTATTACTTTTTCCGTGACCTTCATGACCTGGTCGAGTAATTTAATGCCTCTATAGTTACTCCTATCTAGGGCATCTCCTTTACCCTTATAACAGTTAACGATGATGCTGCTACGCCAGTCCTTCGGAACAGCCCCATTCTGTATGACTTGGTTGACTATCCGGGTGACCATGGTGTGTCCCACCGTACCAGATGCCTTCAGCATCTCGGCAACTATTTCCGAAGGCCCAGCCGCCTTACCCGTCTTCATATCTTTGATTGCCTTACTTATTATACTACCCTCGACTAACACTGCTGGTCCCTCTATTGGGTCGATGTGGGGGAGACTGTCTTTCTCCCATTTATTCTCCTCATTTAGTAGCCTTTCATAGTGACACTTCCAAGCTACCTTCTTATCAGCGTCGGTGATGGCAAGTACGCCGTCATCATTAAGTACACACTTCTCCCCGACAATATCACTGTTTTCCTTGACACATTGCCTAGCAATCCTGAACACCTCACGTTTTTGGTCCTCGCGTTGTAGAACATGCTTGAACTTTCTTTCCTCTGCTTCCCTTCTTGCGAAGTACACTTGTCTCCTAGCTTCCCTCCTGGCCACTTGATAGTCTTCTCTACTTCCCCCATCCCGCCATACTTTCCAAGCCTGCTTTTTGGCCTTGATTGACTCCTCCACCTTACTGTTCCACCACCAAGTTACTCTCCTCCTGCCAACAGGCCTGCTCCAGCCACAGACTTCATCTGTCGCCATCAGCAGGTTTGCTTTCAGAAATTGCCACTGTCCCTCTATATTGTCCGACTCTAAATGCTCTTCCTTACTGTCGAAAGCATCAAGTAATATGCTTTGAAATTTATTTTTGGCTGTGGGGTCCTTTAGCTTCCATATTTTTCTCCTGAGGATAGTCCTCTTCTGTTGTCTAGTACATTTCGTCTTGACTATTAGGTCGCTAATTATCAGTCTATGTTGGGAGGTGCATTCTTCATGGGGGAGGGATTTAGTGTTTACAACAGTCACTCTGTCACGTCTCCTGGTAAGGATATAATCTACCTGGCTGGTATGTTCCCCTGATCTGTAGGTGATCAAGTGATTGTCTCGTTTTTTTGAAGTTAGTGTTGCAGATAGTTAGGTTATTTGCGTCACAGAATTCCAGGATTCTGGAGCCTTCCTCATTTCTAGTACCAAACCCATAGCCTCCATGGATTTCGTCGTAGCCGTCACAATGTTGTCCAACGATAATAGTAATTATTCTGTTTTTGGCACGGGGCAGTGATTTTCCCAGCGCATTGCTGGTGCCTTGTTTTCTCGACTCCGTGGGGATAAAGGACAGGGTTGACCTCGGCGGAATTTGGGCCCAGCGTGTGGAGGGTCGTAGCTCTATGCTGTAAAACAATTATTATAAAATAAAGTACCAGTAATACGCTGGGTAATGCTGGCACAAGGCCAGCATTACTCAGTGTATTACTAGGTGTGTGTGTGTGTGTAAGTGAGTGAGTGGCGTGTGTGTGTTTGTATGCATGAGTATTGGTGTGTGAGTGGCGTGTGTGTGTTTGTATGCATGAGTGTTGGTGTGTGAGTGAGTGTGTGTGTCGTGTGTATGAGTGCTAATAAGTGATTATTTTCTTTCTTTTTTTTTTGCGCAGGGACATAAAAATAATCGGGCTGGACACCCGATCGCGCAGTTAAACCACTGGGAGTGAAGGACTCCTAGCCCTTGTCAGAGCTTTCTTCTAGAAGGTATCTCAGGAAACTGGATTAACTCCAACATAAAACCTGCGGATCAGTAGTTACCGATGATGTTGATCTTTTCTTCTTTTCGGGTTATAGCTACTGTCGCTCAGAGAGTGGGATTGGCTCAGTGCACAGTCTTTCCTCACTTTAAAAATATTCTTCATGCACAGGCATTGCACGATTGTATTAATTAATAATTATTAATAGTGTTATTGCTATTGTTGTTATTGTTATTATTTTTATGACCATGCTGTAAAATGGAGGGGTAGAGAGGGCCCATGAGTCCAGTAAGACATCCTCTCTACTGCTGGTGGCACGAATAAAAGCACCCAGTCCATGCTGCAAAGAGGCACTGGTGTTAGGAAGAGCATCCAACCAGTGTATTAATGCCAAAACAATATGAGCACAGCAACAAATATATATCGCAATAACTGCTTCAACAGCAATAACACTAACCATGTTAGGGCTGCGCACAGTAGTGGGGTGGCTGGTGTGGCCATGTGCGAGAACCCCCGACCGTCTTCAAGCAATCGCACTACAGGAAAAGGAATAAAAATATGAAGCCATCGCGTCTCAGAGTTGCACCACTTAATGTTGGCACTCTCACAGGTAGATCTGGTGAAATAGCGGAGATGCTGGAGAGAAGACATGTGGATGTGTGCTGCGTGCAAGAGGTGAGATGGAGAGGTGCCTCTGTAAGACTAATCGCAGGCAAACATCTTAGTTATAAGCTTTTCTGGGTAGGTAAGGATGGGTTAGAGGGAGTAGGCATTTTCTTGGCTGAGAGATGGATCAATAAGACAATAGAGGTAGTTCCAGTTAATAATAGAATAATTAAGCTTAGATTAGTTGTAGGCAGGAGACTACTGACAATCATCTCTGCCTATGCTCCACAAGCAGGCCTAGGTAAAGAAGAGAAAGACTGCTTTTACGAGCAACTTTTACAAACAGCCGCAATGACAGAGGACAGAGACATCGTTATGCTAGCAGGGGACTTCAATGGTCATGTTGGACAGCTCCAGGATGGTTATACTGGGGTACATGGTGGGCACAGTTATGGCTCAAAAAATGAAGAAGGAGTGAGACTTCTTGAATTTTGTGATGCAATTACACTGACTATTTGCAACACTAACTTCCAGAAACCTGCCAACCACCTAATAACCTACAAATCAGGCGAGCACATAAGCCAGATTGACTTCTTACTAATTAGGCAGCGAGACAGGCAGATGGTGTCAAATACCAAAGCATACCCTGGTGAAGAATGTACATCACAACATAGTATAGTCGTTAGTGATATCTCAGTAAGCAAGAGATAGAATGATACATACAGGAAGGTGTGGAGAAGAAAGGTCTGGAAGCTAAAAGACCTTTCACTAAAATACAAATTTAAGAAAGCCCTTCAAGATGTGTATGACGAAAAAGAAGACGATTTAGAGTCATATGACATAGATGATAACTGGAATTTCTTACGTGATAACTTACTGCAGGCTACTGAAGAAACTTGTGGCTGGAGCAGAGCTCCAACCAGACAGAGTGACCTGGTGGTGGAACAGCACGGTAGATAGGGCCATTAGAGACAAAAGACTAGCATGGAAGGCTTGGAAAAAGGGTGGGAGTAGGGAAGGATATACAGCCGCTATTAGAGAAGCTAGACGCCAGGTGTATTTAGCACGCAGGGAGGCTGAGAGTAGGAGGTTTGTCAATGTTCTGCGACGGGAAGATCAGACATGCGGTGTTCTACATTGCAAGGCAGTGTGTCAATGCGAATCAGGATGCTGTTGGAGATAAATGTGTCCGGAATGATGCCGGTGTACTTAGTGTCACGAATGATCAGAAAAAGGAGGCCTGGAAATGTCATTACGAATGTGGAGAACAAATGGGAGAGAGAGAAATTACCCTCAGTAGATCCGACAAAGGGACCAGCTATTGAGATTGACGAATATAGGGTCCAAGAGGCGATTAAGGAAATGAAAAATGGTAAGGCAGCTAGACGGTCAGGGATAGTTGCTGAGATGCTGAAGGCATCAGGGGACGTAGGCACTAAACTGGTTGCACGCATCATCAATCAGGCTATATATGGCGGTGTCATACCCAAAGACTGGTGCAGTAGTATTCTCATAAATTGCTACAAAGGTAAAGGGGATGCTCTGGAGAGGAGCAATTATAGGAGTATAAAACTGATGGATCAGGTTATGAAAGTGGCAGAAAGGATATTAGCACAACTAATTAGAGAAAGGGTCAAACTAGATGAGATGCAGTTTGGTTTTGTGCCTGGGAAAAGTACAACAGATGCCCTCTTCTTGGTGAGACAATTACAAGAGAGGTTTTTAGAGAAGAATAAGCCACTATACTTAGCTTTTGTTGATCTAGAGAAGGCCTTTGATAGAGTACCCCGATCTGTCATCTGGTGGTCCCTAACGAAACTAGGTGTTGAGAAATGGCTTGTGAGGACAGTGCAAATTTTGTACAAAGGTGCTGTCAATAAAGTGAGGGTAGGAATGGAGTTTAGTGAGGAATTCCAGATACAAGTAGGAGTATATCAGGGTTCGGTCTTCAGCCCGCTCTTGTTCATTATAGTCCTCCAAGCCATAACAGAGGAGTTTAAGACTGGCTGTCCATGGGAACTTCTCTATGCTGATGATCTGGTTCTTATAGTAGAATTAGTAGAGGAGCTAGAGAATAAATTCTGGCAATGGAAACAGCAGTTGGAATTAAGAGGACTGAGAGTGAACCTAGCTAAGACAAAAGTGTTGATGAGTAGAAAAGAGGACAAAACTCTGATTCTGTCAGGGAAATGGCCTTGTTCGATATGCAGAAAAGGAACTGGCATAAATTCTATAAAATGCACACAGTGCAGATCTTGGGTACGCAAGAGATGTAGTGGGATAGCAGGCAAACTAATAGGTAGGGAGAAATACATATGCAGTAGATGTACAGGAAAATTAGACAGTAGAAGTCGCATTGATAGACACATTTTTCAAATGCAGGTGGGTTATAGCTTCTGATACCTAGGAGATCAGATTAGCATGGGAGGGAAGTATTCTGAGGCCATAGTATCTAGAATAAGGACGGGTTAGAAGAAGTTTAGGGAGCTGCTTCCTCTGCTGATGAAGGGTTTCTCCCTGCATACGAAAGGCCGGGTATATGATGCCTGTGAGGAGCGCGATGCTGCATGGTAGTGAGATATGGGCTGTAACTGCAGAGGATATGTGACGGCTGAAGAGAAATGAAGCAAACATGCTCCTTTGGATGAGCCATGTCAATGTGCATGAACGACCAAACATGGATGTGTTGAGAGAGAAACTGTGTCTGAGAGGGATAGAATGTAGTGTGCGAGAGAGAAGACTGAGATGGTATGGACATGTGATGTGCATGGAGGATGACTGCTGGGTAAAGAAGTGCCAAGAAATCCCAGTAGATGGGAGAAGCAGTAGAGGAAGACCATGAAAAACATGGGCAGAGGTGGTGAAAACAGACCTCGGATTGCTGAAGCTCACGGAGGAGATGACGAAGGACCGTGACAAGTGGGGAGATGCTGTGCTGAATAGGATCCGTCCAACCCTTGCAAGCAGGGAAAAGTGGACGTAAAATGATGATATACTAGACCACCCGTGACCCATTGGGTCATGTTCACTTAAAAATAATTTTCAAATAATTAGACTATACAGACATGTATATAATGTAAAATGAAATGCAAGGCACATTTGTGTGTGTGTGTATATATATGTGAGTGTCTGTGACCTATATACACAGGCCACCGACACACACATACATACATACACACACACTTAGAAATCCTTCCTATTTAGCAGGAAATATGATACATATGATTTAATATTCAGTCACCAAATTCGAGCTAGATACAATAATGCTGTATTCAATTCTTTGAAGTCAGCTGTTATAATTACATTCAACAACACCACCAGCTCTCTCTCTCTCCCATTTTCCTTCTGTCTCTCTCTCTATGTCTCTCTTTCAATCTAATCTCTCCCAACCACTATCTCTTTCTCTCTATATATTTATGAAGGTACCCAGAAAAACCCCGTATCTCGGGAATCCGTTCTTTGATTTACGCGAAACTTCCTTTCAAAGTATTTTTCCATTATGCGTCGTTTTGGCTGTATTAAATAACAGACAACCACACAATCACAGAGTTTTAGTAGTAAACTAGACCACCCGTTACCCATTGAGTCACGTTCACTTATATATGTATTTTAAAAATCATGTTCACTTAAAAATAATATTTAAATAATTTAAATATACACAAACATGTATATAATGTGAAATGAAATTGGAAGGCACATATAGATATGTGTGTGTATACATATATAAGCAATGGGTACACAAGAGATGCAGTGGGATCTCAGGTAGGCTAACAAAGAATGTAGGTTTCACTTGTAGCATGTGCACAGGGGCAGTAAGTAGCAAGAACCCTCAGGATACAATCACCTTCAAGTTACCTGGGTGACCAAATCAGTAGTGTTCTCAAGGCACAGTAACCAGAGTGAGATCGGGTTGGAGAAAATTCAGGCAGCTACTACCGTTACTAACTACAAAAGGTTTTTCTCTCAAAATGAAAGGCAGACTGTATGATGCATGTATACAAACAACAATGTTGCACGGCAGTAAGACCTAGGCACTATATGAGGAGAACCTGCGAAGATTGGAAAGAAATGAAGCCTCCATGCTTCGCTGGGTGTGCAATAGCAATATATGTGAACAGCAAAGTATAAATGTACTGCATGAGAAATTTGGCATAAGAGGGATCAATTGTTGCATGCAGGAGAGGAGATTGCGTAGGTGTGGACATATGATGAGTATAATAAGGTGCAGAGCGTTCAATGTCGATGGTAGCCGTGGTGTGGGCAAACCTAGGAAGACTTGGGATGAGGTAATAAAAGCTGACCTTGCACAATTACACAAAACCGTGACCTCTGCCGCTATGCAGTTTTACAGAAGACCCCGTCCTCTATTATTCTCGGGCTGAGGCTTATACCTAGTAGGCAACATCTTCCTCAACCTTCTATCCCCTCTCATTCACCTCCTTTAGCAGTAACCATACCTCCCCTACTACCCTGTCCACATTTTCCCCAAGCTTCCTCCCCACCTCCTAGTCCTAAGACAAAAGTGTCCAGGCCCCACTGTAAAGTGATCATGTCAGTGACATGACAAAGGTGCCCAGTTCACACTGTAAAGTGGTTGTGTAGGTGTCACGACAAAAAGTACCCAGTTCACACTGTAAAATGGTTGTGTAGGTGTCATGACAAAAAGTGCCCAGTTCACACTGTAAAATGGTCGTGTAGGTGTCACGATAAAAAGCACCCAGCATTATATATGTTGTTGTCATGGAGGTTTCAAATATGTCCAGAAAGTGCTGTCTAGTGTCGCCTAACCAGGTTTCTAAATGAATGTTGGTGTTGGTAGTACCAGGTCTTAAACTCGCAGACGGTTAATCCAATGTAGGTCTTGTTGGAGTGTTCTGTCCTCACGTTGCACTGGTAGACCACGTTTCATTCTGTTGTTGAGGGGGCACGATGATCTATCCAGACAGTTTGCACCTCCTAATTTGCTCACTGCTAATATCGTTGTTGTTTCTGTTAGAGAGGAGTTTTTTGTTGTTAGATGAAGCAATGTTTTGTGCAAAGTTGGATGTAGTGCTGTACAAAAGTTTAAGTGTTTCTATTGATGATATTGTGGTAGCGGTGTTGGGGTGGGAAGATCTTCCCAATTGGTGTTGCAACCTCGGCATTGTGGGGAGGGTTTAACCACGTTATGTGACGTGAGCAGCAGCATGGCCTGCTGGATCTGGTAGTATGGCCTGGATAATAGGAAATGTCTTCCCGGAAGCTGCTCCTTTTGAGGGCCTGGTTGTAATAAAGCGTGTGTGCATTGAAGATCTGGTCATTTGCGGACAAGGGCAAACTTAATATAAATACTCTACGTTACCTGCTTTGACTTATATATGCCGAAAATATATTTTTTTCGTTTGTTTGTTTTTTATCACTTTGAATTGAAGTTTAGTACATTACCATTTCTACAGATTGTAAATAGTTGTATAGGATAAAATCTCTCTTAAGGCTGTGCAGGTGCACCTAACTGGCTTTGCTTCCTCATGTCAGTCCTGCCTTCTTCCCCCTTCCCCCTTGTATTTCGGCCTGTTTAGCAACCCCCAACCTCCCCCTGCCAACGTGAAGGTGTAATAAACTACATACATGACATCCTAGATCACTGACCTCTCCCTGTGAAAGACAAGAAAAACAACAAACTTTTAAGATTTTTTGCTTTTTTTTTTTTTTTTTTGCTTTGACTGCATGCCCATATATGGACTTGGTAAGTTCAACTAGATTCCTGCCGTTCTAATACTGGTGGGTTAGTTCGAATCTAGCTGTCGAAATGGCCGGAGATCAGCTATCGAGGTCCTGAATCTTTTCATATATATATCTCTCTGGAATTTTACCTGCTCTATATATATATATTTATTAAAATCTTAATAAATATTTGCTCTATGGTTTTATATATTTTATATATATATATTATCCTTGTCGAGCCCTCTTTGCATTTTTGTCTTCACATTTATTATTATATCATAATCTATAAAGCTCAGTGTATGGACATGCTCCTTCGTTATAGAAATCTACGATATAGAATTTCTTCAATTGAAATTTACAATTCAGCATTCGAAATAGCTTCGATTGCGTCTTGACGCAGATAATTTTTTCAATTTCACCCACAATTACGCAAAAAATAGATAAAACTCAATATTTTACGATTTTTCTCTCTCAAGCTGCTAAACTCTTTCTACTACCATTCAAAATCTATACAACTTCATACTTTCTGCTTCTTTCTCTTTCCAAGCTTGATGGTGATACTGTCCGTTTTACTCTCTCATATCATCTGCTTCCCTCTATCTACAACCCACATATTTTGCTACTTTCTCTTTTATACTTCAAAATTACTGATTTATTTCCAAACACATACAAACACACACTCACTTCAAATGATAAAAAAACATTTAAAGCAATTAAACAACGTGCGTGATTTATAACCACACTAACTTTTAGTTGCTTCAAACTTAATGATTTATTTACAAACACATACAAACACACACTCACATAAATTGATAAAAAAAAATTTAAAGCAATTAAACAACGCGCGGGATTTATAACTACAAATACACGACTATTCATTAACAACATTTAAAGCAATTAAACAACGTGCGTGATTGCCGAAGAGAGAGAGAAGAGAGTGAGAGAGAGAGAGAAGAGAGTGAGAAGGAGAGAGAGAGAGAACGTTTATTATTACATAAAGTACCAGTAATGTACTGGTTATTTGCTGGCCTTGTGCCAAAAAAGTAGAAAAAATTATTACATTTCATACGAAACGACAATTATTCAAATTATTCAACAGATACATTTATTCAACAACAAGCGATAAATCTTTTTTAAAACCTCTCAACGAAAGTGGATTCTTACAGACTTTGAGTCGAATCGGTTTGAAATTGTGCAAATGTATAAACATGGAACATGTGCACACACACAACAACAACAACAACAATCTGCCTTTTATAGATAATGATAAACAATATCCTCTATGAGGTCACTAAAGATATAGAAATGATTCTGGAAGGTGTATTTCAGGAAAACTTTGTTATACTCCTTTGTTGTATAGTTTTATGATACTCTATTACTATGAAAAATTCTGCATCCAGCAAAAAGCCACTCAACTGATTGGCATGATGTCACTCACTAACACACTCCAAGCTGAAGCCTAGTTGTGCCGTGTCCACTTTTCACCTTTTCTACAGCTATTACAATAACCTCTGCTTATGCTCTCATTTTTCATATTTTCATATCATGTAGAATCATTGACACTGGTCAAGTACTAATCAAATAAGACGACATAAGAACATTTTCAAATGAGTTTGTCCAATGAATCGGAATTGATTTCTTAAAATCCAGTTAGCTTTTCTGTTTTGGACAAGCTACCTAAGAATATAAAATTGATATTAAAATTGAAGTATATAAAATATTAGGAAGTGTTTGTTGAAAGTCATACATTTGATATAGAATTAATATATTGCAGATAGACACAAGCATGACCATTTCGTTAAGGAACTTGCTTTGCAATCACATGGTTCAGGTTTTAGTAACACTGTGCAGCATCTTGGGCAAGTACATTGTAGCCTCAGGTTGACCAATGCCACAAGACTGGAATTTGGAAGCTGGAAACTGCAGACACTTGACAAGTGTGTGTGTGTGTGTGTGTGTGTTTGTTTCTGTCTGTCCATGTCTACATTTATTTCTGCTTCTGTGCTTATGACCCATAATTTGGCAGTTTAACAAAAAGAGATTGATGAAATAAGAACCAGGCTGGAAAAAATAAGCAGTAGAATCAATATGATCAACTAAAATTCCTTTAAGGTGGTGCCTCTGAAACCAGTAAAAAATAATAATAAAAGAATAATATATAAATACAAATTAAAATCTAATAAAAATAAATATTTATGAATAAAAATAATGCTACACAGTGGAATTCAAATTTAACCAAATCTGAGCAATGAATAACCAGATAGGACAAAATGAAAGGGTTAACCTTCTACAAGAAACTAAGATGAATAAACAAACAAATGAAATTTTAATTTATGCCTTCTAGCATTGTTAAAGTAGCTTTGTCAAGATGAGTAATTCAGTCCAAACTGCTAGGTTTCTAAACAGAGCTCTAATTAAAACTTTGAAGGAGAGCGAGCCTCTTCTAGCAACTATACAAGAATGTGACAAGTAGCAGAAGCTACTTTCATTTTGTTTTTGCTTGTTTGTTTTCCTTTTGGGGTGAGGGGAGTTAATCGAGGCAACTTCCAACTCTAGTTCTGTTAAGGAAAAGGAGTTGTATGGACTGTAATAAAAATAAACTATATATGGGAGCTAAGATGATATTTAATGAAATAACAATAGCAACATATAGAGGCAGAAACAATTAAAGTTCTTTTCCACAAGTAATAATATAAAGCAACAGAGAGAAGCAAAGGTAGTAACAAAAAAAGTATAGACAAAATATGCAGCTAAAGAGTTAAACAGACCTAAGTGGTATTTCAGTACATAACACAGCAAATAAAGTAGGCAACAAATACTAATTACATTTGACAGCTCAATGTGTATGTATATATATGCATACATACATG
This sequence comes from Eledone cirrhosa, assembly GCA_964016885.1. Taxonomy (NCBI): domain Eukaryota; kingdom Metazoa; phylum Mollusca; class Cephalopoda; order Octopoda; family Eledonidae; genus Eledone; species Eledone cirrhosa. The sequence goes on from OZ024741.1 coordinate 393,243,050, forward strand.
TGTGTATGTATGTGTCAGTGTCAGATGTGCCTGAAATAATTTGCTAAAGAACATAACAATACATCATTTACTATTTAAAAACATTTTCTCCACTTCTTAAACATATAAATGATAGGAAATGTTTTTTAAGTTAGTCATTACAATTTGCTTGTAAGCAAAATATTTAAATATGTCAATATTATATACCAGCATGAATTATAATAAATATTTTTTTTTCTTTTGACTAATAGCTATAGTGTAATTCTATTTTACTCACAACCATTTTTCTAGGAGTAAAAATCCAATCAAATTTAATCTAAATATTTGCAAAATTCTCTCCAATTTGTAACCATTTTCTGCTTTACACACACATATATATATATATATACATATGTGTGTATATATATATATATATATATAATGTGTGTGTGTATATATATAGTGTGTGTATGTATATATATATATAGTATGTGTGTATATATATATATATATATATATATATATATATATATATAGTCCTATACGAGCAAGACACGGTCACCCGATCTATCTTGCCTCAAGTGGGACAATTCCCGTCTAACCCATGCTAACATGGGAGATAGACGTTAAACGATGATGATGAATAAGAGAAATGGTGTTATTCGTACATCTTTATTTTATTCATTATACGTATTTCGAAGGTGTAAGTTAGTTATATAAAGCCACCTGACACGTTCTCTTCATATGTGTGTGTGTACAGTGGCAAAACGCACGTCCCACCTGAATAAACTTGATGAAAATTTGACACCACCTCGTCCATACATATTATTATATGTGTGTGTGTGTATATATATATATATATATATATATATATAATATACGTGTGTGTATGTATTGTATCATGTTCATCATTTATCATCCATTTTTCCATGCTTGCATGGGTTAGACGAGTTGTCCTGTTGTAGATAACACTAGGTCAGGTGACCATGTCCTGCTCATACAGGACTGATTTTGGCTTGGTTTCTACAGCTGGATGCCCTTCCTAACGCCAACCTTATATGTGAAGAAATACAACTAGCCACAGTGATGCTGCTACTACCACCTTTCTCTCAATACACAAGAGTTCATTTTACAGTCTCCTTCTCAACAATGAAGATGAAAAAGCTTACCTCAAGGCTTAATTTTATATCTTTAATTTTTAGTTTTTAATCCTTATTAATTCTTTTGAATTGTAATACTCAACATTTGATAAGATGAATTTTACTAACACATCGAAACCGGTAATGCTTTATATACTTTATATACATTATAAAACTCGTTTTTTAAAAGAATTTTCCTCTCATTTTTACAATAATGCCACTTTGACGAATCAAAGAAGGGAAAAAAATTTCCAGTGCTATTTCCAATCTCACCTTTTCTCTATAACCACTATTTTGTACAGAACCTTACATCCCTTTTCAAATATATATATATATATATACATATCTATATATATAAAACTGAGGATGTCTGTCTGTGAGTGTGTGAGTTTGAATCCCTAAAACTCGAGAAGCACCCAACCGACTGTTTTCAAACTTTATACATGTAATACTTATGTTTCAGGGAGTGTTCTGAGCAAATAAAATTCCAAATTTTCAATGCCCTAAGGACCGCACTAGGCGATTTAGCGATGTCTCTCTATAATTCTTAGTCTTTCTCTTTTTAGATAGATACATACATATAAGGTCACGCCCTTATAATATCTGTCCGTATGTCTGGCTGTCTGTATTACGTCACTTCCCACAATTCCCTCTGCGTCCAGAACGCGCCCTTATAATATCTGTCTGTATGTCTGCCTGTCTGCATTATGTCACTTCCCAAAATTCCCTCTGCTTGCAGATTTTCCACTTACGGCCCACTGCCTCCGGTTATTGTGCCACCCTTGCTCAAGACAAATCTCACACTCATTCCCCAAACAGTTGGTGAGTGCACACTTCTTCCTCATGTTTCAAGCCACAGTGTGGCTTACTTACGTACCACCAGACCCTTACTTCTTTGCCAGTCGTGGTTGTGGCAATACTAAGCTTAGCTAAGGCGGTTATATATTTCACACAACACTAAAAATTAAAGCCAGTAAAGAAAAACATCGCTATAATAGCTTCAGTTTTCACAGTATTGCTTACTTACTTGCCTTTACGAGAACAAAAGTTACTATTTTACTGCTTAGTATTGTAGAAAATCTATATATATATATATTTTCGTTTTGACTTTATATTTTTATGTGAATTACTTAAGAAATAAATTATTGTATATTATTTTTGCGTGTAAATTTTATACTTTCAGGGAGTGTTATGCACATAAAAAATTCAACTTTTTGATCCCCTAGGGCCCACATTAGATGAAAAACTGCGTTTTTTTTCAGCTTTTTAGGGGTATTTTGAGGCATTACGTCAGACCGATTTCATGGAAATTGTAACTATGTATTAGTCAATCTCTTCTTCATAACGTGAGCAAAGAAAATCCAACTTTTTTATGGCCCAGAGCCCGCATTAGGTGAAAAACTTCATGTGAGAAACCGACTCTCTCTCTATTGGTAAAACTTTGTGAAATTATAAAAGCAGAAGAACATACATACATACATACATGGTGGCTGCCAACTCGTTTTCGAGTACGGCCACTACTTTATATCCATGTAGGAGAACCCCTACCGATGCCCTGAACAAGTGTGACTTTTTAGTCCAGCCAGTGACTTGAAAACTCTGGTACAAACACTACACCTGTGACAATTATTGACACATAGTGCTGGGCCCATGGTACCATGTGACGACAAGTGCAGAGAGATCTCCAGATATAAAGCAATGCCTGTGCCGTGAAGCTTTTATAGTGAGCAAAGGCACTGCACAAAGCCAGTCCCACTCTCTTAACCAAGATGATATTTACCAAAAAGAAGAACAAGTCAACATCATTGGATACCATCAGGGTTGCAGGTGTTATATCAGAGTTTTCCTTCTCCTAGAATTCTGCCTTGACAAAGGCTAAGGGGTCATCTCTCCTTACATACATACATACATATATATATATACATACACGTGAACGACAAAGCATAAATGAATTGAGAGAGAGACTGAGCATAAGAGGAATCAAATGCTGCGTGCAGGAGAGGCGGTTACGCTGGTATGGACATGTGATGCGTATGAAGGATGACAGCTGCATAAAAAGGTGCAGAGCACTAGAAGTTGATGGAAACCGCGGAGTGGGGAGACCCAAGATGACTTGGGATGAGGTGATAAAAGCCGACCTTACCCAACTACACCTCTCAAAGTCAATGACACACGACCGTGACTTCTGGCGTCACGCAGTAATACAGGGTACCCGACCTCCCATGGGTACATGCTGAAGCATATAAACAATATGCCCCCCCCCCCCCACCGCAAGGTGGTCGTGGAGGTGCCACGGCAAAAAAGCACCCAGCCCACACTGTAAAGTGGACGTGTAGGCGCCACGAAAAAGCACCCAGCACTCACTGTAAATGAGGTTGGTGTTAGGAAGGGCATCCAGCTGTAGAAATCAAGCCAGATCAGTTCCTGTATGAGCAAGGCATGGTCAGCCGACCAGACACTGCCCACAACAGGACAACCCGTCTAACCCATGCTAGCGTGGAAGAACGGACGTAAAACGGTGATGATGATGATGATGATGATACACACATATACATACATATACATACATATACATACACATACATACACACATATACATACATACATACATATACATACATACATATACATATACATATATATACATACATATACACACATATATACATACATATACATATACACATACATATGCATATACACACATATATACACAAGAGATGTAGCGGGATAGCAGGCAAACTAACAGGTAGGGAGAAATATGTATGCAGTAGTTGTACAGGGAAATTAGACAGTAGAAGTCGCACTGATAGAGACATTTTTCAAATGCAAGAGGGCGCTATAGAAGTGGTGGATAGCTTCCGGTACCTAGGAGATCAGATTAGCATGGGAGGAGGGTGTTCCGAGGCCATAGTATCTAGAATAAGGACGGGTTGGAAGAAGTTTAGGGAGCTGCTTCCTCTGTTGACGAAGAAGGGTTTCTCCCTGCGTACGAAAGGCCGGTTGTATGATGCCTGTGTGAGGAGCGCGATGCTGCATGGTAGTGAGACATGGGCAGCAACTGCAGAGGATATGCGACGGCTGCAGAGAAATGAGGCAAGCATGCTCCGTTGGATGTGCAGTGTAAATGTGCGTGAACGACCCAGCATAAATGTGTTGAGAGAGAAACTGTGTCTGAGAGGGATAGATGTAGTGTACGGGAGAGGAGACTGAGGTGGTATGGACATGTGATGTGCATGGAGGATGATCGATGGGTGAAGAAGTGCCAGGAAATGCCAGTTGAAGGAAGACGTGGTAGAGGTAGACCACGAAAAACATGGGCGGAGGTGGTGAGAACAGACCTCAGATCATTGAAGCTCACGGTGGAGATGACGAGGGACCGTGACGGGTGGAGAGGTGCTGAATAAGACCCATCCCACCCTTGCAAGCAGGGAAAAGCGGACGTAAAATGGTGATGATGATATATATATATATATATATATATATATATATATATATATATATATATATATATATATATGTATATATATATATGTACATATGTATATATATATGTATATATATATATATATATGTATATATATATGTATATATATATGTATATATATATGTATATATATATATATATATATATATAT
>OZ024741.1:393267784-393272784 GCA_964016885.1 Eledone cirrhosa
CATTTTACGTCCGCTTTTCCCTGCTTGCAAGGGTGGGACGAGAACTGATTCTGGCTTGATTTCTACAGCTGGATGCCCTTCCTAACACCAACCTCATTTACAGTGAGTGCTGGGTGCTTTTTTTCCGTGGCGCCTACATGTCCACTTTACAGTGTGGGCTGGGTGCTTTTTTGCACCTCCACGACCACTTTGCAGTGGAATGATAGGTACCCCAGTCCCTATCATCTCATTTCTACGGCTGAGTAAACTGGAGCAATGTGAAATAAAGTGTCTTTCCCAAGGACACAACATATCATCCGGTCTGAGAATTGAACTCACCTTTCGATTGCAAAGCCAATGCTCTAACCACTAAGCCCTGTGCTTCCATATATATATATATATACATATATAAATATATAAATATATACATATATAAATACATATATACATATGATGTGTTGTTTCCTTGAGTAAGTCACTTTATTTCACATTGCTCCAGTTTACTCAGCTGTAGAAATGAGATGATAGGGACTGGAGTCCCTATCATTCCACTGCAAAGTGGTCATGGAGGCGCCACGGCAAAAAAGCACCCAGCACTCACTGTAAATGAGGTTGGTGTTAGGAAGAGCATCCAGCTGTAGAAATCAAGCCAGAATCAGTTCCCGTCCCACACTTGCAAGTAGGGAAAAGTGGACATAAAATGAAATGATGATGAAATGATGAAATATATACATATATAAATATATAGTAATAATAATAAATTTGAAGACTAAAATCCAGTTAAGGGAGAAAGCAGCGATTCTTTGCTTAAACTTTAATCTGTTATTTTAATAAATATATATACATATATAAATATATACATATATAAATATATACATATATAAATATATATATATATATATATATATATACATACATATATACATATACTAGCAGAATGGCCCAGCGTTGCTCAGGCTTCTAAACATAGATTGGCATCTTTATCCTTCCTTTCTGAAACAGTACAGGGAAGTACGGAATACCTCAGTCTGGAGATGGTGTCTACATTTTGTGCTTAGGCAAATAATTTTCCATTAAGATTTTTCAAAAGCATGTAATTGCGTTCCCTCTTTTTTTTGTTGTATATCCTCTTCTGCCTCATCTATCTAAACAATGATTGTAGCACCTCCTTGTATACAATGTTCCTTGTTCTTCCGTGTCGGGCATATGCAAAGAGATTTGTCTTGCTTCCCACTCTTGAGCAGCCAATGTATAGTTGCCCATGTGAAAAACATGACTCTTCCAAAAGAAGACCAGCAACAGCTAGGGTCTGACCCTGGGATTTGTTGATAGACATTGCAAAGCTGACACGGTTCGGCGAATGGTTCGTTGGTTGTCTGTTTCAAGTGCTCTTCTGGTGACAGTACGTTCAGTATCTTGCGACTGTTGAATAGCAGATTCCACTGACAATTCGTTTGCCCGCCTTGTTCTTTTTCTTGCCGCTTTCACAGTATTTCGGCCAAATGGAGTATCTCTTCCTTCGAGGCATGACCTAAAAGCAGGACGAAGTACACTAAGACTAACTGGTAGAGTAAGGAGTACTCGGAAGATGCAGTACTCGACTACCAAGTGGCGCTGAAAGGAGCCCACCATACCGACAGAACAACACCCAGAGAATCGGGGGAATGCCGTAATAAGGCCAGGACCCAGCGTAAGGAATGAGCAACACAACGGCCGAACCTGCAACTGCAGAGTAGGCACACAATGCCCTCAGCAGGTAAGATGCCTGACGAAGGGCGCAGTCTATAAATGTGTGGTTAACACGCACAACACCAAGGGCACCTACATCGGCGCAGCATCCACGACCTTTAAATCGAGGATGTACAATCACATGAACTCTTTCAAGGACCGGAGCAAGAGACACTCCACTAGGTTGGCGGACCTAATATGGGACTTGAAGGACACCGGCATCTCGTATGATCTCAACTGGAGTACCATTCAACATGCCAGTGCATATTCGGCAGGCGAGAGGAAGTGCAGGCTATGCCTGTCCGAGGACATGGAGATAGTGAGATTAAAGGATGACGCAGTCAACCTGAAATCGGAGATCATCATGACATGCAGACACCAGCAAAAGTGCACACTCTCCGCATGGGTACCCCCAGATGGCCCCAACTTAAGCCATACGGGACGCGGACGTCAGCCAGGGTAGCGGCGCGAATCCATACCTTGATGACTATGTATGCCCTGTGGGGTAGGTCGACACAATCAATGCTGCCCATTTGACTCTGCACCTCATTTTAAACACCACCGTCGCAGGAGCCAGGGCATAGCAGCTATAATTAATCCCGTATCATACATCACTAAGGCACTCTATTTCAGCCACAGTAACATACTCCATTATAAGCTGTTCTCCCGCACTCCCTACATATGTATTTTTTAAGTAGTGTGTGTATTTTCTCTACGTATTCCATTATGTAACACTTTATGTATTTTTTCATGTACAACCCAATGTGTATTTTTTTATATATTTTTATATATTTTTAATATATTCTTTATATAATTTTTATATATGTTTTGGGTATATCCTTTACATTATTCCTGCGAGCTTCCCATATGTAATTTCGTTAGCAGCATAATACCAACTCTGTCAACATGTGTATCAAAGTGTGTCTGCATATACGTATATACCGTTATGTGAGATGCTGCATGTGTTCACCGTCGTATCCCTCATATATACTTTATTCATACTTTGCATGTATTTCCCCACGTAATATTTCGATGTACAGCATCATGTGCATCCTTTCATACACCTTCCAAATATTATTTATACAGTTTATTTTCATATATGTGCATACGTGTGTGTGTGTGTATGTCTGTATGGGTGTGAGTGCATAAAGGGGTGTATGTGTGTGTGTGTAGGGGGGGGGGGGGGTATATATGTATATGTCTGTGTGTGTGTATGGGTGAGCGTATGTGTGCGTATGTACACGTGTACGAAAAAATATATATGCGTGTGTATGTACATGTATATATATATAAGTGTGTGTGTATGTATATATATATATATATATATATATATATATATATATATATATGTATATATGTGTGACTGTGTATGAATAGAGATATATGTGTATACGTGGGCACCTGATGTGTACATGTGGGCGTGTGTCTGCGTATAAATGTACCTATATATGAGAGGTGAAAATATATATATACATGTGTGTATGTACATGTGTGAACGCAAACACGCAAGCTCTATATGTGTGTGTGCGTACGTCCACATAGATAAGTGTACGATTAATGGCTCTGAATGCCTCTATATAGGTGTGCGCACATGTGTGTGTGGGTGTTTATGTATGGGGAGGCAGGCAAGCAAGGGAAGGGCATGGGAATTCATAACAACTATCCTACACACAGCAGTAATTTATAGCGACGCCTGAATAGAGATGACAGCGGGCAGATTTCAATGGTCAAGCACTTGATGACGTCGCGAACTATCAACCAATCAAACAGGATGATGGCAGATGATAAACATTCGAAGGGTCGGAGTCCAGCAGAAAGAGAATTTGCTTTGAAATCACTAGAGGTATCTGAGGAACTTGTGAATCCAGAGTCAGGTTTGATCCACAAACAGATCGCACCTCGAGCTGTTCACCGCAGAAACAATTGTAATACGTAATATATTGTTCTGATGCATCACTCATTCTTTGTTTTCCACTTTATCATACTCTGCTCTGAAGCAGCGTAGAGTACTCAACCACACTGTAATGTGGCCTTGTAAGTAACATGGTAAAAAGTTCACAGTTCCACACTGTAAATGTGGTTGGTGTTAGGAAGGGCATCCAGCAGTAGAAAACCTGCCGGATAGCCTATATGAGCGACACACGGTCACCAGACCAACCTTGCCTCAAGGGGACAACTCCCGTCTAACCCATGCTAGTGTGGAAGATGGACGTTAACCGAAGATGATGATGATGATATGCATACATATATATATATATACATATATATATATAAACATACATATATATATATAAACATATACATAAACATATATAAACATATACATAAACATATATATATATATATACACATATAAACATATACATAAACATACATATATATATATAAACATATACATAAACATATATATATATATACACATATAAACATATACATAAACATACATATATATATAAACATATATATATATATATATATATATATATATACATAAACATACATATATAAACATATATATATATATATACATAAACATATATATATATATATATATATATATATATATACATATATATATATATATATATATACATATATAAACATATATATATATATATACCTATATAAACATATATATATATATATACCTATATAAACATATATATATATATATACCTATATAAACATATATATATATATATATATATATATATATATATATATATTTACATATATATATATTTATATCAAGTAAAATAACGGAGCAAAGGACTCGCGTATAATCCTGTAATTAAATGACCTCAAAGAAAGAGTTTTCCTGGGCACTTTAAAATACAATATATAGAAGGGAAAGACACAGGAGAGTGTGTTTTTCTGTAAAGAAAAACACATTCTTGTGTCTTTCTCCTATATATATTGTATATATTTATATATATATATATATATATACATATATATACATATATATATACATATATACATACATATGTATATATATATCATCATCATCATCATCGTTTAACGTCCATATTCCACGCTTGCATGGGTTTGGACGGGAGTTTTCCCACTTGAGGCAAGAGTGGTTGTCTTGCTCGCATAGGACTGTCTGGCGGGTTTTCTACAGCTGGATGCTCTTCCTAACACCAACCACATTTACAGTGTGGGACTGGGAGGTTTTTACCGTGTTACCTACACAGCCACATTACAGCGTGGACTGTGTGTTTTTTTTTGTCGTGACACCTACACAACCTCATTTGTTTCGGCCTGAATGTTGTGGCACCAACATAACTTTA
>OZ024741.1:393277784-393282784 GCA_964016885.1 Eledone cirrhosa
CATTAAATTAATCGACCAGGTCATGAAGGTCACGGAAAAAGTAATAGCGCAACTAATCAGAGAGCGAATTGATCTAGATGAAATGCTGTTCGGGTTTGTGTCAGGAAAAAGTACCACAGACGCTCTTTTCATTGTACGACAACTACAGGAGAAGTACCTAGCTAAAAGTAAACCCCTATACTTAGCTTTCGTCGACTTGGAGAAGGCCTTCGACAGAGTCCCCCGTTCCATTATCTGGTGGACTCTTAGAAAACTAGGTGTTGATGAATGGCTTGGGAGAGCTATACAAGCCATGTATAAAGAAACAGTCAGCAAGGTTAGAATTAACAACGAATATAGTGAAGAGTTTAGTGTAAAAGTTGGTGTTCATCAGGGCTCTGTTCTTAGCCCCCTACTATTTATTATTGCCCTCCAGGCTATAACAGTGGAGTTCAAGACCGGCTGCCCATGGGAACTCCTATACGCAGATGATCTAACGCTCATAGCTGAATCAATGGCCGAGCTAGAGAAGAAATTCCAAACATGGAAGCACGGCCTAGAATCAAAAGGCCTTAAAATTAACCTGGCTAAGACTAAAGTTCTAGTTTGTAAGAAAGAAAATAAGGCGGCGGTCCCCTCCGGGAAGTGGCCATGCGCAGAGTGTAGGAAAGGCGTAGGTAGAAATTCCATTTTGTGTCCCAAATGCAAAGTTTGGGTGCATAAAAGATGTAGTGGGATCACAGGTAAGCTAACTAAGAACATAGATTTTACATGTGGCCGGTGTTCTGGGGCAATAAGTAGCAGCAAGTGCCCACAGAATACTAGCTCTTTCAACTGCGCAGAGGGTTCAAAAGAAATAGTGGACAGCTTCCGTTACCTGGGTGACAAAATCAGCAGTGGGGGAGGGTGCTCTGAAAGTACTGTAGCTAGAGTCAGAACTGGGTGGAAAAAGTTCAGAGAGCTTATATCACTATTAGCTGCTAAAGGGTTCTCCCTAAAAATGAAAGGCAGGCTGTACGATGCCTGCATACGAACAGCAATGTTGCATGGCAGTGAGACCTGGGCATTGTGTGCAGAGGATATACGCAGACTAGAGAGAAACGAAGCTTGCATACTCCGCTGGATGTGTAATAGTAATATACGTGAACGACAAAGCATAAACGAACTAAGGAAAAAATTAGAAATAAGAGGGATCAGATGTTGTTTACTAGAGAGAAGGCTACGTTGGTATGGTCACGTGATGCGCATGAAGGACGATAGCTGTATAACAAAGTGCAGGGCAATAAAGATAGACGGTAGCCACGGAATAGGCAGACCCAGAAAAACCTGGGACGAGCTGATAAACTCCGACCTCACACACTTACACCTCTCCAAGACAATGTCACTGGACCGAGACCTTTGGCGGTACTCAGTAATAGAGAAGACCCGCCTTACCTAAATACAAAGTAAAACCTACTACAGTCAGTAGGCATCTCTAACAAAATACACCCCCCCGTCCCACCACCCCCACCCCATCCACACCGCCCCCTTCTATGTAAAGTTATGTTGGTGCCACACCATCCAGGCCGAAACAAATGAGATCGTGTAGGTGTCACGACAAAAAAACACACAGTCCACGCTGTAATGTGGCCGTGTAGGCAACACGGTAAAAACCTCCCAGACCCACACTGTAAATGTGGTTGGTGTTAGGAAGGGCATCCAACTGTAGAAAACCTGCCAGACAGTCCTATGCGAGCAAGACAATCACTCTTGCCTCAAGTGGGAAAACCCCCGTCCAAACCCATGCAAGCGTGGAACACGGACGTTAAACGTTGATGATGACATACATATATATGTATATATATATAATTAAGTTAAAAATGTACATCCTCATATGTATACTGAAATACTAGTATGCATATGAATACACACACGTGTACATATGTAGATGTACCGAGTTTTTCACTGGACACTTTACTGTGAGTGTCCAGCTATTCTGTATGTAAACACATAGACAAACCGGTTTTTAGAGTCATACTGGTTTTCGAGGAAACACCTTTCCTCTATTCTCCAGAAAGCCAGACAAGGAATATTGGACTAGTTTCGATGTTGTTACATCTCATCAGCAATATTTACCTATCTTCCGGCCTTTCTAGAGAATCGTAAAAGCACATATCGTTATATGCTTTTTCTATGAAAATTAGTAGTGGGCAGACTAATTTGCATAGAGCGTGAGTACGTACCGGTTCAGCGGAGACGATAAAAACAAATAACGAAACAAAATTAAATTTTGTTTCGTTTGTAACTCACTTTTGTATGACTGACGAAAGCCAGTCCCACTCTCTTAACCAAGATGATATTTACCAAAAAGAAGAACAAGTCAACATCATTGGATACCATCAGAGTTGCAGGTGTTATATCAGAGTTTTCCTTCTCCTAGAATTCTGCCTTGACAAAGGCTAAGGCGTCATCTCTCCCGGTGATTTTGGATTGCCATTGACTCTTAAGAGCTCCTTTGCCCTTTGACAGGTTTTGTTTTTAGTCCTGCAGGATGTCCAAAGTCACCCTCCTCACCAAGAAACCTTGGTGGGGTTGCCAGTTTAGTCGCCAACGACCCGACCATGAGACAGGTTGTACTGGGATACATGTTACCAGTAGCACCAAGTGGTGACCTGACATACATACATACATACATACATACATACATACATACATACATACATACATGCATACATGCATGCATGCATGCATGCATGCGTGCATACATACATAAGATAAGAAAACACCAGGGAGAGACATGATTGTCGGCTACTGGTACAAAAAACTAATATTCTATCGGAGGTATCTTACTGACCTCTACCAACAAGTTCTTAAGGGAGATACACTTATACCAGAATGGTTGACATTAGCACAAACGTTACTGGTCCCCAAGAACAAAGACACCCACTTGGCAAAAAACTACCGACCCATTGCATGCCAGAACCTGATGTATAAGATGTATACAGCCTGCCTGAACCTATTCCTCCAAGATCACTGTGAAAATAATAACATCATCACAGATGAACAAGCAACTGGAAAGAAAAGGGTTTGGGGATGTGCTGAACAACTCCTAATCAACAAAACTGCGATGTCGGAGGTGCGACAACTTAGGAGGAATATGACTACAGTCTGGCTGGACTACAAGAAAGCTTTCGATTCTGTTCCCCACTCTTGGATGATAGAGGCCCTCCAACTTGCTAAAGTCCCAGACATTATTGTCAGCGCCATAGAGAGGCTGTCTTCTTCTTGGGCTACTATAAGGTTAAAGACAGGGAGGGAGGACTCTATTTTCACTGATAAAATAAAATATTGCAGGGGTATATTTCAGGGGGACAGTCTCTCTGTGATATTGTTCATCTTGTCATTAAACCCCTTGTCCTTTCTGCTCAAGAAATGTGAGGGATACATCATTGGCTCACAGGAGGACAGAAATACTAACCTAACCCATAACTTCTTTGTGGACGATCTGAAACTCTATGCCGAGAACATGGATGGGATGAAGAAAAATCTTGACCTGGTTACAACGTTCTCAAAGGATATAGGAATGGAGTTTGGCCAAGATAAATGCTCATACATGACTGTAAAGCGGGGAAAATCAACAACCCAATCTAGCAACATTGTCATCAATGGTCTAAATGTTTCACCGATATCTGATGAGGACTGCTACAGATACCTGGGGATACATGAGAACATATCCTATAATGGTATCTGTAATAAAGAACGCGTAACCAAGGAATACTACACCCGATTAAGAAAAATATGGTCATCAGAACTCTCTGTGCACAACAAAACAGTGGCTCACAATGTGTTTGCTGTGCCTGTCCTAACACCAACGTTTGGAATATTCAATTGGACGATAGACGAAATCTGAGCAGTTGATGTTGGAACTCGAAAAATACTAAACAGTACCGGAAACTTCCACATCAACAGTGACATAGACCGCCTTTACTTGAAACATAAGCAGGGAGGCAGAGGCCTAACATCAGTCCAGACAACATTTGAATGTCGCATCATATCTCTCCGACAACATCTACGAACCTCGAAGCGTAGGAGCCCGCTTCTCGAGCAAGTCTATCTGCATGAAACAGATAAGATCATGAGAGTTGGGAAGGAACTCCTTGAGAGATATTCCCTGCGTGATAATCAAAAACTCACACCCAGGGATGTCGCTCAGCAGTATCGCAGTGAATCCATGGATGAAAACCTGAGTTTTGCATGGATATGTTGCCAGGAAGCTCCAGAGTGAGAGTAATATAGGTAAGGAAAGTAGTCTATCTTGGACCAACAACTGCTATATTGGCTCCCACTTTGAAGGATACGCTTTTGCAATACAAGAACAGGAGATTAGCACGAAATACCTGATTCACAAAAGAGATAGGGATGCAGGCAAAACACCTAGATGTGATAACAAGTGCAGACTCTGCAGAACTAATATCGAGGATATCACCCATGTCATCAGCAGTTGCCCAAAGATGTCATCATGGTACTATCTACCTATGAGGCATGATGTAGTGGCCAAAACACTGTACAATGCAGTTCGTAAAAAAGATAGCCCCGATAATAAACACATTAAAAGCTACAACAATGTGGAAGACATCCATGTACATAATATGAAAGAGTACTGGTGGAATGTTCCAGTAAAAACCCCAATAAAATGCAGGCATAACAGACCAGATATTATGATATGGGACAGGGAGAAGAAAACATGCACAGTAGTGGAAATTAGCTGCCCAGCGGATGCCAATATAATATCAAAGATTAGTGAAAAGGAGAATATTTATGCAGAACTGATGAGAAATCTGCAGATACTCCACCCTGATTGCACCTTCAGATTTATGCCTGTGATTATTGGGGCACTGGGATATGTTAGTAACTGCCTCAATACAAATCTTGAGAAGCTAGGCTTCACAGGAACATAAAGAACACAACTAGTTAGGAAATTACAAGTACAATCCATTAATGGAACAGTAAATTATGTAAAACATTCCAAAAATTTTGCATCT
>OZ024741.1:393290284-393307784 GCA_964016885.1 Eledone cirrhosa
GCATAGTTGCTTCATTTCTCTCTAGCCTACACATGTCCTCTGCAGTCACAGCCCATGTTTCACTACCATGCAGCATTGCACTTCACAGACATCATAGTTGTCCTTTTGTGGTCAACAGTGGGAGTATCTCTCTAAACATATCCTTATTAAAGCTGTTGTTCTCTCAGAGGACCCTCCTCCGTTGTTAATTAAGTCATCTAGATAGCAGAAGCTATCAACTGTCCTTGTGACTGGAATAGGTTTACATCACTGGCACTCTTCCCCCTCGGTTACCCTTGAGCGTCTACATACAAAATTTTCCTTTCTTGTTAGTCTACCCATTATCCCACTACATCTCATGTACATCACAGAGTTTATGCCTACCCCCTTTCTAGATATTAATCAGGGTCCTATCTTCTCTCTTACTCACTAGCACTTTAGTTTTGGCTAAGTTTACTTTCAGACCATTTGATTCTAAATTCTGTTTCCATAGTTGGAACTTATTTTCTAGTTCTTTAATGGATTCGGCACTTATTTTCTAGTTCTTTAATGGATTCGGCACTATAAGGGCAGCCAGTCTTAAACTCCTGTTATAGCCAGAAGAACAACAATGAATTGTAGTGGGCTAAAAACAGAACCCTGATGAACTCCTACCTGTACCTTGAATTCCTCACTTAACTCACTTCCTACTATCACTTTGCTGACAGCTCCTCTGTACATGGCTTGTACTGCTCTCACCAGCTAATTTCCTTAACTCTTTAGCATTTATATTATTCTATATTTACTATTGTATTTTCATGGTAAAAGCTTTACCTCATATAAATATCTCACATAATATTGAATCTATCAGATTTTGATATTATTTATTTTGAGAACAATACCTTCACATCAGTATAAGCAGCCAGTTACAACCGGTTTGAACAGAAAGAGGTGAGAGAATTTGGGCCGAATACAGCCGGTTTAAATGCTAAAGGGTAAAGGACTACTAGATAATAGATCGAGGTACTTTGTCAAAGGCCTTTTCTAAATTAATGAAAACTAGGTATAGTGGCTTATTTTTTACTAGGAACTTCTCTTGTAGTTGCCTCACTAAGAAGAGGGCATCTGTAGTACTTTTCCCAGGTATGAAACCAAACTGCATCTTGTCTAATTTGATTCTTTCTCTAGTTAGTTGTGATATAACTCTTTGCATCATTTTCATAATTTGGTCCATTAGTTTTATTCCTCTATAGTTACTCCTTTGCCCTTGTATCAATTTATGATTGTAGTGATTGACTAAGCAGGTTACTAATTTGACTCCTACTTCTGATGCTTTTAGCATCTCAGCAACTATCTCTGATCGTCCCACAGTTTTACCCTTTTCATCTATTTGAATGCGCCTTTAACCCTATAACTATCAACTTCAATGGCTGGCCCTTCTGTTATGTAAGGTGGGGGTAGTTTCTCTTCTTCCCATTTATTCTCTACATTCATCAGTTTCTCATAGTAACATTTCCAGGCCTCAATGGTTCTAAATGCACTAGTGTCATTTCTAACACTTTTCCCCAACAACATCATGATTTACAATGACACATTGCCATGCAATTCGGAACACTTCGCATCTCTGATAATCATGTCACAGGATGTTGGCAAACTTTCCTTCTACAGCCTCACTCCAAGCTGTGTATACCTGTCGTCTAGCTTCTCTCTTAGCTACCTGGCACCAGTCTCTGCTACCTCCATTTTTCCAGTCTTTCCATGCTCGTCTCTTGGATTTAATAGCTCTGTCCACTGTACTGTTCCACCACCAAGTCACCCTCTGTCTGGCTGGTGCTCTACTCCAGTCATAAATCTCATCAGTAGTTCGCAAAAGGTTGTCACTCAGGAATTTCCTGTTGTCCTCTACATCATATGCATCTAGTTCATCGCCTCTCTCATCAAATGCATCCTGTAGGGCCTTTCAAAACCTACATTTAACCGAAAAGTCCTTTAGCTTCCAAACTATCATCGCCATATTTTCCTGCATATCTTGTTCTGCCTTGTGCTTATTTTGATGTTACTAATAACTATGTTGGGCGGTGCATTCTTCCCCAGTATTTATTACAGTCTGTTTATCTCGTCTTAAAAATAAGTAATGAATTTGGCTTTTGTGTTCGCCTGATTGATATGGGATCAGGTAACTGGCTGGCTGGTTTCCTGAAATTTTTGTTGCAAATGGTTACTTCTTTTGCATCACAGAATTCCAGGAGCCTCAATCCCTCTGCTTCATTTCTTGAGCAATAACCACAGCCGCCATGAACTCCACTGAATCCGTCCTGGTACTGCCCGACATTACATATGTGAAAGAGAACTTACCATATTTGATTAAATGTTTTTTATATAGCTAAAAGAACACTCAGAAAAGTGGTTAGTGATAGGAAGGGCATCCAGCCATGAAAAACTTGCCAACCAAAGTGTTAAGACGACTTGTTAGTTGTATTAGGCATGATGACTTCCCAAGAGCTGATGCCACGATAAAAAGCATCCAGTAGACTGAGGAGTGTGGGAATGTATATAAGCAAGATGCAGTCACTGGCTTGAGAGTGACTCCAACTAAGTACTAACTTGGTCTGTGATGATCAACCCAACTCTTGCGAGCAAGAAAAAAAAAACATGATGATGATGATGATGAAAAAAGGCAGTAAACTGGCATCACATTAAATACCTCAATATTTATTTCAGCTCTTTGCGTTCTGAGTTCAAATCCCGGAAGGATGAACTCTCGTCTTTCAGAGTCAATAAATCAAGTAACAAACCAAGAGTAGCAGACTGGCTGAATTGTTAAAGAGACAGATGGGATGCTTTTTGATAGCTGCTTTTACTGTGTGCATTCTGAATTCAAATTCACCTTCCTGTCACCAGAAAATTGCTGATGCTTCTGCCATGTGTCAGGAGTTGTGACTGGTAGATAGTATCAGCAATGAAAAAAAAAAACAATAAAACAGAATTTCTTTTGTTCAATCTGATGACCAGCTCCCCTCCTTTTTCATTTTTTTTTCTATA
Organism: Eledone cirrhosa; assembly: GCA_964016885.1. Taxonomy (NCBI): domain Eukaryota; kingdom Metazoa; phylum Mollusca; class Cephalopoda; order Octopoda; family Eledonidae; genus Eledone; species Eledone cirrhosa. The sequence continues at coordinate 393,293,285 of OZ024741.1, forward strand.
CCAGAACATAACATTTTGAAAATTGCATTTTACCCTTCAATTTTCCTTTTCTAAGATTTACTTTAGTGTAATTTTTCAATAAAACTTCTTAGATAAAAAACCACTAAAATTAAAATTTCAACCAATATTTGGTCAACACCAACTTAATACTGAGAAAGTTATATTACTAAATCCCTCCAATATTTTGATTATTTTCAAAATTATTTGAAAATCAGTGTCTTTCAGTAGAAATATGGTCATAAAGGGGTTTAAGTCTGGTTCAAAGAGTTTAATAGTAGAAATGACAACAAATTCAGTAACTTCACCAAAGAAAAGCTCCATGTGAATAAAAATTACTCATTGCCAATTACTTTATTGCAATAGAAAATAGAAAAATATTGTCACCTCAGATTGTGAAACTTTTTGAACCATAGTTAAATTGTGTTTTGTAACTGAGCCTGGTCATATATTAATTGAAATTGTATAATTTCAGTGGCTTTTTGTCTAAACAAGGTTTTATTGTAAGATTTTACAAATTTTGTATTCTTTGATATGGACATAAGTGAAAAGAAGAATAACGTGGATAAATATTTAAAATGCTTTTTTTTTTTTTTTTTTTTAATTTTCAATTTAAGTGAAATATTTTGCAAACCTGATCAGCTTTGACCAAACAGACCTATGATAAAAGGCATTCTAGCCATGACTATCTTGTCTTTTCTGGAGGTGTCCTTTATTTTTTAAGATGATAAATAATATTTGAGAGGGATTTAGCTGCTATTTCTCGCAAGTCGAACAACCACATAGAATCTTCCACATTGCCACATCAAACAAATGCCATTCTTCTCAGAGAGAAGAATGGCAAATATCTTCAAACAATAAAGATCCTCAATTCACGGGAACCAAATTTAACAGCAATAAGAGAAAACTAAATGTACTAGTGCTTAGTACATTCTGTGAAGAGCTTGTTCTCTTTTCCAGTTATAGAGGCTGCATTAGTGTGCCAATCATTTGTATTCTTACTACTTTTGTAGCTGATCATTCTTAAATGTAATGCATCACTCCTATTTACTTGTAAAACCAGTTGCAAAAAGTACAGTTTTCGCTGCACTGACTTTCAGACTAACTCACTTTAAAGCAAGCTCACTCACAATGATGTGAAAATCAGCATAGGATAAGGTCAAGAGAGCAACGCGATCAATATAATCAAGGTCTGTAATAAGTGTATCTCAACATAAATGAACTCCATGGCTCTCAGAGCGATTGATAACACACTGAATAGGGTTCATGAAAGTGTACAGCCATTTCATACAGCAACCTCATAAACTCTGTTTGTTTGTTTGTTTTATTTTGGTCAATGTAGTTAAATAGGGTACTATTTAATCAAAGTTGTTTCAGTGGTATGCCATCTGCTTTTATGGTCTCTCTATAAGTAACAGCAAAAAATACAATTCAAAAACAGGCAGTTGAAATGCCCAACTCACTTCCAGAAAGCATCAAAACATGAATATTTGACCAAAACATATATGGCCAGAACAGAAGCTACCATGATCAAATATGTGTATCCCTACAATGGCAGAAATAGTAAATGGAAGATTTATCAGTACTTGCCAATCACAGATTTGTTTTCTCTCTTGAACAAAAGTAGTAAGATTACTGTATTTTAGTTTTGTGAAAGATTTTCAGTATTTAAATGTCTATAGATCAGAACTAACTTGGATGACTTCAGTAGGGATATTGTGTTAGATAGGTACCTAATTTCTTTTGGGTTTGGTAATAACTCCCATGATTGCATCTACAACTGGTGAACTAAAGTCAACATGGTAGAGTGACATTGCATTTGGTACAATGTCAGTGTGAAGGTTATGATTAAACATAGTATCATTCATAAGCTTAGTGTGGTAATCAGCATCCTATCCACATGACATATTGATTAATTCTTATTGGCTTGCTTTCTTGTAATCTGACAAGAGTTGTCCTCTATGAAAGCAAAGTATGTTGCATATTAGTGGCTTTGGTCAGTCTAAAATGGCTGTATAATCTGCTGTTTTATTTATTTTTTTTGTTTTTTTTTTGTAATTTTAGATATTGCAATTATTGAGTTTACTTTATTACACCTTTCCATTGTTAAATGGTCATTCCAAGATGTCATTTGGTAGCTGCAGTGATATAATTGAAAGATGTCCATTCAACATTAGTCTGAAGCTGTAATGCTTGGCTGCCTAGAAGAGAAAATCAATTATAAAGGTAAAAACTGACCACCTGGTTGACCTGTAGACAAGAGATCTCCAAGTATTTGGGTTGTGTCTTACAGAAGTTAACACAAAGGTGAGCTTTGGTTAAAGTGCCAATCATCAATCGAACCTGTTATTCATGATTGCCAAGTACTAATTATGACTGAACAACAAATCTGTATGCAGTTGAGATAGTGTATGTTCAACCATTAAATGAGTAGAAAGTGATGAGAATGTTGGAATATCAAGTTTGTTATGAGCTTGTTGGCAAGAGTATCACCATTTTTATAATGGGTAGCAATGGCAAAGTCCCTCAATATTTATTGTGCACCATCATCTATATATGTTTCAGTTGTAAGCAATATATATGCAGGCATGGCTGTGTGGTTAAGATGTTTGCTTCATAACCATATGCTTCTAGGTTTTATTTCCTTACACCATAGTTTCGGGTTTAACAATACTTTATAAGAAGAATTCAGTGAACAAAGATGACACAGAAGCTAGTCATATATATTATACACACATACACAATGCTCTCTGAGCAAAGTTGTCATTACTGTCATCATCATAATTGTTATACTTCATCTGTTTTGCACACCAGCATGGGTTGAACAGGTTATTTTGTCTGTGACTAGATAAATTAGAGAACCAAGTCTTGCTCATACATTCCATATTTTGGCATGGTTTCTACAGCTGAAAGCCCTTCCTAACACCAACCACTTTATAGAGCGTACTGTGATATCTCCGATACATACAGAGACTGCTTTGTTGCTATGCCATCAGAAATGCAGAAATATAATAACGAGCCCATTGGAAATTTGGAACTGATGATAGTATTATCCACCAATTTATTTATAAAATAAATAAAATAATTACTTATAAGTGGTGCCTCATCAGGGTTTAATACTTCTCTTTCTCTTAGTTCATTTAACTGAAGACAGTAACAAAAGATGCAATGATAGTGGTTATTAACAACCTTCCTCTTAGACATAGTGAAACTGGTTTTCACTGAAGTACTGAGAAGCAGGTTTTACTACTTAGGGCAGCAAAAGTGGGACAATATTGACCAGAATTGTCTGTAGTATAATAGGAGTGTCTGAAAAACATTTTCTGGAATATCAACTTCTAATGACATTGTCCAGCAATCAAACATTCGTTAGACATGTAATATTTACTTCATATTGAAAAAGTGATCTCATCACCAAACTACTTCAATCTTGATGTTCCGGCAGGCATTATCAAGGTTGCTTCATAGGAAAATTGATTGGTTCATATAACTTGTGATGCTAAATGAAATGCACACCCATATTATATTGATTGACATTATAATATTGGTGACAACATTCTTAGAGTATAAATTTACATTCAGTGTCTTTATGTATAACTGTGTGAGTGTGCTTGTGGGATACACACAACATTTTCAATTAAATCCATAACCAACTGTGGTCCATGATTGCTTATTTATCAGCAAAGAGCCAGATGACTTGATACAGTGTAGTTAGTAGCATTAGTGAAGATTACTATTCAGTAGAACATATTTACAGTGAAGATTCATGACCTAGTAGTTCATGATTATAGGGTTGTGAGTTTAATTCCCAGATTGTGTGGTACACTGTGACCATAAACAAGACACTTTATTTCACAGTGCTCTGGAAAACTCACTGGAAAAAGTGAATACCAACGGCAGCAGCTAGAGGTTAACTCTGTGAGAGACTGGTGTACTCTCAATTGCTTAAATGAGCCAATGGAACCAGGATAAGCACTGGCCTGATGAAACTCTTGTCTTGGAAAAAAATGTTAACTTTACATACCACGGAGTTAAAGGTACATCTATCCAAACACCTAGAGACATGCAAGATGACATAATCACAAGACTTAATCAATGGCCCAGTTTAAAACCAATACCTCTCCATTTGGTACCTTTAGCAGCCCCTACTCCATTGTAACAATTCAAACTAGGTCTTTGGTTTGATAATATTATAACTACTTCCTACTGCTGCACATTATGGTTTTTTCTTACATTTTTTCCACATTTATTTAGGTGACCTAACAAAATGCTCATCAGTGAAGCTGTTCACCTCTGACTAAACAATAAAAGAAAAATTAAATTAAAAAAATGCAAATTATTGCAACAGTTCCTGCCCTTTTGAACTTTCAAATTCTACATCAAATCCATTTAGACCAACTTGCTTTTCTTCCTGTCATCTTTAGCTCCCTCCCCCATTTCATTCCATTATACAAAGCATTTGTACCCACTGCTAGCCATAACTTTCCTCTGGTCATCAAACAAAACTTTAATCATATCAACATCACACAGCTATGACTCCCTCCAAGTTTAGGAAAGCTTCCAATGATCACTGCCTAACCTTCCCAAGTTATAAATAAAATAAAATAAAAATCCAACATAAATAGAAACGAAAAGATATCTAAAAAAAGGTTTCTCCTAAAATCTGTCAGAGTTTGAAAATCTTATAGTTAATATTACCTGATTTGCCATGGTTCCTTATTTTGTAGAAAGGTCCTTTAAGCAGATGGCCAATAAATCTATGGTGGTTTGTATAGCAGACTCAGTGTTTACCTGCAATAAGCAATAGAAAATATTTTGGCTTTCAAAATACTTTTATCAAATAATATTGCAAATAGTTACTGGTATTTTGGCATTAAATTAGTATAATTAATATATATATATATATTGATAGGAGGGGCATCCAGCTATAGAAAATCTGCCAAATAATATACTGTAATGTAGTTGGTGATAGGAAAGGCATCTAACTAGAGAAAACCTGCCAAACTAAGGGTCAGGAGGACTTTTCAGTTGTGTCAAAGATATGACAATCTCCCTAGTGCTAGTGCAATAATAAAATGCATAGGAATATATATAAACAAGATATAGGCCCCTGGTCTATCTGAGAGATCAGTAGTTCCACTCGAATACTGACCTGGGCTGTGAAAACCTATCTAACCCTTGCTAGCAGGGAAGATGAACGGTAAATGATGATGATGATAATGACTCATTAGATTATTTAAGTTTATAATTTTTGTTTTATAATTCTTTACCTTTTTGATATCAACCTAGTTCTATGAAGAAAAATCATTCGTTTTAAACTACTCGTGTTTAAATCTAAACAATTCCAATACAATTTTTTTAAGAACCTTTAGAAATATGGTAGCAAATGGGTTAAAACATTTTCTTATTTGTAATTTTTCCTATAAATAACAAAATTTGTTTTACGTATTTTCACTACCTCATCCTGATCATAATGATCTATTTTAGATGAGATTAAAAAATGTTGCCAGTGATAATCATTACAGATGCTACTTTAAATTGAAATGCTAAATATTTTACCTGTAAGCAATTGTCAAAATATTAACCTTTATATACCGGTATTTTTTTTTAAAGTGACGTCACTGGTGTTTATGCTAACAGCAGCTGATCATGTTATTGCTACCAGGTAACAGTAAATGTTCCAGGTAGATTATGGTAGGAGAATGGTAAGTGTAGATTGTGATAGTTAATTGACAATATCTCACCACCGTTTTTTCATTAGAATTTGAGTGAATGTATTTAAAATATGATTTTTTTTTTGGGGGGGGGGGTCATCTAGTACAGCAAATATAGCTCAAAACCTACATTTTAACTTGAAAATTTGGGGGTTGTCTTATGTAACCAGCCGCCTTGTATGCCAGCATATACAGTATTTATTCTATTAGAAGTTAAAATATAAAAGAATGGAGGAATAGACTCCTTCAATATGACCCCCAATAGACACACACCCCACCCCTACAAAAGAAAAATGAATAATTCTAAGTCAAAACATATTGAATGCATGACAAAATTATTTCTACCAAAATATTTATGATGGAGTGAGACTAGATGTGTACGTATTTTAAAATATCAGAGCACATGTATAAATATGGATGGTTATTTTAATATATTTAGATATACATCCTACCAATGTGCCCATTCACATTATACATAAATGAGAATGAAGGAATAATTGCCAGAGCTACAAATATACTTTCAGTACTAGAAAAGGATAAACAAAGCATTGCAAAACTTTTTGCTCAAAACAATAAATACTATCTGATATGAAATGAATCAAAAATATATATTTCATTGAAATTCATAAATAATAAAATAAAATGGTTTGTTGCAAAGCTCTTCCATCCTTCCCGCTCCACTCTCCTTATACTGTAACAATAACTAGTCATTATCTGTTGCAGTGAACTTTTCAGAACACTACACTAACAACATGCTGTTCATAGAGCTATTTAAAGCAGTCTGAGATAAGCCTAGTTGTGTTGACTCATTAATTTTTTTATCAGTTTCAATTGCTGAGACCATGCCAATAACATGGCTACTAGTCATGGTTCCTCCAAGTGCTACTAATTAAATACCAGATTTGTACCAGCCATGTATAAAAGAAAGAATATTCAAGATGTTCTTGATGAAACAAAAGTGAGAAATTCATATGTAAAGAAATATACTACTACATTGGAGGAGATTAAGAAGTGATTTAAACTAAATTCAATAAAGGCTGATTTTGCTCTCTAATGAAACACTGTGTTACAACATGTATTACAAGACTAAACAAATTTAACAAAGGTTCTTACATAAAATTATAATAGGTTTGTAGAGAAATATAAACATTTAACAAAAAAGTTCTGTATCATAAAACCAAGGGCATTTTTGATGGTTTGGTATACACAGTTTAATGTTCATTAAGTTTTTATAAAACTTAGCAGTTAATATAAAAATAATCCTGTTTTATGGAATATATAAAAAGATTCTAAAGTAACAAGTAAAGAAAGTATACTAAATAATTTGTAGAATTGCTTTTAATTAGTCTTCTTACTTTATACTAATTACTTCCGTTTTCATTTTTAATGAGGGAATTTGAACTAAAAGATGTAGCAAATAATATGTGTTTGAATACATAATTATATAAACTATGTCTTTCAGACATTCCTTACAATTAGCAATAACACTGTCTTTTAAACATTCCTTACAATTAGCAATAACACTATGATCACAGCTTTAAATACTCACACCAAAACTAAATATATGTTTATACACAAACATACTGATGATGTTGATGACAATGATAATATTGTTTATGGATCCATATATGACTTTATTCCTTACAATATTATGAAGAAACAAATAAACATTTGCCCTATTACACAAGCTAGTATTTTAATAAGAATCATATTTGACAATATTGCTGATATTCTCCATTCTGCTTTATCCAAAGAGATTTGTGCAGAGGTGATCTTCCAAAAGCTTCCGAGAAATTGAAGGATCCAGAATACATATTTGTATTGTTACAACTCACACTGTAGGTTTAGCAAGCCACCTATGAAGTTCCATATTACAGGAGGTTTTTCAGGTGTTTTTACAAAACGGCCTCAGTCCTTGTGGACTTCCCATTAGGCCAGGCACTAGTCTGTTGTAGGGATTAAATCCCACCTGCTGATACTGGTAGTCATTTTTTTTTAATCTGCAACATAGAATGAAGCATCTTGCTCAAGGACATAATATGCTACCTGATCCAAGAATTGAACTCATGACCAAGGTTGAACCACTAGGCCGCACAGCATTACATTCTAGATATACCTTGCTTTAGTTAGGTTTGTAACAACACTTCATATCCTGCTATACAATGATCAGCTGTGAAAAATCTAATATTGTATCAGGAAATATTACATTCTAGTTCAGAGTCCAGGCAGTGGAATAGGAATACTAAGGGTTCTGTCAGAGTATACAGAACATAATGAATATCTAAACACAGTAGAAATGCCCTTGTTGTTGCCAACACTTTTAGTCACCTCTTGTGACACAGGAAGATGGACACCTATTCTAAAACCAGAACACACATAGTAATTTTATAATGCAGAGAGTATTACTATTTATAGCTTTGAAATGAAAATGAAAAGTAAATTTACAGCTCATGCATGTCTAGCAGGCCTCTTATGAGATTGTATCTCATAGGAAGTTTCTTGAGTGTTTTAATGATAGAGTGTCCAGCTCTTTCGTAACTATTTATAGTTTTGCTTTTTATAACAGAGAAAAGATATACTTTTACAGATTTGGGTTCTAAACTAGATGGTTTTGAAAATTCTTATGCTAATGACACAATTCTTACATTGCAGAATCTGTTTAAGAGCGGCAAAGAATATACTGAACCTAGAAAAATGATCCATAGTCAAAAGAACTAAACGTCAACATGGCTAAGATCAAATAACAAGTAACAGAGAGCACAAAATTCTGTCATATAGGATATGGCTTTGCTAATCACAATTGTATATTGAATACACAAAGTCAATGAGATCTCAAACAAACTGACAAGGAACTCGAACTTTTAGCAACAAAAGTATTTCAAAAAAGAAGCCCATTGATTACAGAGATAGCTCACTAAAATGACTACTACACAATGAAAGTATAGAGAAGCTAGAGTAAGAAAAGAATAGAAGTTTAGAAAGTTAGGACTTATATTAAGAAAGATCTCTTTTATAAAAGATATACGAAACAAGGAAAAGAAAATCTGATGCTGCATGGCAGTGAGATGAGCACTAAATATAGAAAATCTGTGAAAGTTCGACAAAGATGTTTTGAGTTAAATGGCAATATGCCATATAGCAAACCAAACTAATTCATGCTAGCATGGGAACAATAAATGGTAAAGTATTGATCATGATGATGTTGATTATGAGATTTTGTCAGTTTTTATAACTTTTTAGATTTTTATTTCTTCTGGCAAACAAATCAACATCTTTGTTTTGTATGTCACTTTTGGCTTGGTTTTTGATAGCTAAATACCTTTTTCATCACCAACCACTTTACAGTGTGGACTTGGTGCATTTTATCATACTTCCAGCACTAAAGATGTCCACAACAGGATTAGAGTCTATACACTATATAAGTGGTTTTATTCAGAGTAACTTATCTCCTAGGTGTGTTGCCTGCACTGAAGTTAGTGAAATCCACACATTTTCTATTCCTCCCTTCACTCTTTTGACGTTTCTTAAAGCAGATGCCCTTTGTATCACCAACTACTTTACAGCATGGACTAAATGTACTTTACTGTAGTAGGATTAAAGAGCCCCTTCTACCTTACATTGTCTTATGTTGCCAGTAGTAATGCAGAGAGTTATTATAAATACTTATATTATGTCAAATACATTCGGACACATAAGAACTTATATTCAATATATAAATTCCATTACAAAATATATCAGTTCCAATCTTTCTGTCACAAACTACTGTAATTACAAATAAAGGCAGACATGTAAAGTATTTCTACATTGATAACATCCTCTTTTGTAAAATACATATTTGCAATTTGTGTGCATAAGTGCTCAAGCTGGGACTGACAAACTTTTATCTTATGCACATGTCCACAAATCATGTTCACTATGCTAAATCCAAAGAAGAAATATAAATCAAATAATTTCAAATTCTTTGAATTCAGTGCAGGGATTACTGGACATGTAAACATATCACTTGTCACTCTATTTTCTGAAAACTCTACTATGGTTCTTATGTCTCCCATAGTGACATATTTCTATCTTCACACCAAACATACTCTGCTGTACCTGAATTTTTTTATTCCAATCTAATTAGTTTTGTTATGCCCTGTTTCCAGTCCCTTGTAGAGTTATATGTTTAAGTTTTCAATTCTGACAGAGACCGTCTAACCCATGCTAGCGTGGAAAATGGACGTTAAACGAAGATGATGATGATGATAACTTAGTTGATGTATCCTACCCTTAAGCACATGTACAGAAACATATCAAACATAACACCAGACACTAAACAGATCAAACCATATAGTGATCACTGTTCATTTGTAAAAACAGAAAAGATGATGTTAACCTTTTTCATAACAAACCACCTTAAACTACTCCAAGTTCTGCAATATAAAACTGTTTGTTTCAAAGTGTTTATATATATCTAAAAGCATTCCATCATAATCTAATGTAAGAGAACCTTTGTAAAGCTAAATCTGCCACCCCAACAATTCTTGATTATTTTAATATTGATTTGAAAATCAGTGGCAGTGGCAATAGGCAGTATCTCTAATAATAAATATAGTAATAAATGTTAACAGTATATTCAGGCATATTTCATGCACTATCATATTATGTCAATTTTTTGTAAAGTGATAAAGCTGGTATCATGATATAATTGTTTCTACTTTTGGCACAAGGCCTGCAATTACCTCAGTGCATTACTGGTGCTTTATTTTAACGACCCCGTAAGGATGAAAGGCAAAGTTAACTTTGGCTGGATTTGAACTCAAAACGTAAAGGGCCATAACTATGCTGCAAAGCATGGTGTCTGACGCTCTACCGATACTGCCAATCTTGCACCGAGTACACTCTATAAAATGGTTGGCATAAGAAAGAACATCCAGCTGTTGAAACCATGCCAAAATATTGAATGTATGAGCAAAACATGTTTATCCAATCATGTCTTTATATAGTTATTTGACCATGTCTTTGTCTCAGACTGTGACAACCCATCCAGCCCATGTCTGCATGGAAGGTAGACATAAAATGATGATGATTATGATGATTATTTCCATACTGGAATAATTCCTAAGCTATATTGCAATGTTTGTATTAGTTTTTATTCATAGTTACTACCCTCCTCAATAGGTTGGAGAACTACATCTTACTCGTTCATTCCATGATTTGCATGGTTTCTTTGGTTGGATCCTCTTCCTTACACCAACCGCTTTACATAGTGTACTGGGAACATTTTATCATGACACCAGCGCTAGAGTGACTGTTAAGTCTTTAGTCTCCCTCCATGATTAATCTTAAAAGGTGGAACTGGAGTAAGACTAATAAATGTCATCAGTGTGGACACTAGGTGTTGGTTGAAGCATATTCGTGCAGTATAACCAAGTTCTGAACATCCCTGCAAGTGGATTAAAACTGCAACGTGTCATTGAATCAACCTCGAGGTACATCTTGTTTTGCACAAAGAAGATGAGAAAAAGCAATGCACAAGCAAAAACAAAGGCAAGCCAAGACCCAGAGTTCAAAATGTTACCCTCGTTGGCCTTCTTCTCAACAAGGGTAAAACAGAGTACATATCAAACTGTACAGGCAACAGCAACAAAACAATCAACAGCAGTGATATCAAGCAATTTGAGGATTTCAAGTATCTTTCCAACCACACCAAGATCAGACTCTTCCAAGTAACAATTCAACCCATCTTACTATATGGAAGCTATACATGGACGCTTTCATCCAAAAAATAAAAGCACCTTCATGGTACTTACACTTGCCTGCTTCAATGCATTTAGAACATAAGCTGGTGACATCTGTTTTTAAGAGAGATATATGCTCGCCTCCCACGCATATCTGTCATTGTACGTAAGAGGAGAGTAGTAAGATTTGCTGGCCACTGCCATCGTGCCACCTATGAGGCTGTGTCCCCATTAGTGCTTTGGAAACCACAAGCAGTCACTAATAACAGGGGGTGCAAGCTCTCCTATCCCAATGTCATCTCCAGAGATTCTGGTATTGAAATCCAGGATTTGACAACGGGAATGAACGACAAACCCACGTGGAGATCAATTGTTGAGTCCATTTCGGCTGAGGCTGCCGAATGATGATGAAATGTTACGACTGACTGGAATGTGCATGTAGATATAGAAAAAGGGCTCATCCCTAGGCTTATATTGCAATGATTACGCATTATCCAACCATATGGTCTAATCCAACTTGACAAAATCCTAATTGTTGAGTTGACAGTAATTTTGGAAGGCAATATGGAGTGGGCACATGAAAGGAATTGTTTAACCCTTTAGTGTTCAAACCAGCCCAAACCGGCCGCAATTATTTCCTTCATTTCTTCAATCTGGCCCAGAATGGCCAATAACACCCACACTAAAATATCATTCTAAAAATAAACAATACCATCATCAAAATCTTGTCAATTCGAGATTACTGCGAGATTAGGCCCTTACCGCGAAAATTAACACTTAACATAAATGAAACAACTTGAAACAACACATGTTTTTTTAACGTTGAAAGTAGAATAGATTTTTTGTGTGTATCAACATGGCTTATGAAAGTAGCTATACCGACTTTGAAGGTTTTACACACGACGACATTCAAAATGAATCAGATGTTTACATTTCTGAAATTTCATCTGACGATGATTGTTGTTTTGAAAGTGAAAACGAAGGAGATCTCCAGGAAGCCATTGAAGATATTACAGCAACGTGGTCGAAAAATAGCACACCTATACATGTTCCCGATTTTATTGAAAATACTGGTCCACAACACATTACCTCCCGATGCTAAAGCACTGGATTACTTCTTTTGTTTTTGCCACAAACTTTCTTCGAAGTTGTGGCAAAAGAGACTAATCAATATGCCCAACAACAGATTTCAAATCGAAGAAAATCTGATCTGTTATGGCGACCGACAGATGCTGCGGAGATGCAAGCGTTTTTTACCATAAATATTATGTTTGGTATAAAACAATTTCCAAGACTGTGGAATTACTGGAGCACTGTTATAAGGTTTAGTAACCCTTATAAATCAAGTATTATGGCAAAAGCAAGGTATTTAAAATTGAACCAGTATTTGCACCTGGTTGATACATCAAATGCCCCTGGTAGAAATGAATTGAATTATGACCCTCTGTATAAAGTTCAACCATTAATTAAAATGCTATCTGAAAAATTTAAAACAGTATATATACCTGGGAAAAATCTTAGTGTTGATGAAGCTATGATTGGGTATAAGGGTAGGGTACATTTCAGACAATATATGCCAGCTAAACCCACCAAATGGGGCATCAAGGTGTGGGAACTCTGTGAATCGGACACAGGCTACTGTGCAAACTTTGATGTTTACACAGGAAAGAAACACAACGGAGAGAGAAAAAATGGATTGGGGTACGATGTTGTCTGCTCTCTGACTGAACCCTTCCACTCTCTATACAGACACATATATTTTGACCGTTTTTTTCTTCAGTGCTTCTAGCAGAGGATCTTGCCCTCATAAATACGTACACCTGCGGTACAATAATGGGGAATCACAAAGGGCTACCCCAAGAAATAAAAGTCACAAAATTTTAAAAGAGAGAAGACATTCTCCAAGTGCAAAAAGGGAACTTGTTAGCTACATTTTACAAAGACAAACGACAAATTTTGTTCCTATCTTCTAACCAACAACCAGGAGTTGGGGCTGAAGGTAAACCTTTAGTCAACCTCTCCTATAATAAATATATGGGCGGGGTTGACAAATCCGACCAATATTGTGCGTATTACCCAGTTGGATGCCCTGGAAAGAAATGGTGGAGATATATCTTGTGGTTTTTAGTGAATTTAACCATTTTGAATTCTTTTATTGTATTCACGAAAAACCACAAGGATCCGCCACCACCAAAGGACTACAGCCACATGAAATTTTCTGTGGACATCGCATCTCAGCTACGTGGAGGATATACTTCTCGCAAACACAAAGCTGGTAGAAAGTCAAAATTATCTGAGGTGAAGAAAGAAAATATTGATTTTCACAAAGTGGGGAAAATTGATGGGAGGAAGAAGGTTTGCCGAATGTGATCTTTGCAAAAGAGAAAAACTGCTAAAGGGTATGGAATTGAAACCTCGTTTATGTGTTCCTTTTGCAAAGTGCCATTATGTAAAGGCTGTTTTGGCCAATATCATGATAGAAATATTGTCTGACAATATTGAAAAAAATATTGGAACACATTAGATACAAAAACACCTACATTCACATGTGTCACACCTGCATCACACCTGTTAATGAACTTATGTATTGAGCACATTATTTTTAAATCTACTGAGTACATTGTGTAAGAGTACATTGCCAATATCATTTTGACTGGTGAAAGGGTTTTATACATTTTTTTCAATGAAAATATTTGCATGGAATGTAGAAAGACTAAAACTGTGTACTGATTATACTTGCATTTTAAATTAATTCACCTGTTCGGAAAAGTGCTAAAATTGTTGGAAGTCAACATCTAGGTCATTGTTGGATATTTTTTGTAACAAATCTAACAGGTAAGTCAGATAAAGTTTAAATTTTTGTGTTTATCCATAGTCGTTACTTTTACACCTGTTAATTAATTTCACCTGCCCATAAAAGTCAAATTTAACAAAAAAAAAAAAATCAGTAAAAATATACATTGTAAATTATTGATATTTTAACATCTACTGACAAAATTTCAAGTCTGCACATAGAAAATTAAGAAAATTACAAACAAATAAAATTGATAACCCTCTTGAGTATGATTA
>OZ024741.1:393315284-393320284 GCA_964016885.1 Eledone cirrhosa
CTGAGGATAGTCCTCTTCTGTTGTCTAGTACGTCTCGTCCTGACTATTAGGTCGCTAATTAGCAGTCTATGTTGGGAGGTACATTCTTCATGGGGGAGGGATTGTGTGTTTACAACAGACACTCTGTCACGTCCTCTGGTAAGGATATAATCTACCTGGCTGGTATGTTCCCCCGATCTGTAGGTGATCAAGTGATTGTCTCGTTTTTTGAAGTTAGTGTTACAGATAGTTAGGTTATTTGCATCACAGAATTCCAGGATTCTGGAGCCTTCCTCATTTCTAGTACCAAACCCATAGCCTCCGTGGATTCCATCATAGCCGTCACAATGTTGACCAACGTGGCCATTTAGGTCGCCAGCAATAATTATATAGTCACTGTCGGTTATTTGGGAGGTAGTGAGCATCAGTGTCTCATAGAATCTGTCTTTTATAGCGCCAGGCAGTCGGATTGGGGCGCGTATGCCGATATTACTGTCACAGTAGTTCTATTTAGAACAAGTCTTATTTTAATTATTCTGTCATTTACTCTATTTACATCTATTATCTTATCCACCCATTTTTCTGCTAACATGATTCCTACCCCACCTATCCCATTGTCATTTCCCACCCAGCAGAGCTTATAACAACGTTTTGTACCTACAATGAATCTAGCAGACCCGCCCCTCCACCTGGTCTCTTGGATACAGCAAACATCAACCTCCTTATGTTCAAGCATTTCTACAACCTCGTTAGAGCGGCCTTTTAAAGTGCCTACATTTATGGTACCAACTCTGAAGTTTTGGATTGTGTTTGGAGGATGGGGCGCAGGGATGGATTAGGGGGATGGGGTTGGGTTTATGTTGGCCATCCGCGGCCGAAACAAAGAGGACGGGGACTTGCCCTTTCGTCCGGCAGCATGAGGTGAATTTGTCGTTATCTTTGGCATTGTCATCGAGTGTCCAGATTCTTCAGACTCTCCAGAAATTCCTTAGTCCATCCATCATATCGAAAAGCAGCCAGAAGTGATAGTATAGGCGGTTGACTTGTGATTGGTTCAAATAATAAGGTAGAGAGTGGGGGCGGGAGGGTGGGGTGTGGGGTAGTTAGCAAAGTGGGGTAATTTAAAATATAGTTAAAAATACAAGAAGATTATTTAGAAACAACCAGACAGAATTATAGAATAGAATAAATATGAATAAATGAACCGATAGGCTGGAGAGAGATCAGAAAAATGGCATTTACATTATAATTCGCAGGAACGAGGTCTCACCATTTTTGAGCGTTGACAAATTCTGGGATTCTTACCACGCTACAGGTTTATTTATATTTGGAGAGAGAAGGGAGTGATTGAAGAGGGGGGGGGGGGTGAGCTAGCCAGCGCGTAGCACGCTATAGTGGGGACATACATATATATATACAGACATACATATATATATACATACATACATATATATATATATATACACATGCATATATATATATATACATACATATATATATACATACATACATATATACATACATATATACATACATACATATATACATACATACATATATATATATACATACATATATATATACATACATATAGATATACACATACATATATATATATAGATATATATATACATACATACATATATATATATATATATATATATACATCATCATCAACGTTTAACGTCCGTGCTCCACGCTTGCATGGGTCTGGACGGGGGTAGTCCCACTTGAGGCAAGAGTGATTTTCTTGCTCGCATAGGACTGTCTGGCAGGTTTTCTACAGTTGGATGCCCTTCCTAACACCAACCACATTTACAGTGTGGGTCTGGGAGGTTTTTACCGTGTTGCCTACACGGCCACATTACAGCGTGGACTGTGTGTTTTTTTGTCGTGACACCTACACGATCTCATTTGTTTCGGCCTGGATGGCGCGGCACCAACATAACTTTACATAGAACGGGGTGGTGTGGATGGGGTGGGGGTGGTGGTGGTGGGACGGGGTGTATTTTGTTAGAGATGCCTACTGGCAAGGCGGGTCTTCTCTATTACTGAGTACCGCCAAAGGTCTCGGTCCAGTGACATTGTCTTGGTGAGGTGTAAGTGTGTGAGGTCGGAGTTTATCAGCTCGTCCCAGGTTTTTCTGGGTCTGCCTATTCCGTGGCTACCGTCTATCTTTATTGCCCTGCACTTTGTTATACAGCTATCATCCTTCATGCGCATCACGTGACCATACCAACGTAGCCTTCTCTCTAGTAAACAACATCTGATCCCTCTTATTTCTAATTTTTTCCTTAGTTCGTTTATGCTTTGTCGTTCACGTATATTACTATTACACATCCAGCGGAGCATGCAAGCTTCGTTTCTCTCTAGTTTGCGTATATCCTCTGCACACAATGCCTAGGTCTCACTGCCATGCAACATTGCTGTTCGTATGCAGGCATCGTACAGCCTGCCTTTCATTTTTAGGGAGAACCCTTTAGCGGCTAATAGTGGTATAAGCTCTCTGAACTTTTTCCACCCAGTTCTGACACTAGCTACTGTACTTTCAGAGCACCCTCCCCCACTGCTGATTTTGTCACCCAGGTAACGGAAGCTGTCCACTATTTCTATAGAACCCTCTGCGCAGTTGAAATACATATATATATATACATACATATATATATACATACATACATATATATATACATACATATATATATACATACATATATATATACATACATACATATATATATACATACATATATATATACATACATATATATATATATACATACATATATATATATATACAAACATATATATATATATACATACATATACATACATACATATATATATATATACATACATATATATATATATATACATACATACATATATATATATATACATACATATATATATATATACATACATACATATATATATATATATACATACATATATATATACATACATACATATATATATATATACATACATATATATATACATACATACATATATATATATACATACATACATATATATATATACATACATACATATATATATATACATACATACATATATATATATATACATACATACATATATATACATACATACATATATATATATATACATACATACATATATATACATACATATACATACATACATATATATACATACATATACATACATACATATATATATACATACATATACATACATACATACATATATATATACATATATATATATATATACATACATACATATATATATATACATACATACATATATATATATATATATACATACATATATATATATATACATACATATATATATATATACATACATATATATATATATACATACATATATATATATATACATACATATATATATATATACATACATATATATATATATACATACATATATATATATATATACATACATATATATATATATATATATACATATATATATACATACATATATATATATATACATACATATATATATATATACATACATATATATACATACATACATATATATATATATACATACATATATATACATACATATATATATATATACATACATATATATACATACATATATATATATATACATACATATATATATATATATACATACATATATATATATATATACATACATATATATATATATATACATACATACATATATATATATATACATACATATACATACATATATATACATACATATACATACATATACATACATATATATACATACATATACATACATATACATATATATATATATAGATACATACATATATATATATATATATATATACAATGCTAAAACCATGGGTGAGATACTGCAGAAACAATACTGCTCTGTTTTCAGCAATCCTGATATGGCCGATCTGGGCTGTATCGGCGATGTTACTCCCCATTACACCTTATCGGACATAACGTTTGGCGCCCCTGATGTCTTGGCGGCAATAAAGGAAATCAAGCATAATTCAGCAGTAGGTCCCGATAGGTTCCCTGCTTGTGTCTTGAAGGCGTGTCAACACCAACTTGCATCTCCTCTTGCCAATCTGTGGCGGAACTCACTGGATGCTGGATATGTGCCAGAAAACCTTCTATCCCAGTCTGTTGTCCCAGTTTTCAAAAAGGGAAACAAATCCCTTGCCGTGAATTACCGTCCAATCTCACTCACCTCTCATATCATTAAGGTATTTGAGCGAGTGGTGAGATCGCGAATGACCCACTTCCTTGAGAGTAACAATATGCTGAACTCCAACCAGCATGGATTCCGTAATGGAAGGGATTGCCTGACGCAGCTACTGCATCACTTTGATGACATTTTGAGAGCCTTGGGAGAGGGTTCCAACACTGATGTTATCTACCTTGATTTCAGCAAGGCCTTTGACAGGGTTGATCATAACATTCTACTGAGAAAGCTGTCCAATATTGGTGTCACTGGAAAGCTGCTGCAGTGGATCAAGAGCTTCCTGTCAAACAGAACCCAACATGTTGTAGTTGAAGGAGTCAAATCAAGCCCAGCCAAAGTCAGTAGTGGAGTCCCACAAGGCACTGTGTTGGGCCCACTTCTCTTCATCATCTATATTAATGACATCACTGACATCATCAAACACAGCAACATTAAAATTTTCGCTGATGATTCCAAGCTCCAAAAGGTCATCAATGGCGTGGATGACCGGATAAGCCTTCAGTCAGACCTACTGGCTGTTACCCAATGGGCAGAAAAGAACAACATGTTACTGAACGAAGACAAATTCGAACTGATCCACTTTGGAAAAGAGGATGCTCTGAAACTCCCGTACTCCCTTCCCTCCGGGGAAACTCTCGTGGCATCTAACAACATCAGAGACTTGGGAGTAACCGTGGACAGCAACATAAGCTGGACCACGCATATAAGCAGCAAAGTTGACATGGCCCGCAGAATGTGTTCCTGGATCCTCAGAACCTTCCAGTCGAGAGATTCCCGCACCATTA
>OZ024741.1:393335284-393372784 GCA_964016885.1 Eledone cirrhosa
CATTTGTCTCCTAGCTTCTCTCCTGGCCACTTGATAGTGCTCTCTACTTCCCCCATCCTGCCATACTTTCCAAGCCTGCTTTTTGGCCTTGATTGTCTCTTCCACCTTACTGTTCCACCACCCAGTTACTCTCCTCCTGCCAATAGGTCTGCTCCAGCCACAGATTTCATCCGTTGCTTTCAGCAGGTTCACTTTTAAGAATTGCCACCGTTCCTCTATATCGCACGTCTCTAATTGCTCTTCCTTATTGTCAAAGGCATCAAGTAATGAGCTTTTAAATTTGTCACTGGCTATGGGGTCCTTCAACTTCCATATTCTTCTCCTCAAGGTAGGCCTCCTCGTCTATTCCTCTGTCGTCTATTCCTGACTATAAGGTCACTAACTACTAGGCTATGTTGGGAGGTGCATTCTTCACGGGGGAGGGATTTAGTGTTTACAACAGTCATTTTGTCCCGTCTTCTAGTAAGGATATAATCTATCTGTCTGGCTGGTGTGTTCCCCTGATCTAGAGGTGATCAAGTGGTTTTCATGTTTTTTGAAGTTTGTGTTACAGATAGTTAGGCTATTTGCGTCACAGAATTCCAGGATTCTGAAGCCCTCTTCATTTCTATTTCCAGCCCCATAGCCTCCATGGATTCCATCATAGCCATCACTATGTTGTCCAACGTGGCCATTTAGATCGCTAGCAATAATTAGGTAGTCGCTGTCAGTTATTTGGGAGGTAGTGTGCATTAGCATCTCATAGAACCTGTCCTTTATAACGTCAAGTAGACCAGATTGGGTGCATAAGCAGATATTATTGTCACAGTAGTTTTATTTAGAACTAGCCTTATTTTAATTATTCTGTCATTTACTCTATTTACATCAATTACCTTATCTACCCATTTTTCAGCTAACATAATTCCTACACCACCCTGTCCGTTGTCATTTTCCACCCAGAAAAGTTTATAGCACCGTTTTTTACCCACGATGAACCTGGCAGACCCCCCCCCCCCTTCTCCACCTAGTCTCTTGAATACAACAAACATCAACTTCTTTATGTTCAAGCATCTCTACAACCTCATTTGAGTGACCTTTCAATGTGCCTATGTTCAAGGTACCAACTCTGAAGTTGGGAGGGTGGGATGGAAGGGTTGGCGGGGCATGGGAGATGGGATTTTGTTGGTCATCTGTGTCTGAAATAAAGAGGGGTCCTTGTATTCTCGTCTTGCAGCGGGAGGTGAATTTATCTTTATCTGTGACATTGAGTGCTTAGACTTTTCAAATTTCCACAGTCAACCCATCAAACAGGTCTAAACTTAAGGAGTAGTAACCGGGGTGGTAGCTTTGCTATACTGATTTGTTAGAGAACTTACTAAAGCCGCTGAGTTATGATTGGACCATATAGCAATGGTGGTGTGTGGGGGTGCGTGGGCGGGAAATGGGTGACTTTAGGAGAAGTTTAGTTTTTAGGAAAGGTCCAACAGATTGAGACATATTACAAAGTTTGCGAGCGAGATGCAGGAAGGTTCTAGAATAATTATTTAATAACAATACTAGAAGGTTAGTTTTTAGGAAGGGAGCAACAGAAAGAGACATATTATTAAAAATATATAAATTATTAATTGAAGATCCGAGAGGAAAACGGAGAATTTGACTTCTAGACTGATATAAATAGGAGTTTTTAAAACACAGACGACTTTATGAGTGACTTTAAGAAGTTTAGTTTTTAGGAAAGGTCCAACAAATTGAGACATATTACAAAGTTTGCGAGCGAGATGCAGGAAGGTTCTAGAATAATTATTTAATAACAATACTAGAAGGTTAGTTTTTAGGAAGGGTCCAACAGAAAGAGACATATTATTAAAAATATATACATATATATATATATATATATATTTAGAGTGAGAGAGAGAGAGAGAGAGAGAGAATAGTGTGGCTCTGTAGTTGCTAGTAAGTTTGGCTTAAAAATGGAATGAGAGTAAGAAAGCAAGAACGGGGGGGGGGGGGGGGGGTTCCTCGTCAGTTGTATCCTGGGGGTCTCGGCTATTTCAACGCTTTATATATATATATACATACATACATACATATATATATACATAGTTCAAGGAGATAACAAACAGAGGTGCATAATGATGGGTGGTTGGTTCAATCAAGGCAGTTTTCCCAAAGTACACTCTCCTTCCAAAACTCAAGACAATGAAATGCACTAGAAATGAGTAAAAAATAACAGGAAACAATCGAAAACAAATGGCACCAAAAGCTATTCATAAGCATCATGTCTCATCAAACTTTGTACTTCTTTTATTTCATCACAAGAAAAATGAAAGGATCAACCTGTCCTTTAAGAGGAAGGTTGATCAACTTTCTTTGTGATGTTCTAAATTGGAATCCAACAGATGTCGTTATTACTTGGCCAGATGGGATGAAAAAATTTAATGTTAATGTCAGTGTTCCACTTTGCCATTGTGTGTTTGAGTGCATTTACATCCCATAACTTAGCAGTTCAATAAAAAGAGAACAATAAAATAAGTACTAGACTTGAAATATGAAATTTACAGCTCACACCTATACAAATTTAGCTAGCCTACTACAAGGTTGTATTTGAAAGGAGGTTCCTCCAGTATTTTACTGATAGGGACCCCAGTCTTATCATTAAAAAAAATGTGTAATGAAGTGTCTTGCTCAAGAACAATAAAAGGACATCAATAAAATATAAGTTCTGGGGTTTGAAATGATCAACTAAATCTCTTGGAGTTAGCACCCAAATATGCCCACAGTCCAATGGTTGAAACCAGCAAATGAATATAAGAATGTTAAGTTTTTCATGAATAATATCTGGCTACACAAAATGAGGCCTTCCACCTAATATATCTGGCTACACAAGATGAAGCCTTCCACCTAATATATCTGGCTACACAAAATGAGGCCTTCCACCTAATATATCTGGCTACACAAAATGAGGCCTTCCACCTAATATATCTGGCTACACAAAATGAGGCCTTCCACCTAATATATCTGGCTACACAAAATGAGGCCTTCCACCTAATATATCTGGCTACACAAAATGAAGCCTTCCACCTAAAAAAATGTTACCAACCTCTGGTTTAGATATATTCTGGTTAAGATGAGCACAGACAATTGTTACATAGTTATGACATTTTCTTAGCAACCACATGGTTCCGAGTTCAATCCTACTGTGTAGCACCTTGGGCTTGTGTCTTCTACAATAGTTTCAAGTTGATCCATACTTTGTAAGAATTTGGTAGACAAAAACTACAGGGAAGCTTGTCATATATGTGTCTATGCGCGCAATAAATATCAGCAGAAAAACCAAAAACCAATTCTTTTCAAATTACATTATTTGTGATAATTAGTCTGCATCGAGATGTATACACTCCCTTATCACCTTCATTCTCAGAAATATAGTGAAACAGTGATTGACTTATTGAAAATCCTGAAGCCAATGACACTATATTTAGCAAGTGTAATATAAAATTTTAAAAATCAGGTTACCCATAAAAATTAAGGTGTCAGTGAGTGAAGCAATTGAGAGAGTTGTCTTTATCTGTTTTGATAGCTTGCTAAAAGTAATAGGTTGTGTTGATATATCAAGAAAAAATAATTTTTTTCTTGTATCCATTGTACTGTTATTAGAGCTCACTCATGTACAATATTTCATTTGTGTATAATACCACCCTTCTTTCTTAAGCTAAAAATGTGGAATAGATTTCATCCTTCTGTATAATATTACATTGCAGTACATCCAAAACCATGTAAATTTTTTTGTGAATTTGTACCATTGTTATCCAGCAAAATCTTAATTTCAAACATATATTCCACAATATTCAGCTTTTTAAGATGTTAAAGAATGCTATGTACGACATGGTAACACAACACCTCATTCATGTCTATAGACATGTTGTTTATGACCTTTGCTGCATGTACATACTTGTTTCAACATGATCGATTGAATCAGTTGTGAGTTATTGTTCTTTATGTACAGATGTGTTTATAACCTGTTGCAAGAAAACATCAAACAATGATATGTGATGATCAAATTTTGTGTGAAACTCAACGAATTTGCCACCGAAACATTTAATTCTTTAACACATGCTTATGGAGATGTTACTCTATGGAAAAGTAAGGTTTTTAAGTCACACTAAGATTTCAAAGAGGCCTGAGAAAATGTCTAATCTCAACAAATGAACAAAATGTGGAAATGATGCAAGCAGTGATGGTGAAAGATTACTGATTAAGAGTTAGAATGATTGCAGAAGAAACGGGCTTGGATAAAAATGCAGTTCACAGAATTTTAACAAACCATTTGCACATGTGAAATATTTGTACAAAACTACTGCTCAAACACTTGTCTATGGAGCAAAAAGCAAACCAGTTGGAAATTTGTTAGGATTTGCTAGAAAGACTCGAAATTGAGCCAAATTTCTTGGATAAAGTAGGAACAAGAAATGAATCCAGTATGATCCAGAGACAAAATGGCAAATTAAGGAGCACCACATGAAAAATTCTCATCCGAAAGAAACACACACGAGCAGATCCATGGTGAAAACAATGATTATCATTTTCTTTTCAACAGCCGTGGTATTGTTTACAAAGAATTTTTACCTGCAGAACAGAGTTTGAAAGAATATTGCAGGAAATTGGGTACTGCACCACGATAACGCACCTGCTCATACAACACTTTCAGTTAGAGAATTTCTGGTGAAGAAAAACATTCTCACTCTTCCACATCCCCTTACAACCCAGATCTAGCTGTGTGTGGTTTTTACTTCTTCCCTAAGTTGAAATTGAAGTGTTGAAAGGTCATCATTTTGGGACTGTGGAAAACATGCAAAAAAAATTGTAATCAACAAGCTAAAGACACACAGAAAATGACTTTTCGTACTGCTACGACTAATGAAGAAAACATAGGAATCACTGTGTGACTTTGCAGGAGTCGTATTTTGAAGGAGATAACTTGTATTTAAATGTATATTAGACATACATGAAATTACATCAGTATCCTTACTTTTGGGGTAATCCTCATAAAACAACTGAACATTTAAAATTTTGTGTAGAAGCGGGCTTCTCCTACTTCTTGTTCCAAAACAAGTTTTCCCAAATAACAAATATTGCTGATATATCAAATACCATTAGTAAATTACTCTTGCCATATGAAAGGAGTATTTTTTAGCTCGGCAAAAATTTCTGAAAATGTGTACTCATATATAATACTAACCCTATTTTTTAGTTCAAAATTTCTTAAGAAAATATGGTGGGATTAGTTGGCTTCTTACGAGGTTGCTTATCATAGAGGGTTTCTCAGGTGTTTTAATGATAGGGACCCCAGTCCTATCATGGAAAGAATCTCCACATGGCTGGACACCAGTTCGTTGCTGGAGTTAACATCCAGCTGCTGCTGGTAATCAATCTTTTCCAGCTGAATAGACTGGAGCACATCCCAACACCAGAATATCAATTGTAATGCCTCAGTTTTGTTTTTAACCATATGGTTTTGTGTATAAATCTCTACTCCTTATGCTTTTAACTTTACATTGAAATGATCCATCAGTTGTTAATTATCTTCATATAGATTTAAAAGAATTACTCTTTTGTTACCATAGTTCTAATGAAAGACATCATTTAATGCCTGCTTTCTCTGCCAGTAAGGTTTGAATGGGTCTACAAAGACCAAGTCAGTACTGCAATGAAGCTACTGACCACCCAGAGAGGCCGAGGGGTCTGTATCCTGCTTACGTACTGTCCTATTGAATGCAGAGTTGTTGTATCTTTTGACACAATCTGAAAGGTCCTTCTAACCCCTTGTTAGGCAAGCTTTCTATAGCTGGATGCCCTTCCTAACACCAACCATTTTACAGCGTGTACTGGGTGCTTTTATTGTGTAGATCACCAACACTAAGGAGGTTGTCATGTCCTTGATGATGATGAGTGTCTCATTAGAACTATGGTAACAAAAGAGTAATTCTTTTAAATCTATATGAAGATAATTTACAACTGATGGATCATTTCAATGTAAAGTTAAAAGCATAAGGAGTAGAGATTTATACACAAAACCATATGGTTAAAAACAAAACTGAGGCATTACAATTGATATTCTAGTATCAATGTTTGGCAAGGTTTCTATGGCTGAATGCCCTTCCTATCACCAACCACTTTACACCAAGTACTGGGTGTGTTTATCGTGTAGGTTACCAAACACTAGGGCAGCTGTAATGTCCTTGACACAACTGAAGGATACTCCCACACTTTCCACTGCTGTACTGGGTGCATTTATTGAGTAGATCTCCAACCCTAGAGAGGTTGTGTCTTTGACACAACTAAAAAGTCCTCTCAACTCTTTAGCTATAGTTTCTACAACAGGATTCTCTTCCTGTTGCTTATCCACCCTTATGAAGTCTACCGGGTGTATTTTCGTGGCACCATCACTAGAAGAGTTATTGGTCGTAGACACACTGCAGAGCCCTCTTTTCTCTGAGGAGGAGAGCAATAGGGGAGGGAAATAGGTATGAAGCTATAGGTGTATGTAGAGATTTGGCAGGGCAATAAGTAAAGGATAGGGGTGGCAATGATTTTCAAATAATTTTGAAAATAATCAAGACTACGGAGGGATTTAATAAAATAACTTTTTCATTATTAAGCTAGTGTTCTGAGTACAAATTAATGCATTTATGATGGGAAGTTTTAAATAAATATATGTACTTTAAAATAAATAACTCAGTATCACAGAACCTGGGGAGGTTCAATATCAAGCGTTAAACTCAAATTATTTATTTGTTTTTGATTTTACATTTTAATTTATAAAAGTAAAGGGATCTCTTTTTGGAGTAACTGATTATATATTATGCAAGCTGTTAAGATAGGTTATTAATACTGATAAAAATCATTTTTCTTGCAACTTTTCATTAACATATTTCCATCGGTATTGGAATAATTGATTTTACAATTTACTGCTCCTTGCTAATCACACAACCGTGAAGTGTAAGTGGAACCTGTTATCCAATTAGGCAAGCCAAGCATGCAGAGTTATGTACCTTGCACAAAAGCACAATATCTATGTATCTATCTAAAAAGAAAGACTAAGAATTATATAGAGAGAACGCTAAATCGCCTAATGCGGTCCCTAGGGCATTGAAAATTTGAAATAATTTTTGCTCAAAACACTCACAGGACCATAAGTATTACATGTCTAAAGTTTAAAAACAATCGGTTGGATGGTTCTCAAGTTTTAGTGATCGGACAGAGAGACAGACAGACATTCTCTGTTTTAGATATATAGACTAGCAGAAAACCGCCCACCGGGTGGTTTTCTGCTAGTCTATATATATAAAACTGAGGATGTCTGTCTGTGTGTGTGTGAGTTTGAATCCTTAAAACTCGAGAAGCACCCAACCGACTGTTTTCAAACTTTACACATGTAATATTTATGTTTCAGGCAGTGTTCTGAGCAAAAAAAAAATTCAAATGTTCAATGCCCTTGGGACCGCATTAGGCGATTTAGCGATCTCTCTCTATAATTCTTAGTCTTTCTCTTTTTAGATAGATACATACATATAACGTCGCGCCCTTATAATATCTGTCTGTATGTCTGGCTGTCTGCATTACGTCACTTCCTACAATACGCTCTGCGTCCAGAACGCGCCCTTATAATATGTCTGTATGTCTGACTGTCTGCTGCCTCCAGTTATTATGCCACCCTTGCTCAAGACAAATCTCACACTCATTCCCCAAACAGTTGGTAAGTGCACACTTCTTCCTCACGTTTTAAGCCACAGTGTGGCTTACTTACGTACCACCAGACCCTTACTTCTTTGCCAGCCGTGGTTGTGGCAATACTAAGCTTAGCTAAGGCGGTTATATATTTCACAATACCTTATCCCGTGCAACGCCGGGTACCACTGCTAGTCTATATATCTAAAACAGAGAATGTCTGTCTGTCTGTCCAATTACTAAAACTCGAGAACCACCCAACCGATTGTTTTCAAACTTTACACATGTAATACTTATGGTTGTGTGAATGTTTTGAGCAAAAATTTCAAATAGGGACCGCATTAGGCGATATAGCGATCTCTCTCTTAGTCTTTCTCTTTTTAGATAGATACATAGATATAACGTTGCACCCTTATAATATCTGTCTGTATGCCTGGCTGTCTGCATTACGACATTATGACGTAGCTGTGTGTGTATATGTATATATAGTGTGTGTGTATATATATAGTGTGTAATGTTTTTCAAAATATTTACTGCTGCGTTCACAGATTGATTTTTTATTTTAGTTTCAGAAGATCCCGTTAAGGGTGAAAGCAGCGATTCTTTGCTTAAACTTTAATCTGTTATTTTATTATATATATATATATAATTATATATTCATGTACAAATATTTTTGCATACACAATAACAAAATATAAACAAACGTATTTATTTCACAAGGCTCGATAAGGATAAATATATATCAAATATATATAGAGGCACATGGTTTAGTGGTTAGAGCATTGGGCTTGCAATTGAAAGGTTGTGAGTTCAATTGAAAGGTTGTGAGTTCAATTCTCATACCGGGTGATGTGTTGTTTCCTTGAGCAAGACACTTTATTTCACATTGCTCCAGTTTACTCAGCTGTAGAAATGAGATGATAGACTGGGGTCCCTATCATTCCACTGCAAAGTGGTCGTGGAGGTACCACGGCAAAAAAAAGCACCCAGCCCACACTGTAAATGAGGTTGGTGTTAGGAAGGGCATCCAGCTGTAGAAATCAAGCCAAAATCAGTTCCCGTCCCACCCTTGCAAGCAGGGGAAAGCGGACGTAAAATGATGATGATGAAATGATGATATAAGAACCCTAGCACAAATCCCGAGCAACGCCAGGCCATTCTGCTAGTAATTTCTAATGTAGGAACATGATCACAAATTTCTGGGGTTTGCAGAGTTAATATAATTAGCCTCTGTAGAACTTAAAATGGAAAGAGACATAACTAAAAGCAATTTGATTAGTGTTGCACTGCTTGAGCCCTTCACCAAGAGTGCAACATAATGCCAGTAGTTTTTATTGTATCTTAACCACAAAATACTGTACTCTATCTAGCATATATTGAATAGTTACAATTGTTATTAAGCCTTCTCTACAATTACCACAACCACCAGCTCAGCAAGGTAGTCAATGTCCAGATGCAATCAACAGATGTACTGTTACCACAATACCTATACATCTGCTTAGTGACTGACTGACTACTATATATTCTGACATACATTACTATATTTCCATGGCCCAGTCTGTTTTTTTTGTTTTTTTTTGTTTTTTTTGTTAGTATGGTCTAATCAAAGCCAGAATGGAGATGAACGATATGGCTTGTTAGAGCCGTTTGTAAAGATGAAAAGTTAATTCAAAATGCTTTTTAAGAAAAAACAAAATATTCACTAAGCTTTATATGCAGTGGTTAGTAATACTTATAAATCACTGAATTAGGACAGAAAACAATTTCTTCAATTTTAACTCCATATCATTCATATATTATAGGGATTGGCAGAATTGGTAGCGCACTAGACAAAATACTATGCAGTATTCGTTCCAATTCTTTATGCTCTGGATCCAAATCCATCAAAGTAAACGTTGTCTTTCATCCTTCTGAGTTTGACAAAATAATGTACCAATTAAGTACTGGGGTCAATTTAATCAACTAAATTCTCCCCCACCCAATTTTTAGCCTTGTGCCTATGTTGAAAACAATTATTATCATCATCACTATTATTATATCATTGTGTGTGTGTTTGTATGCAAGTGTGAAATGCAGACAAACACTATTAACAAAAACACCATTTAATTGGTCGTTACAGAGATAAGATACAGAATAGTATTTAACATTCCAAGTTGAGACACGACTATATTAGCTTAAAAATACCGACATGAGATCATTGATAATGCTTCAAGTATGAGAAAGTATTTAAGAAAGCATGCAACTTAAAATGTAGAGTAATATTTATTTTATTCAGTCTAGCATATACAAATTTTCTTTGAATTCATTTTTTATTAAAAATCACTTAAAATATATACTAAAAATAATTGTTTCTACTTTTTGGCACAAGGCCAGCAATTATCCCAGTGTATTACTGGTACTTTATTTTATCGTCCCCCCGTAACGATGAAAGGCAAAGTTAACCTCGGCGGGATTTGAACTAAAAATAATAGTGATACTAAAAATAATAGTGATAAACTTATAACATGAGGAAAATAATGAGACACGGTATAATATTAAAATATATAAAAACTACTAGACAGCACTATGAAATATTTTATGTTAACCCTTTTGTTACCAACCCAGCTAAAACCAGCTCCGGTTCTAACAAACAACCCATTTTAAAGGGTTCCTGTTTAAATGAAAATCTCCCAGCATAATTCTATATAAGAACTATATGTTATGTTACTATCCTAATAATGAAATGATTAATCAACTTTGTAAATTCCTCGAAATTCTTCATTAATTAATTGAAATACAGTGTGCATTAAAAATAGTCATGAAGGGGTTAAATACCCTTGATCTTGAAATAAAGTTGGGAAAAAGCTAAGAAGAAACAAGTACCAAATATTCATGTAACTCATGGAAAATAAGACAGACAAAACATGAATGACATCAACAACTTTTTTTCTTTTTATGTTTTGCAGTATTTAATCACAACTTTCTTCATTTGAGATGTGCTGATGGGAGCAACTATAGGAGTATAAACCTGATGAACTAAGTAATGAAAGTGACAGAGAGAGTTTTAGTACAACTAATTAAAGAAAGAGTCAAATTAGATGATGCAGTTTGATTTTGTGCTAGGGAAGAGTACCACATGTTTTCTTCTTAGTGAGACAACTACAAAAGAGAAGTTCCTAGCTAAGTGTAAGCAACTTTATCTAATTGTTGCTTATCTGGTGAAAGCTTTTGAAAGAGTACCAAGATCTGTTATTTAGTGGTCTTTAAGTAAACTAGGTGGAGAAGAATGGCTTGTGAGAGCAATGCAAGCCATGTACAAAAGAGCTGTCAGTAAAGTGAGAGTAGATAACTGGTTTAGTGAGGAATTCATCAGGTCTTAGTCATCAGTCCACTTCTGCTTATTATAATTCTCCCAGCCACAATAGAGGAGTTTAAGACAGGTTGTCTATGGGAACTTCTGTATACTGATGATATAATTCTTATAGTTGAATTTTCAGATCTATAGAAGTTCCTACTGTAGAAACAGAACTTAGAATCAAGAAGGCTCAGAGTAAATTTAGCAAAGACCAAAGTTTTAGTAGCTAAGGAAAGAAAACAGGATACTGATCCCATCAGCGAAGAGGCCTTGTTTGATATGTAGAAAAAGAGTAGAGACTCCAATGCCAGGAAGGCTCCATAGATATGATTGATAGCATCTGCTAGCTAGGTGATCTAATAGACAGTGGATGAGGTGCATAGTAGCTAGAATAAAATAGAAAAAGTCCTGGGAGTTACTACCTTGTTAACAACAAATGGTTTCGGTCTCTTAACAAAAGGCTAGCTATATGATGCCTGCATGCAATGTGCAATATTGCATGATAGTGAGACATTGAAAGTGATGCAGAGGATATGAGAAGGTTGGGGAGAAATGAAGTGAGTATGCTTCGATGGGTGTGCAATGTTAATGAGCTGAGAGAAAAATTGGGTATTAGAGAAATCAGATGTAGTGTGTAGAAGAGAAGATTCCACCAGTATGGACATGTGATGGATAGGAATTAAAGTGTAAGGAAGCAACAGTAGAGGAAACTGAAAGAAGACTTGGACAGAGGAGGTGAGAGCTGATCTCGAACTGATGAAGCTCACAAAGGAACACAATAAGTGGAGTGATATTGTGGTAGAAAAGACCCATTTAAACCATACAAGCATGAAAAAGCAAATGTAAAATTATTATTATTATTATTGGTGACTGAAGGGCAGTGGATTGGGCACCCTGCATCATGGCACAGAGTTACATCCCTTTACATTCTGAGTTCAAATCCTGCTGAGGTTAGCTTTGCCTTTCATCCTTACGGGATCAATAAAATAAAGAACCAGTAACATACTGGGGTTGATTTAATCGACTTTCCCCAAAATTGTTGGCTTGTGCCTATGTAGAAATCATTTTGGACGCCATGCTTTGACGCAAAGAGTTATGGCCCTTTCCATTCTGAGTTCAAATCCCGCTGAGGTTAACTTTGCCTTTCATCTTTACGGGGTTGATAAAATAAAGTACCAGTAATGCACTGGGTAATTGCTGGCCTTGTGCCAAAAGTAGAAACAATTATTATTGGCAACTGAGTTGTAAAGTTGTTAGCTCCAAAAGGTTTGTTGTTTTAAGTTGTTTGTTGTGATTTGTTGAAATATTTTGTTACAAACTATAACATCGTCCACAGAATAGGCGACACCATAATATTTGGGCTGAAGGCCTAAATATTTGAACTTTATTTTCTTAATTTTCACGCCTACATATGTTTAAAAAAAATGGATGTGATATGCCTTTCCAGCCTGTGACAGCTACTTGCAATCAAGTCTAAAGGTTGATAATAAGGTGACCACCTCCAACACCAATACAAACACCACCACTACCACCGCTATTAACAGCAACAGTAAAGCTAAGAAAATCGGTAATGACAAAATTTGTACAATAAAAATGAATATCCCGCATTCCCGAAATCCAACACCAC
Organism: Eledone cirrhosa; assembly: GCA_964016885.1. Classification (NCBI taxonomy): domain Eukaryota; kingdom Metazoa; phylum Mollusca; class Cephalopoda; order Octopoda; family Eledonidae; genus Eledone; species Eledone cirrhosa. Next base: position 393,347,953 of record OZ024741.1, read on the forward strand.
CACCACCTCCATCATGTCCAGAGCATCAAAACAGAAAACAACCATAATCATAAACAGCACCACAACAAAAAGCACTGACACAAATCAGAATAGGAACAACAATGACAGAAACAACAGTAACAACAAAATAAACACAGACCTGCAGACCTGTCAACCATGTATATTGACCTAGTGACAAAGCAAAGTGTGACTCCTTCCAACACGACACAGAAGGGTCCCTCAAAATCAGCTGTTTCCTTCACAGGGGCAACAAAAATTACAGAAACAATAACTGTCAATGAAAATGAAATAAGGGAGGCTAAGCAGATGCTAAAGAGGAGGGGTCACAGACCCAGTCTCACACCTCCACCCATCAAGCTCAAAAACGTGCGACATTATACAGTAACATACCGTACATTTCGAGTAAACTCACACGGTGTTGAGTGTGCCACCCAGTCCCAGATAAAAAAAATTTGGGTTGCGCTGGGAACGCAAAGCTTATATCACCTGGGGCAGAGGATTTGGGATGGTGGACATATTTTTCAAAACCCCAGAAGAAGCCAGATAACACTCCTGGGAAGCGAAGAACTGACTCTGCTGCTGTTTTGTGGCCAAAGATTTGTATAAAGATTAGAGTGACCCAAGTGCTGCCCACAATAGCTATTCCCTGGCTAGTCACAGCAGTCCTCATGGATGTTGAGGGCATCAGTCCTCATGGATGTTGAGGGCAGCAGTCCTCATGGATGTTGAGAGAGGCAGTCCTCGTGGATGTTGAGGGCAGCCGTCCTCATGGATGTTGAGGGCAGCAGTCCTCATGGATGTTGAGGGCAGCAGTCCTCATGGATGTTGAGGGCAGCAGTCCTCATGGATGTTGAGAGAGGCAGTCCTCGTGGATGTTGAGGGCAGCAGTCCTCATGGATGTTGAGGGCAGCAGTCCTCATGGATGTTGAGGGCAGCAGTCCTCATGGATGTTGAGGGCAGCACACAAATTCTAGGCGTAAAGAAAATCAAAATGGAAAAGTGGTCAGGATTGGGGATGAAACTATTCATTCAAACAAATCAGGGAAATATTGAGGCCACCCCTAACATAATAGACTGTGTTCTACACCCACATACCTGTGATCATAGAGGGCAGAAGGCCAAAGAACCACATGTGGCACAAAAACCCACCCTCAACAAATCAAAAAAGACTCCTGCCTACACCAAACCCCAGGGTAAATAACCCTCTTTTCCTACTCTTTATCCAACATGGCCTTACTCAGAATAGGCAGTCCAAATGCATGCGGCCTGGGGTTATCTTGGAAGCAGTACCACCTGCTCAACAACCTCAGGTCATTGAACATAGATGTGGTGATCATCAGCAATACAAGAATTTCTGAGGCACAAACCTTTGTACCCATTATTATCGGCTATAAGGTTTATGCATCTCCAAGCCGTCTGGGATTTGAAAGCTGGGTCACTGTTGTTTCAGAAAGGCTAGGATCTCACGATTCAGACCATCTTCCTAGGCCCAGATTAGTTGTTGGTGCTGGACATGACCAGCAGAAAAGAGTATGCTTTCAGACTAGCAGCTGTCTATGCCCTGAGAGAGGCAGGACGGTCTGATTTCTTCAAGCACCTCAAGACCTTTCTAGGAAAGTGTTAGTGGGTGACTGCAACATTATCTTAGACTCATGTTGTAACTGTGTGGGGCTAGCAGATAAGGGAGGAAGGTGTAAAAGCCTTGCAAACCTGCTCTCACATTTCCAATATTCTGACAGGTACTGACTGGATTTCCAGAATGTACCAATGTGAACATGGACAAACAGCATCAGGTCATTCTGATCGTATCTAGAGAGGGTATTTTGTAGGGAAGTAGATAAGGCTAGCATAAGCTATCCACAATTCAAAGTAATCGACTAGCCAGACCACAAATCTGTGATCTGTACAGTTGATTTAGATTGACTTCATAGACAGGGACTTGGTTGCTGGAAGCTGAACGCGTCCCTTTGAGTGCACAAAGCCTGCAATAACTGGATTAATGAATTAGTTAAGCAGGCATTGACAGGAGCAATCATCAATAATACATGGTGATTTTTCCTGAAAAGGGCAATAAGAGTAAAATCAATAAAGTTTAGTAAAGGAGTAATGATAGAGAAAACTAGACTAGAGGGTGAGCTAGTTAAAAAGCTAGAGGATGTTTTTATGAAAGGTAATGCAACTGATGTGCTTGTGGTAAGATTGGCTCTTGACCAATTCGTCAACACAAAGCATGAAGCTTGTGTTGTTAGATTGTGTGCTCTTAGACACAAGTCGGTGAAAGCCATTTGATGGGCTGAATGGCGGAGGTAGAGCAACAAAGCCACAATCCAGTCTTTAGTGAACCATGACAAGTGCATGTTACTCGATCTCAAGTATATGTGTGCGGATTTCCAGGAGCACTTTGCTTAACTGTTCAAGATTGGTGGTGGGCAGGATCATGAGATGGACTTTAGTGTCTGCTGTTTTGATCTCGATCACAGAGGCAGAGTGTTGCAAATAGTCAATAACAACCACTGATACAGGAAGCAATGACTGGATGCACGAGGGGAAAATCGCCTGGTTAGGATGGTCTACCCTACCAGCTTTATGTTTACATGCTAGACTTGTTCGGTGACCTTTTGGCAGACTACTGTAACTGGCAGCAGAATGGAAGAATTCCCAGTTCTGTGAGCCATGGAATGGTGGCACTGTTGAAAAAGGAACTGAACACGGGGGATAATATTGATAATTCTAGGCTCATAACTCTACTAAATGCAGAGTTTAAAATGTTGGCCAAGGTGTTAGCGACATGACTGGCGCTTGTCATTGGTGATCTGGTAGGGGAGGTGCAAACATGTGCCATCCACAACCTTCACTTCATGCAATACATCACAGAGAGGGCGGCTAAGGAACCTGGCACAGGTGGGGCAATGATCAACTTAGATCAATCGAAAGCTTTTGATAGGGTCAACCATTGCTATCTGACAACAGTCTTCAAGACAGCCAGTTTTGGACTCGCTTTCAGAGACTGGATCTGTGACCAGAGTGAACAGTTACCTTTTCGAAGCATTCAACATCATATGCTTGGTCCACCAGGGTTGTCCCTCTCATCCCTTTTGTATGTATTGACTCTTGAGCTATTACTACACAAATTGGAGGTGTTGAGGGGCATCCCACACAAACTAGGATGTGGGAGATCTGTGTCAGCAAACGTTGACAACATCACTGTAGTGATGTCAAACACCAAACCTATTAAGATGATCGGCACCACTCTCAGGGAGTATAAAATGAAACAGGAGCAAAAATTAACCAGGAGAGATTGGTGGGCATGCAGCTTGGCAGGTCCATGCTGTCCAACAGCGTCATCAGGCAATGGATGGACAGACTGGTTAAATTGCTAGGGGTCTGGTTTGGTCTGGACCTTCAGATGAACAAAAAATGGGATGAAGTAATGCGCTGGAGGGCCTCTCTCACCCAGAAATGAGCTGAAAAGTTATCCTTGAAAAGTCATGCAAAGGTAGCAAACACATACATCGTATCTGTCATCTACCGTGTCCAGTCGTTTGAGCGAAGTCAAGCTGAGTGAAGCCAAAGATATGAGGTGTTCAGGATTACAAGGCAATGTGTCAAGTAGAATTGTGATATTGTTGGGGAGACGTGTGTCCGTAATGACGATGGTATACTTGCCTTCACTAATATTGATAAGAAGCTAGCTTGGAAGTGTCACTATGAGAGACTACTAAATGAGGAGAATGAATGGAATAAAGATAGTCTGCCCCACATTGATCCAAAAGAAGAACAAGCTGTGCAAGTTAATGGTAAGTAAGGCAATCAGAGATATAAAGACAGGCAAGGCAGCTGGGCCTTCGAAAATAGTTGCTGAAATGTTGAAGTTATCTGGAATGGTGGGACATACTATGGTCAACCGGATAATAAACCAAGTAATACAGAATGGAGACATACCAAATGACTGGCGTAGCAGCAGCATTGTCAACTGTTACAAGGGCAAAGGAGATGTCCTAGATAGAGGAAGCTATAGGGGCATTAAATTAGTTGACCAGGTCATGAAGGTCACAGATAGAGTTATAGCACAACTAATCAGAAAGCGAATTGATCTAGATGAAATGCAGTTTGGGTTTGTGTTAGGTAAAAGTACCACAGCCGCTCTTTTCCTTGTACGGCAACTACAGGAGAAGTACCAAGCTAAAAGTAAACCCCTCTACTTAGCTTTTGTTGATTTGGAGAAAGCTTTTGACAGAGTCCCACGCTCCTTAATCTGGTGGGCTCTTAGAAAACTAGGGGTAGATGAGTGGTTTGTGAGAGCTATACAAGCCATGTATAGAGGAACAGTCACCAAGGTTAGAATTAACAATGAATATAGTGAAAAATTTAGCGTAATAGTAGGTGTTCAACAAGGCTCCATCCTTAGCTCCCTCCTGTTTATTATTGTCCTACAAGCTATAACAGAAGGGTTTAAGACTGGCTGCCAATGGGAACTTCTACATGCAGATGATCTAACTCTCATAGCTAAATCTATGGCTGAACTAGAGAAGTTCCAAACATGGAAGCATGGCATAGAATCAAAAGGCCTTAAAGTTAACTTGTCTAACACTAAAGTTCTAGTATGTAGAATGGAGAATAGGGCACAGGTGCCTTCTGGGAAATGGCCATGTTCAGTGTGTAAGAAGGGAGTAGGTAGAAATTCCATTCTATGTCCCAAATGTAAACTATGGGTACACAAAAGATGTAGTGGGATCACAGGTAAGCTATCTAAGAATGTAGATTTTATATGTGGCTGATGTTCAGGTGCAGTAAGAAGCAAGGGCCCACTGGATGCTATCTCCTTCAACTGCCCAAATGGGTCTATAAAAATAGTAGACATTTTCCGTTACCTGGGTGAAATAATCAGCAGTGGAGGACGGTGCTCTGAAAGTACAGTAGTCAGAGATAGGATGGGATGGAAAAAGTTCAGAGAGCTAATACCACTGTTGGCTACAAGGGGTTTTTCTCTAAAAGTGAAAGGCAGATTGTATGATGCTTGTATACGAACAGCAATATTACATGGTAGTGAGACTTGGGCGTTGTGTGCTGAAGATTTGCGTAGATTAGAAAGAAATGAAGCATGCATACTCCGGTGGATATGTAATAGTAATGTATGCAAACGGTAAAGCATAAACAAATTGAGAGAGAGGTACCGAATGTTGTGTTCTGGAGAGGAGATTGCGTTGGTATGGATATGTGATGTGTATGAAGGACAACAGCTGTATAAAAAAGTGCAGAGCGATCAAAATTGATGGAAGCTATGGAGTGGGTAGACCAAGAAAGACCTGGGATGAGGTGATAAAAACTGACCTTGCTCACTCACACCACTCTTAAGACAATGTCACTGGATCAAGATCTTTGGCACTATGCAGTTGTACAGAAGACCCGTCTTCCCTTACATACAAACTTAAACCTAGTCAGTAGGCAACTCTTAACCCAATATACACCCCACCCCACACACCCTACTCCATCCTCCCACTTCCGTCCACTATAAAGTGGTCGTGTAGGAGACACGGTAAAAAGGCTCCCAGTCTGCACTGTAAAAGTAGTTGGTGTTAGGAAGGGCATCCAGCTGTAGAAAACCTGCCAGGAACAGTTCTGTACGAGCAAGACACGGTCTCCTGACCAATCTCACCTCAAGTGAAACAAAACCGTCCAAACCATGCTAGCGTGGAAGATGGACATTACACGATGATGGTGATGATATATATATACACACACAATATATATACAGATACAACAACAACTTTTCACTCCTCCCGTTTTCCCATCCTTCTACATATATATTGTGATGGACTGACAGAACGAGAAACAGATTCTCTTTTTAACAAAGTTAGAGTGAAACAAATGGAATATTTTTTTTATATATGAGTAATATTATAGATAACAATATCATGTACAAATTAAGCTGTGGTACTTGTGTCAGCTGAAAAGTTCATAGGCTGACTATCAAGTAGTGATGTTAGAGCTGTGAAATTTTGCATGCATTAATTTCAACTCTTCATATTAATAACTGCATTGCTTCTTTCCAGGGACTAAGTTGAAAAATAAACCTCATATGGTTTCCATGGGAGTATCTTGGTCAGACTATGAACTTGTCAGCTCTAGCATTACTCAAAATAACTTTGCTCAAAAGGAATGGAACCATCATCTACTACTGCCTGACCCTCGTGCATTGTCCTGATCCACATCTAACTGCATTGGAGCAGCTACTCTTTCACTTTTTGTGGAAAGGACAGGTTCCACTGGTCAGGTGGTCTATTTGCTGTCAACACCCACTCCATGGAAACTGCTTACCATAGCTGATGATGTGCAAAACATGTGCTGAGATTACAACATCCACAGCTCTTCCTTGGAGGTGAACAGGTGTGGTCGCCGTTCGCTAGACACGTTTTTGTGAGGTGGAGAGAATACTTTGCTGATTTCCTAAACCTGATCACAACAGCATCTTCTGATGTACAGGAGATGCATCTGGTAGTGCTGTCTAATCTCTCAGAAGCTGAGGTCACAAAAGCAATTAAAGAGCTCAAATGTGGCAAGGCTGCTGGGGAGGATGAAATTTGACCCAAGATGTTAAAAGCCTTAAGTAGAGAAAGTATTCTCTGGTTGACTCATATGTGCCGGGTGGCCTGGATCTCTGGAAGAACACCTAAGCAATGGCAATCGGGAGTGATAATGCCAATTTCCAAAAAGGGAGACAAGAGAGGTTGCTCCAAGTACAGAGGAATCTTCTTGTTAAGCCTCCCTGGTAAAGTCTATGCTAAGTGTCTGGCAAAGAGATGCAGGGAGATTGTCATATCCAAGCTAGTTGATAAACAGTGTGGTTTTCGCCCCGGACGCAGCACAGCCAACCAAATATTCACACAACAGCAGGAAATTGTTTTGGGAAATCTTCGGGAAATTGTTTTGTCAACATTGAGAAGGCATATGACCGCGTTTCTCCGGACCTATTGTGAAAATTTCTGCAGGAGTATGGGATCGATGGTCAGCTTCTTGTTGCCATGATTCCTCTATACGAATGCCCGAGTATTTGTGTTCGGGTAAATAGTGCTAAATCAAAACTATTCAATGTGGGAGTTGGACTCTGCCAAGGATGCATACTGTCACCTCGCCTGTTCATAGTTTTCATGAACAGGATTGACATACACAACCAGGTTGCAAGTAGTATCATGACTGGTAAATGTAAAATCAGTCAGCTACAATTTGCAGACGACATGGTATTACTTAACTTGACAGAAGATGATCTCCAATTTGTACTTGATAGGTTTGATGCCAAGTGCTGCATGGCTGGATTGAATATCAGTGCTGCAAAAACTGAGACACTCATCCCCTCAAGGAAGTCTGCGTCATGCACTTTACATGTGAATGGTGTTCCACTGAAGCAGGAGCAGAAGTTCAAGTATCTCAGGGCCGTGTTCATGAGAGATGGAAAGTAAGAGGCTGAATTAAGTGCAAGAATTGCAGGAGTTGGTGCAGTAATGCACCAGCTTCAGTATTCGGTAATAAGAAGGAAAGTAGGTGTAAAAGCCAAACTCGCTGTCTTTAATTTGGTTTCCATGCCAATGCTTACTTATGATCATGAATCTTGGGAAATGACTGAAAGAATACAATCATGAATATAAGAGGCCGAAATGGGGTTCCTTCGAAGAGTCTTTAGAGTCACTCCAGGTAGAATGTCTTAGGAAGGAATCACTGGACAGATTTTACAGGCAAAACCAACTGGCAGGAGACCCAGGGGTAGACCCCAAGGAAGATGGTTGAATAACATCCATGTGCTCATCTGGTCTCGCTTGCTGGCCATTACTAGACCACTCTGTGCCAAAAAATATTAGTGCAAAACAATATTTTTTCCACTTGTCACAGACAGTAATCTTATTAATACCTACAAACTTTCTTTTATCATCATCACCTTTCAACGTCCGAGTTGTCCTGTTGCAAGCAATGCCAGGTCAGGTGACCTTGTCTAGCTCATTGGTTTTATAAAATTGAAACACTGGAATCCAATATGCAAATGATTCCCTATCTATGATCCTCACTAACCACATTTATTAAAACATTGTGAATAGACAAATAACCATACAAGGATTCACTATGAACTGAGAGAAGCCGCAAAGCAGTTCATTGACCTGTTACAAATAGGAACTAACCAAAAATACCTTAAACACCATCTTAAATAAAAATGACGGACACACATAATGTGGTCCTGGATATACAAAAAAATGAAATAGTCATGACCTGACTATCTTGGAACATAAATCTGCTCCCTCAGGGCTGACCTTGAATTAAGCAACAACTAAGTGATTCAGTATCAAAAATCAAATCAGAAAATGTGTTTTTATAAGATTAGCTACTTATATAAAACACTGCTCACATGCAATACGGTTAGGCGGAGAATTGCAATATTTCAGCATATATTATCTATTGATGAGATGCTGTTCAGTTAGCTAGGTGCCAGAAGAAGCACTACTGATGTTCTTTTCCTAGTGAGGTATCTACAGAGGTACTTAGCTACTACAAGTAACCTTCTATACTAAGCATTCATCAACTTTAACTGAGTTCCATGCTCTGTACAAGCCATGTATAGAAACACAGTAAGTTAAGAGTCAGCAATGAGAAATAGCTGCATTTAGCCTGCATGCAGGAGTCCATCAGGGTTTAGTTCTCGGCCCTCTCTTATTTATTTTAGTCCTCCTGGACATTTAAGACCAGTTGTCCAAGGAGAAGACCTGAATGCTGATGATCTCACTCTTATAGCAGAATCCTTAGAAGAATTAGAGGCGAAACTCCAGACTTGGAAGCAAAACCTGGAATCAGAAGAATTCAAAGTAAACCTAGCGAAGACTAAAGATTTTTTTTTAAGTAGGAAAGATGACAGGAAAAGTTCATGCAATCGTTGCACAAAAGGTATAGTGAAATCATAGGTAGGCTGACAGAGAAGGTAGACTTTGTGTGTGACAGATGCACAAGAGTAGTCAGCAGAAACAGAATAAATGAAATAACTGTTTCTACTTTAGGCACAAGGCCAGCAATTACCCAGTGCATTACTGGTACTTTATTTTATCGACCCCGTAAGGATGAAAGGCAAAGTCAACCTCGGCGGGATTTGAACTCAGATCGTAAAGGGACGTAACTATGCTGGAAAGCATGGCGTCCGACCCTCTACCGATACTGCCAATCCACCGCCCAGAATAAATGAAATAACACCCCGCACATATACACATACAGATAGAGGCACATACACAAAATGCTAAGAAGGTTCATGAGTAGTTGATAGATTTTGCCACTTACATGATATTATTAGTAGGAAAAATTGATGTACCAAAAGCATAGTGGCCAGAGTGAGAACCAAATGGAAAAAGTTCAGGGAACTGCTACCTCTGCCAATAATTAACCCTTTAGCATCTACATTACTCTATATATATTTTCATGGTAAAAGCTTTACCTCACATAATTATCTCACATAATATCGAATATATGAGATTTTGATGTTATCTATTTTGAGAACAATACCTTAATATCAATATGAGTAGCCAGTTACAGCCAGTTTGAACAGAAAGAAGTGAGAGAATTCTGGCCAGATATGGCCAGTTTAAGGGTTAAGGGCAGATTGTATGATATATGTCTGAACTGCTATGCTGCATGGCAGTGAGACATGGGCCTTGAATGAAGTGGATTTGTGACAGCTGGAAAGTTGGAAAGAAATTAAGTATGCATACCCTGCTGGATGTATAATGTTTGTGCATATGAACAAAATAGCATAACCTAGAGAAAAACTAACTCCAAGAGGGATTAAATATAGCATGCAAGAGAGTTGATTGGTACAGGCATGTGATGTATATGAAAGATGACAAATGTATAAAGAAGTGCTAAGCACGAGAAGTAGATAGAACATATGGAGAGGGAGACCACTGAAGACAGGACAAAGTAGTGAAGACTAGTCACAAGAAACTAAATCTCATGAAGGAGAGGACTGCAATGACTGGGGACTCGATGTGTTGGGAAAAACCTGCCTATCAGTACAAGGATAGCAACACTGTCACTAAAATTACGAGTAGTGTGGGCGATTGAGATTTATTAATCTCTCCTTTCTCATCATAGTGTTGTCTAACATGTCCATTGCCAGCAGTGATGAAAAGGCTGCTATCGCAAGATCGTCTACAGAAAGGCCTCATAAAAGCAACCATTCTATCCATCTACGGTTGTGGTGTCATCATCATCATCAACGTTTAACGTCCGTGTTCCACGCTTGCATGGGTTTGGACGGGGGTAGTCCCACTTGAGGCAAGAGTGATTGTCTTGCTCGCATAGGACTGTCTGGCAGGTTTTCTACAGTTGGATGCCCTTCCTAACACCAACCACATTTACAGTGTGGGTCTGGGAGGTTTTTACCGTGTTGCCTACACGGCCACATTACAGCGTGGACTGTGTGTTTTTTTGTCGTGACACCTACACGATCTCATTTGTTTCGGCCTCGATGGCGCGGCACCAACATAACTTTACATAGAACGGGGTGGTGTGGATGGGGTGGGGGTGGTGGTGGTGGGACGGGGTGTATTTTGTTAGAGATGCCTACTGGCTGGAGTAGGTTTTACTATATATTTAGGTAAGGCGGGTCTTCTCTGTTACTGAGTACCGCCAAAGGTCTCGGTCCAGTGACATTGTCTTGGAGAGGTGTAAGTGTGTGATGTCGGAGTTTATCAGCTCGTCCCAGGTTTTTCTAGGTCTGCCTATTCCGTGACTACCGTCTATCTTTATTGCCCTGCACTTTGTTATACAGCTATCGACTTTCATGCGCATCACGTGTCCATACCAACGTAGCCTTCTCTCGAGTAAACAACATCTGATCCCTCTTATCTCTAATTTTTTCCTTAGTTCGTTTATGCTTTGCCGTTCACGTATATTACTGCTACACATCCAGCGGAGCATGCAAGCTTCGTTCCTCTCTAGTCTGCGTATATCCTCTGCACACAATGCCCAGGTCTCACTGCCATGCAGCATTGCTGTTCGTATGCAGGCATCGTACAACCTGCCTTTCATTTTTAGGGAGAACCCTTTAGCAGCTAATAGTGGTATAAGCTCTCTGAACTTTTTCCAACCAGTTCTGACTCTAGCTACAGTACTTTCAGAGCACCCTCCCCCACTGCTGATTTTATCGCCCAGGTAACGGAAGCTGTCCACTATTTCTATGGAACCCTCTGCGCAATTGAAAGAGCTAGTATTTTGTGGGCACTTGCTGCTACTTATTGCACCAGAGCACCGGCCACATGTAAAATCTATGTTCTTAGTTAGCTTACCTGTGATCCCACTACATCTTTTATGCACCCATACTTTGCATTTAGGACATAAAATGGAGTTTCTACCTACGCCTTTCCTACACACCGAGCACGACCATTTCCCAGAAGGGACCGCCGCCTTGTTTTCTTTCCTACAAACTAGTACTTTGGTCTTAGCCAGGTTAATTTTAAGTCCTTTTGACTCTAGGCCGTGCTTCCATGTTTGGAATTTCTTCTCTAGCTCGGCCATTGATTCCGCTATGAGTGTCAGGTCGTCTGCGTATAGGAGTTCCCATGGGCAGCCTGTCTTGAACTCCTCTGTTATAGCCTGAAGGGCAATAATAAATAGTAGTGGGCTGAGAACAGAGCCCTGATGGACGCCAACTTTTACGCTAAACTCTTCACTATATTCGTTGTTAATTCTAACCTTGCTGACTGTTTCTTTATACATGGCTTGTATAGCCCTCACAAGCCATTCGTCAACGCCTAGTTTTCTAAGAGCCCACCAGATAATGGAGCGGGGGACTCTGTCGGAGGCTTTCTCCAAGTCGACAAAAGCTAAGTAGAGGGGTTTACCTTTAGCTAGGTACTTCTCCTGTAGTTGTCGTACTATGAAAAGAGCGTATGTGGTACTTTTGCCTGACACAAACCCGAACTGCATTTCATCTAGGTCAATTCTCTCTCTGATTAGTTGCGCTATTACTTTTTCCGTGACCTTCATGACCTGGTCGATTAATTTAATGCCTCTATAGTTACTCCTATCTAGGGCGTCTCCTTTACCCTTATAACAGTTAACGATGATGCTGCTATGCCAGTCCTTCGGAACAACCCCATTCTGTACGACTTGGTTAACTATGCGGGTGACCATGGTGTGTCCCACCGTGCCAGATGCTTTCAGCATCTCAGCAACTATTTCCGAAGGCCCAGCCGCCTTACCCGTCTTCATATCCTTGATTGCCTTACTTATTATACTCCCCTCGACTAACACTGCTGGTCCCTCTATTGGGTCGATATGGGGGAGACTGTCTTTCTCCCATTTATTCTCCTCATTTAGTAGCCTTTCATAGTGACACTTCCAAGCTACCTTCTTATCAGCGTCGGTGATGGCAAGTGTGCCATCGTCGTTTAGTACACACTTCTCCCCGACAATATCACGGTTTTCCTTGATGCATTGCCTAGCAATCCTGAACACCTCACGTTTTTGGTCATCGCGTTGTAGAACATGCTTGAACTTTCTTTCCTCAGCTTCCCTTCTTGCTAAGTACACTTGTCTCCTAGCTTCCCTCCTGGCCACTTGATAGTCTTCTCTACTTCCCCCATCCCGCCATACTTTCCAAGCCTGCTTTTTGGCCTTAATTGACCCCTCCACCTTACTGTTCCACCACCATGTTACTCTCCTCCTGCCTACAGGCCTGCTCCGGCCACAGACTTCGTCTGTCGCCAACAGCAGGTTTGCTTTCAGAAATTCCCACTCTCCCTCTATATTGTCCGACTCTAAATGTTCTTCCTTACTGTCGAAAGCATCAAGTAATATGTGTATGAAGAAATAAATGTTGCTGTTGTGTTGTCAGTATTCTATCACACACTGTCAACATCAAGTACATTATCCATCCATTTTTCTAAAAATATTCCCATCCTATTTTATACACCCTGAAGAATATGTACCTTTGCAAATTACTCATGAGGAGTCTAGCTAAACCACCCACCCCATTATTACCTTTTGATATGAGAAACGCTTCACTACTTTTGGATGTAAATCCGGATTGTTCGGTCACAACTTTAACATTTAATGTATGCTTTCTATGCTGGCATGGGTTTCAATGGGTTGTCGCGATCTGAGAACATTTATTGCTTCTACATTTGGGTGTCCTTCCTAACACCAACCACTTTACTGTGTATTGGGTACATTTTATCATGACACCAGCTCTACCACTTTACAGAGTGTACCAGGAGCCTTTTGCTGTGGTACTAATACTAGAGAGGTTTATATATATATATATATATATTTATTTATTAAAATAACAGATTAAAGTTTAAGCAAAGAATCGCTGCTTTCACACTTAACAGGATCTTCTGAAACTAAAAAAATCAATCGGTGGGTGCAGAAATAAATATTTCGAAAAACGTTGCAACCGAAGGAAAACAGGAAGATAATACTTTGGTTGATGAAGACGTTCCCTGACAATGAACAGAAAAAAGCGATAATTACGTCGTTATGTGGAGAGATGACAACAATTACACACAAAGACAAAACCACGTTTATGGTATAAAAGGAGTCATTAGACTAAAATTCTATTATAATAACCGAATGATTCTCAACTCCGGAGTTTAAGAATAATATAAATAAAGTTGTTAAATGAAAATGACAGAGGTTATTAAAATAGTAAGAGCAAGTTTAGTTAAGATTTAGGTCAGTGTATATGTATGCGCCGATGCATACATATACAAAACATACATATATATATATATACATATATACACACACATACACACACACACATACATATATAAATACGTACATACACACACATGCATACACCTACATGCATAAAATACATATATATATACACAAATGCAGATACATACCCATGCATGCATATGCATACATATATGTGTACATTTACATTCTGCCTGTGCATAGAGTGCTTGATTTGGTACTAACCCCAGTATTTCACTGTACTACCTACACTATGTGTGTGTGTGTGTGTGTGTGTGTGTGTGTGTATGTAATTAACCAACACATATTCAAATTAATTATATATATATAAATATGGAGGCACATGGCTTAGTGGTTAGAGCATTGGCCTTGCAATTGAAAGGTTGTGAGTTGAATTCTCAGACCGGGTGATTTGTTGTTTCCTTGAGCAAGACACTTTATTTCACATTGCTCCAGTTTACTCAGCTGTAGAAATGAGATGATAGGGATTGGGGTCCATATCATTCCACTGCAAAGTGGTCGTGGAGGTGCCATGGCAAAAAAGCACCCAACACTCACTGTAAATGAGGTTGGTGTGTTAGGAAGGGCATCCAGCTGTAGAAATCAAGCCAAAATCAGTTCCCATCCCACCCTTGCAAGCAGGGAAAAGTGGACGTATGATGATGATGATGATGATGATGATGATGAAATATCTTAAGCTTTCGTAATTGCTAAATTTTTCTCTATGGTTTGAAACAGCTATATAGGTATAATTAGTAATTAATAATTTTGATATATTTTTCCTTGTTTTATACATATGCATATATATTTGTGGTGTTAGGAAGGGTATCCAGGTGTAAAAACCAAGCTAAAATACAGATCCATATGAGCAAAACATTGTCTCTGGACCCAACTTGTTTCATAACATGACAACCCATCTAACCCATACAATGATGATGATATATATATATATATATATATAGCCTTCTCTTCTGGGCCACTCTCGCCATGGACATTAACTCTCTATACCGTCATCCCTCATGATGCCGGCCTCCACGCTCTCCAATGTTTTTTAGACTTATACTCTACACCCTACCCTGGCACATCTACTCTCCTCCTCCTTGCTAAGCTCGTTCTCACTCTCAATGTTTCTCCTTTTCCGGAGAGTTTCACCAACAGGTCTATGAGGTAGCCATGGGTACAAGAATGGGTCCTAACTATACCAACTCTCACCCCACCACTGCCCTCCTAACACCCGCCTTCTTTTCCCCTCTCACCTACCATACCTCTCTGACGACATATTCGCCTTTGCTTCCGCACCCTCTAGTATATGCCCTCTGGTGTTCCTTTTGCGGTTCCTTAGACATCAGATAAATAGGTCTTTTAGCGGACCGTTTTGCTGAATATTTGAGGAACATATGACTTGGTATGAATAATCCCATTGTTCGGCATTTCCATTCTCCAGGCCACTCTTCCCTACATGTATATCTTAGTCCTTGGTGAACTTTTACATCACAGATCACAGGCCTTGCACACCAGGACAGAACAGATTGCAATTTTCTGCCTTGGTTCCTGTTTCCACAATGGACTCACCCCCCTCCCCAATTTCTTTAATCTTACACACATATGTTTATTCTTATTTCTCTACCCCTTGCCACCATCACGTTTACCCTGTCCATTGTCACACACATGTGCATACATTCCTATGGCTCTTATGGTCAGAAACATACTCTTACAGCTTATATAGACCAACAAAATACTCACACCTCTATATTTACCTTTACAGTTCTGTACACACACCCTTATATACACATACTTTTGCTCACAGCTTAATACTTACAAGCACGCGCACACACAGACACACACACACACGTATACTCATGCACATATGTACAGCTCTACATACAAAACATATTTTTTTCCATTTCAAATAGACACGCTCAATCATCACCTTTTCAAAAAAATACATCATTACACAAAACGCCAGCATCAACAGTTTTCCAAGAAAGAGCAACATGAATGGACCTGTTATTTTTCTCTAAAAACATTTTTTCCATATCCACCCTGCCCATCTCAATCTCTCTCTTTATTTAATTTCTCATTCTATCTTCTGATGAAGGATTAGTGACTGAACAGCAAAGCATAAATGAAGAGGAATCAAAATTGCTGATTCTGGTATATTTCATATGATTATTTGATACTGAAGAGAATATATAGAGAGCATTTGGTGACCTTAATTTTACATCAAAAGTTGTTTTTTACTATTTTAAAACTGGAATTTAGTCATATGACCACTACCCAGAATTTTCATCTTGATCATTTAACACTTTGAGCAAAAAGGAGTCTTCTTTGCCCACTTATTCCTGAGAGGGTCATGGGGGCAGAGTCCTCAAACACTCCTTCCAGCATGTCCTCACAGAAGCAACTCTCTCCAACTGATCTGGCTGGATCCCCAAGCAAGACCAGCTAAGCTTATGGATGTTATCCAACCAGCTTGTTCAGGGTCTACCCCTGGACTCCTTTCGGTTGGTTTTGCCCGTAAAATCTGTCCAGCAATTCTTTCCTCAGACATTCTGACCACATGCCCATACTATTGGAGCTGTGTTCTCTCAATTCGGAGAAGTAGCAACTCTACCTGGAGTGGCTCTCTGATCTCCGAGCTTCACATTATCGAGTAACATTCCTCCAAAGACCCTTTAGAGGAACCCCATTTTGGCCACATATTCGCATTCATATTCTTTCGGTCATTACCCAAGATTCATGACCATAGTTAAGGGTTGGCATGAATACCGAATTGAGGATAGCGAGTTTGGCTTTTATGCCAACCTCCCTTCTTCTGAATGCCGACTAAATATTCACAGTGCGGCAGGTCTACGAGAAATCGTGGGAGTATTGCCAAGATATATATTCTTGTTTTGTCACCCTTGAAAAGGAATATGACAGCATTTCTCGAGACCTACTGTGGAAATTTCTGCAGGAGTATGGAATCGATGGTCAGCTCTTTGCTGCCCTGATGTGTCTATATGAATGCCCAAGAATTTGTGTTCAGATAAATGGTGCTAAATCGAAACCAATCAATGTGAGATCGGGCTTCGCCAAGAGTGTGTGCTGTCACCTTTCCTGTTCATTATTTATATGAACAGGATTGACTTGTGCAACTGGGTTGGAAGTGGTATCATGATTGGCAGGTGTAAAATCAGTTGACTGGAATTTGCAGACAACATGGTGTTATTTCACTCGTTAGAATGTGAACTCCAACTTGTACTTGATAGGTTTGATGTAGAGTGCTGCATGGCTGGAATGAAAATCAGTGTTGCAAAACTGAGATACTCGCCCTCTCAAAGAAGCCTGCTCAGTGCACTCTATATGTAAATGGAGCTCCACTGAAGCAGGTAGAGAAGTTCAAGCGAAAAGGAATAGCTATGAAAATTCATTTTTGTAATTAAAAAGGTAAAGTTGTCATCCATTTATTCATTCCAATACTTCAAAATTTGATTTCAAATTATTTTTTTAAATGTTACATAAAAAAGTAAAGTTGCACTTTTTTTCTTTTTTTGTTGTTGTTAGAATAAAGCTTCGATTCATTTTAAAAGATTATATCCCTGTAACATTTTTCACATTTTCATTCACCCACATGATGGCGAAAGAATCAATTAGCTCACTTTCCTCTCTACTTTCCCCATTGGTAGCAAGGAATGTTATCGTTATTTTGATTCCAATTATTACAAACAGTATGAGTGGATGATGGGATGTCCTATTCTGAACAAAGTGTTCTGTTTATTATATTTGTTATTTTGTCAACTTAAGAAGACATGGACAACTACAGCTTTGACAAGACACAAAAAAATCTCAGAACCATGTGAATTCTGTAATTGCTCTAAAAACCTTTAGCTGACAACGAATTGATACAGCTATCGATCACGGGAACCCTTCTAACCCATACTAGCGTGGAAAATGGACGTAAGACGGAAATGATGATGATATATGTATATACACACAAATATAGATATATATATCATTATCATGATGTATATGTGTATATATATATACATATGGAGGCACATGGCTTAGTGGTTAGAGCATTGGCCTTGCAATCGAAAGGTTGTGAGTTCAATTCTCAGACCGGGCGATGTGTTGTTTCCTTGAACAAGAGACTTTATTTCACATTGCTTCAGTTTACTCAGCTGTAGAAATGAGATGATAGGGACTAGGGTCCCTATCATTCCACTGCAAATGTGGTCGTGGAGGTGCCACGGAAAAAAAGCACCCAGCACTCACTGTAAATGAGGTTGGTGTTAGGAATGGCATCCAGCTGTAGAAATCAAGCCAGAATCAGTTCCCGTCCCACCCTTGCAAGCAGGGAAAAGTGGACGTAAAATGAAATGATGATGATGATGAAATGATATACCGCCAGACAGTCCTATGCGAGCAAGACAACCACTCTTGCCTCAAGTGGGAAAACCCCCGTCCAAACCCATGCAAGCGTGGAACACGGACGCTAAACCTGATGATGATGATGATGATGTTGATGATGATATGTGTGTATGTTTCGTTGGTACCGCAAAACATCCAGCCTATTCTGTAAGCGGTCGTGTAGGTGTCACGACAAAAAGCACCCAGCCCACACTGCAAAGTGGTCGTGCAAAAGACACGGTAAAAAGCACGCAGCACACACTGTAAATGTGGTTGGCGCTAGGAAGAGCATCCAGCCGTAGAAAGCCAGCCAGAAACAGTCCTATATGAGCGAGACATGGTCACCCGACCCGACTTGCCTCTAAATGGGACAAACCCATCTAACTCATGCTAGCGTGGAAGATGGATGTTAAATAATGCTGATGATGATTCACTTAATTTGGTACTCTATCAATCAGCTTCAAGTATTCGTGAATGTTGAATTTTCTTCCATACTTTAAAAAGTATTTCAAATTTGTTCTCAAAGTTAACGGCTCGAATAGCTCTACATTGGAAGGCGGTTTCCAAAGTTACCTGAGACATGTTTGAATTATCTATTTTAACTGACAAAATTACTGTGTTTTCTGAGCTATTTTCAATGATATTAGAAAATCTAGAGGATTGGAATGTTTCAGAATTAGCACATGCAAGGAGATTCGTTGCAATCCTAGATTTTTCAGTTTAAAATTTTATTAGTAGTTTTTGAAACCATATTGAGTGGCTCAGAAATTCTGTTTTCAATTCTTCAAAAAAGTTTGCTTCATATTTCTAGGTGCATTCATGGGGTTGAAAACTTCCAACGATTGATATCTAGTTTGAGGAATTTTACTGCCGGGTTCTGGATTGTGTCACTGAACCACCAGAGAAGCATGGTCAATATCAAGAACCAGCAGCTGTTTTAAGAACTTTGTTGAATTTTGGATGAAGTTATTGATCATGCTGAACAAAGATTTAAAACAACGAGAGAGTTCCAATTTGTTGAATCCAAAGCTTTTTCATGTTTATGAAAAAGATTTTCTGATGGAAGCATTTTCATCTTTGGATGTCTATGTAAACATATCAAATTTGGGTGGATTGAAATGCAATCAGTTTTGCTACAGATTTTGGAAAGCAAGTATCAAGCATTCAGGAAGTCACAGACATAATATGGGAACTTGAACTAAACCAAGCTCTGACAGAAGCAACAAAATTACATCTGATTCTGACCATACCTGCCATATCTGCTTCATGTGAGGGATTGTTTTCTTCATTAAAGTGAGTAAATAATTATATGAGGTGTTCTCAAAGTGAAAAGAGATTGAGCAATTTGGTCTTCATTTCCATGAATAAAGACATTTTGAAGAAGATGAAGGTAGAACATGGTACTGATACATTTTATAACAAAGTGATCGATGGATTTGACAAAAAGAAACAAAGAATTGAACTGATTTACCAATGAATTTTAAATATTTCATTATTTGTAGGTTTTATTATTTACTCAACTTTCTGTCGTAACCAATAAAGGTCATCACGGCAGGCCTGTCACCAGACTGTTACTAATGGGAGGACATCAAGTCCAGTGGAGAGGAGTATCAAGCCAGAAGTGTGGACTGATGGTAGAAGTGCATTTTCTCACATTGTCATCAGGCAATCACACAATAGGAAAAAGAACGAGACATCGCATCTCAGAGTTACCACACTTAATGTTGGCACTCTCAGGTAGATCTGGAGAGAAGGCATGTGGATGTGTTCTGTGTGCAAGAGGTGAGATGGAGAAGTGCCTCTGCAAGACTAATCCCAGGCAAACATCTTAGTTATAAGCTTTTCTGGGTGGGTAATGATGATGGGTTAGGTGGGGTGGGCATATTACTGGCTGAGAGATGGATCAATAAGACAATAGAGGTAGTTAGAGTTAGTAATAGAATAATTAAGCTTAGATTAGTTATAGGCAAGAGACTACTGACAATCATTTCTGTCTATGCTCCCCAGGCAGGCCTAGGTAAAGAAGAGAAAGACTGCTTTTACAAGCAACTTTTACAAACAGCCTCAAACAGAGACATCGTTATGCTAGTGGGGGACTTCAATGGACATGTTGGACAGCTCCAGGATGGATACACTGAGGTACATGGAGGGCACGGTTATGGCTCAAGAAATGAAGAAGGAGTGAGGCTTCTTGAATTTTGTGATGCAAATGCACTAACCATTTGCAACACTAACTTCCAGAAGACTACCAACCACATAGTAACCTACAAATCAGGCGAACACATAAGCCAGATTGACTTCCTGCTAGTTAGACAGCGAGACAGACAGATGGTTTCAAATACTAAGGCATACCCCGAGGAAGAATGTACTCCACAGCATAGGTTAGTCGTTAACGACATCTCAGTAAGCAAGAGAAAGAATGAGACATACAGGAAGGTGTGGAAAAGAAAAGTCTGGAAGCTGAAAGACCTTTCATTAAAATATAAATTTAGCAAAGCCCTTCAAGATGTGTATGACGAAAAGCAAGACGATTTAGAGTTGTATGACATAGATGATAACTGGAATTTCTTGTGTAACAACTTACTGCAGGCTACTGAAGAAACTTGCGGTTGGGGCAGAGCTTCAACCAGACAGAGAGTGACCTGGTGGTGGAACAGCACGGTAGATAGGGCCATTAGAGAAAAAAGACTGGCATGGAAAGCTTGGAAAAACAGTGGGAGTAGAGAAGGATACACAGTCGCTAAGAGAGAAGCTAGAGGTCAGGTGTACTTAGCACGCAGGGAGGCTGAGAGTAGGAGGTTTGCCAATGTTCTGCGACGGGAAGATCAGAGACGTGCGGTGTTCCGCATTGCAAGGCAGTGTGTCAGTACAAATCAGGATGTTGTTGGAGATAAGTGTGTCCGGAATGATGCCGGTGTACTTAGTGTCACGAATGATCAAAAAAGGAGGCCTGGAAATGTCATTATGAGAGACTGATGAATGTGGAAAACGAATGGGAGAGAAAAATTACCCCCAGTAGACCCGACAGAGGAACCAGCTATTGAGATTGACGAATATAGGGTACAAGAGGTGATTAAGGAAATGAAGAATGGTAAGGCTGCTGGACCGTCGGGGATAGTTGCTGAGATGCTGAAGGGATCAGAAGTAGGCACTAAACTAGTTGCACGCATCATTAATCAAGCTATATATGGTGGCGTCATACCCAAAGACTGGTGCAGCAGTATTCTCATAAATTGCTACAAAGGTAAAGGGGATGTTCTAGAGAGGAGCAATTATAGGGGCATAAAGCTGATGGATCAGGTTATGAAAGTGGCAGAGAGAATATTAGCGCAACTGATTAGAGAAAGGGTCAAATTAGATGAGAAGCAGTTTGGTTTCGTGCCTCAGACAAGTACAACAGATGCCCTCTTCTTAGTGAGGCAACTACAAGAGAGGTTCTTAGAGAAGAATAAGCCACTATACTTAGCTTTTGTTGACCTAGAGAAGGCCTTTGATAGGGTACCCCGATCTGTCATCTGGTGGTCTCTAAGGAAACTAGGTGTAGAGGAATGGCTTGTGAGGACAGTGCAAGCTATCTACAGGGGTGCTGTCAGTAAAGTGAGAATAGGAATGGAGTTTAGTGAGGAATTCCAGATACAAGTAGGTGTACATCAGGGTTCGGTCCTCAGCCCGCTCTTGTTCATTTTAGTCCTCCAAGCCATAACAAAGGAGTTTAAGACTGGCTGCCCATGGGAACTTCTCTATGCTGATGATCTGGTTCTTATAGCAGAATCAGTAGACGAGCTAGAGAATAAATTCTGGCTATGGAAACAGCAGTCGGAATCAAGAGACCTGAGAGTGAACATAGCTAAAACAAAAGTGTTGATAAGTAGAAGAGAGGACAATATTCTGATTCCATCAGGTCCGAGGTCATAGTATCTAGAATAACGACGGATTGGAAGAAGTTTAGGGAGCTGCTTCCTTTGTTGACAAAGATGCCTGTGTGAGATACACGATGCTGCATGGTAGTGAGATATGGGCAGCAACTGCAGAAGATATGCAACGGCTCGAGAGAAATGAAGCAAGTATGCTCTGTTGGATGTGCAATGCCAATGTGCTTGAACAACCAAGCATAGACGAGTTGAGAAAGAAACTGAGTAAAGGAGGGGGGATAAGTTGTGGTGGCAGGAGAGAAGGTTGAGTAGGTATGGACATGTGATGCACATGGAGGATGACCGCTGGGTAAAGAAGTGCCAAGAAATCCCAGTAGAAGGAAGACACAGTAGAGGTAGACCACGAAAAACATGGGCGGAGGTGGTGAAAGCAGAACCTCAGATCGCTGAAACTCACCGAGGAGACGACGAAGAACCGTAATAAGTGGAGAGATGCTGTGCTGAATAGGACCCGTCCAACTCTTGCCAGCAGGGAAAAGCTGACGTAAAATGATGATGATGAAAGTATACATCCAGTGAAGCCCCCAGGCCACAATGTAAAATGATCATGTGGGTGTCAGGACAAAAAGCACCCAACCCACACTGTAAAGTGATCATGTTGGTGACACGACAAAAAGCACCCACTACTCACTGTAAATGGGGTTGGCGTTAGGAAGGGCATCCAGCTGTAGAAACTAAACCAAAATCTGGTCTGTATGTGCAAGGCATGGTTATTTGACCTAACATTGCCCTACAGGATAACTCGTCTAACCCATGCTAGCGTGGAAAAATGGACGTAAAACGGTGGTGATGATGATGAATATTCGTTGTTAAATCTAGGAGGTAAGCTCCTACCAATATAATCTTACCAACTTTCACATGTGGCTACACTGGTAGAATGAATACTTTTAAAAATAAAGAAACCAATACAAAACCATCCGGCGAAGAAAGCTAAAATATCACAGTACGTTCTTCAAAAATATATATATACATTGAATAATGAAGTCCTAATTACATTGTTCTTAAAAACAAGATGGGGTGACCACAACTGGATGGGCCTGCTCAATTATAGCTGACCTGGAGCTAACAAATAACAATAGACTGCACAAAATCTGTTTTGCCGGCAATTCAATTTATAAAATTGAATCAAGAAATGATTACATTTTAAGTATTTTATATTTGTAAACAAAAAAATATATTCCATTTGAAATGCATTGATAATATTCTTTTTCAATTCAGTTGAAAGTATACAATCTTCCGCGAGAGAATAAAAAAGTATAATAAAAAAAACGAATTTCTATACGATATATATAAATATTAAAATAGTTATTTCGTTCCTTTCTGTCCCTATTTTTATCTTATTTTATTCTCTTAAATTGTGTTTACCTTTCTCGTGACTCGTGTTCTAGAGGTCATAAATACAATTCACTTGACAAAACCAAAGAAATCAACAATTAAAACAAAGTTATGGAATTTTACCCCATAACTATGAATGTTTTTATTGTTATTACTCACCCAAGTAACTAAATAAACAGAAGTAATGTATATTACATAGCAAACATTCCAAACGTAAATTTCTCTTGATAAATAAACATCCTATTGTGTTTATTTATCAGCCAATTCTAATTCAAGCAGTAAATATACATGGCGAAAAAGACGCTTTAAAGGGTAGGTCGTGTAATAGTAAGTCTAGAGATTTCTAAGAAAGCATCTAAATTAACATTACTTGAATGATATTGAATAACTAGACTGTTCATACTTGTTAGAGACATCCAACAGAGTTGTTGAAACAAGTTTAGTATATCGCTAGTTATTGGTGTAATGCTTTAGATACAGAAAAGGGAGATTTAATAAAAAAAATTAAAAATCCAATAACTAAATAAATCACATTAGCAGAAGGAGTGAGTGTAGCATCATTGACTATCAACAATTAAATTATAAAATGCGTAGGTATTTTGGAGTACCGCCTGAATAGGTAGGTATTTTGATGAGGTAGTTGCGATTTGGCAATCCTTGGTAAGTTAGTTGTAAGCAACGTATGCTAAGAGAACCATCCTAACGAATTAGTTACCAGAATAATGTAATGTGATTAGTGAATACTCGATAGACATATATGCGCGCATAAATTATATGATATACACGTGTGAGCATGAATGTTTATATAAAATGTTAAAAGTAACTGATTTAATAATAGTGAGAAAATAGATAAAATATTATCCAAATAAAATATTTCAATCGTAGGTGCAGATATACCTATGTATTTTTGACAAAGGAACAACAATATACAGGAATAATATTGTTGCATTTTGCTAAAATATAATAGCATACAAAAAAGAAATATAATAAAGTTTCGTAAAATCGAATTAAACTATGCAAAGATAAGTAATTCCTATCAAAATGGATTTTCAATACAGAAACTCCAAATATATAGGCAGCATAAAAGGTGTAGTCCACAAAAAAAAAAGAATAGAAAGAAAAATAAAGCATTGATGGCAATCAGCAATGAAGTACGATTTCGTAATTTAAATTTGAGATTTTTTAAAACAAAACAATACTCCAATAATAACGAATTCCTCTCAAAATGTTTATTTACAAATTATATTATATATTTTCCTTTGTACCATAATAAAAGATGATCAATCACTCAAAACTGAAGACACAAAATAACCTTAAAGAAAATCGAAATAAGACGTTATTCTGTGTGTATATATATATATATGAGTGTATATATATGTGTGTGTGTGTGTGTAAAAGGTAAACAGGAATAATATATATATATATATATATATATATATATA
>OZ024741.1:393384730-393387230 GCA_964016885.1 Eledone cirrhosa
ATTCTATTGGCCTTGTTCTTAGTTCTTTCTATTCTATTCCAAAATTTGCTCCTATACAAGGGGCAGGTCCCATTTATGTCATTATTTACCATTTTTTCCCATTTGGTTCTGGCTCCTTTATACACTCTGATTCTATCTCTCTGATTGTAGCCAGAGAACTGCATACGGTGGATGAAGTGTTGTATGTGTCTCTCTAGTTCTTCGGGGTTGCACATGCGGGACACATTTCTCATCACCCGTACCAAATCCGCAATCAGTATGTTGATTTTGTTATGGTCCGAAATGGCCGAGTTTCGGTGGATCAGATGTTTGGAAGTCATGGGTTTGGCATAATGGGAATGGAGGATTTGTTTTTGGTTGTTAATTGTATCTAACCAGAGCTCTGTGTCTAGTACAGGTAATCGATGGTTGGCGTGTCTACTTGGGTAGTCTATAGTAACTCTAATGCTCTGGTGGATGGAGTTTGCTATTTGCTGGATGCTTTCCATTGTGTTTTTCTCTAGTTCCTGACTGTTCTTTAGTGGGGGTGTCTTAACTACGATGTTTATATCATCTACGTAGCGGGAGTACATTATCAGGGTTAAGCTGTCTTCTAATTGTTCATTAAGTTTTTGTTTAAGTCTACTGTCCCACCATACCATGAATAAGTTAGCTATGTCGCCTGCAATGCTAACACCAATGGCTGCTCCTTCCTCTTGGGCATATGTTTTACCATTAAATTTGAACATATGTTCCTTAAGGGTTAATTTTATGCTGGCCCCTACTGCATGTGCAATCATTTTCTTCAGTTCATCGTGGTTTTCGGGTGTCCGTATGGCTCTGGTCCACCCATTCCATCTATCTGTGTGGGTTTTCTTGGCCATTGAGGTAATGGTAGGTGGTATGCCTCTTGCTGGTCTTGTAGGGCACAGGTTGCTAAGGTCATAAGTGTCTAGGTAACTATTACTATGGGTAAGCTTAAGTAGAAGTCCCAGCTCACTGGTATCAATCCCACGGAACTCAACCTTGCTCTCGCTGATCATTTCGACGCATTTCTCCACAGCAAAATCCACGTCAATAGATGGATATAGGGACACAACATCCATACTGCCTATTATGCAGTTTGTTAGGTCCCCAGATCGGTTACCCACGCCGATTCTGCTGAGGAGGTCCTCCGTGCTGTCACACACATCTGGGGACATCTCAATGATGGGGCGTATGATCAGGGAGAGGAAGTAGGACAGTCTGTAGTTACTAGCAATGTTACTAGCAAAGAATCATCTGTGCTCTACCAACATGCTAAGATAGAACACAGGGGTAAATTAGAGAGCATAGAAATAAAAATAGAATCCACACACAAGAAAGACGCAATGTTTAGACAAATTACAGAGGCAGTAAGCATAAAAGAATTAAAACCAAAATTAAATAGAAAATATGAGTGGAACAGCAACATCACAACTTACAATTAAGGACAAAATGAAAACACACACACACATAGAACAAACAACTTACAATTGAAAACACACACAAAATGAAAACACACACAAGACAAAATGAAAACACACACACACATAGAACAAACAACCAACCAACAATAAATAAATAAATAAACAAACAAATAGAAAAATATAAATAGAAAAATAGAAAAATGAACACAAACACACACAGACACCCGGATGTGGCGCATGCGCAATCTGAGCACGCAACCCACACACAAACAAAATGGCGTAGGATAGAAGAAAGGAAAGGCACAGAAACGAAGAAATCGCCAGTCACTGAAGAGGTCACAGAGTGTGTGACGAAAGAACTATGACTATATATATATAAACAACTATCTGGTTGTGGAACCAACCAACCAACCAGAAATTTATAAATTTGTAAATTTATAAATATAGAATAAATTAAATTGAAGTGAAAGCAACTGGTGCGTGTGTTTCTTATTGGCAACATGACCCTCCCAAAGTATAACAATATCGGCTTCAACACACGATTTCAGATAAAGAATCTTGCTAAACAAATTCAGAAACGAAATATATATACATATAAAAACTTTAACTTAATTGTATATACATATATATATATATATATACATATATATATATATATATATACACATACATATATATATATATATACACATACATATATATATATATATACACACATACATATATATATATATATATACACATACATATATATACACATATATATATATATATACATATACACATACATATATATACATATACACATACATATATATATACATATACACATACATATATATATACATATACACATATATATATATATGCATATACACATATATATAAACATATACACATACATATATATATATATGCATATACACATATATATAAACATATACACATATATATGTATATGTATATACGTATGTACATGTATACATATATCTATACATATATATACATACATGTATGCATCTATACACATATACATACATATATATACACACACTCACATACATATATACACA
>OZ024741.1:393392230-393469730 GCA_964016885.1 Eledone cirrhosa
CCTCAGGGCTCTCCTATTGAAGTTGTCAATCCTCTTTGCCAGGGTCTACATTTCTACTTCATACAGGAGAACGGAGAGGACTGATGCATTGTAAATATGGCGATTGAGCAATGGGACTTCCATTGGGAGTACATGGCCCCAGCAACTAGGCCACTTCTGCAGTTGAACTGCAGGGTCAGCTTTCCATTGCTGGTGACAGTCGAGCCCAGGTAACTGAAGGAGCTGACAAACTCCACGGCGTCGGGGCTGATATGAAGCGGAGGAGGATCCAGGCCATTGCCGACATGCAACAGTTTTGTCTTCACCCAGCTTACCTGAAGGCCAAGCTATGCTGACTCCTTCCAGTATATGGTCAGTGCATCTCAGCTGATTGACCGTCTGCATACTCCAGATCAGTTAGGTGGTAATTCCTGAAGGTAACGCCAGAAACTTGCTCACAAACCTTGGTTATCAGATAGTCAATGACACAGTTGAAGAGGTCGAGGGAAGCCATTCAGCCCTGTCTGACTCCGCTGTTGATGGGGTATCAGCCGGAGTCCTTCCCGTTCACCTGCACGCAGCTCTCAGAACTGTTGGAACAGGGTGATGATCTTGGGAGGCGTGCCGACAAGCTGGAGAACTTTCCAGAAGGATGTGTGGTTGACTGTGTCGAAGGCCGCCTTGAGGTCAACAAAGGTGACATAGAGGCAGTGATATCTACGGAACTCCCAAGATCTTTTGATAATAAGGCAGAGAGCAGAAATGTCTGTGGTGGATCGATTCGGCATGAATCCAGCTTGTGAGCGATGTCCACTTCTGATGTCTAGCAGAGCATGGTCCACTTCTGATATCTAGCAGAGCATGGTCCACTTCTGATGTCTAGCAGAGCATGGTCCACTTCTGATGTCTAGAAGAGCATGGTCCACTTCTGATGTCTAGCAGAGCATGGTCCACTTCTGATGTCTAGCAGAGCATGGTCCACTTCTGATGTCTAGCAGAGCATGGTCCACTTCTGATGTCTAGAAGAGCATGGTCCACTTCTGATGTCTAGCAGAGCATGGTCCACTTCTGATGTCTAGAAGAGCATGGTCCACTTCTGATGTCTAGCAGAGCATGATCCACTTCTGATGTCTAGCAGAGCATGGTCCACTTCTGATGTCTAGCAGAGCATGGTCCACTTCTGATGTCTAGAAGAGCATGGTTGAGGAGGATCTTCGTGAAGACCTTGCTTGGAATAGAGAGAAGTGTGATGCCCCTGTGGTTGCTACAGTCAGTTTGCTACCCTTCCATTTCCAGAAGGGGAGAGTAATGCCTTGGTTCCAATCATTTGGGAGCTGCTCTGACACCCATACATGGTTCATTATACAGGTGAGCCACTGGATCATGTTACCTCCACCCACCTTCAACATCTCTGCAGTGATAGTGCAGATTCTTGTTGCCTTGTGGTTTTTGAGCTTCTTTAGGATGGCTCTGACTTCATCAGGAGTGACAGGATGGAATCTACTGAAGCCATGTCTGTGGTGGTTGTTAAGCAGGGATCGATTGGGATTGGTGGTTGATGTAGAAAGTTGAAGTCCTCCTTCTAGCGGTTGAGACAGGTGATTTCAGTGGTGATGACTTTGCTATTAGTATCCTTCACCAAGGCTGTCTTGATCCAGGGACCGGCACAAGCTCTGCAGAGTGTGTTAAATACTTGGCTGAGGTTGTTGTTCCTTGCCACTATCTCCAGGCACTCGGCTTCTTCTGCCCAAAACTTCTCCCAGTCATCCTTGATGGCCTTGTTGCATAACCGGTTGAGCTGGCGGTACTCATTCATGTCACCGCACAGGTGAGCCTTGCAGTGACAGTTGATTATCTCTAGCATCCGCAGTGAAATCCAGGGCTGTTTGGGAAGAGGTCTTGAGTTTACCAGGATGTCACGCGCAGACTGGTAGATGCTTGATTTAAAGATCTCTCAGTTGTCGGTCTCATCCTCAGCCAGGATGCTGAAGTGACTGACGATAGAGCACAGAAATGTAGAGATCACGGATATAAGATGAGTCAGGGTGGGGCAGGTACATGGTATCAGTGTCCGCTTGCAACTTCAGTCTCAGTGTCACAACCTGCAACTGATGATCAGTATTGCTGAACTAAGCTCCTCTGTAGAGGCAGTTGAGGACAATCAACCTCCAGTGACCTCAAATGACCTCCAGGAGATGATGATGTAGTCAATTGCCTTGTGGGTGTAACTGTCCAGACTGTACCAGATCCAGTGATGGATGAGTTTGCTGGGTCGATGAAGTGTTTACACAGATTGTAATGACAGAGGAGCAGCAGGCGATCACTGATGTCATTAGTGGATGGGTTGGCGACGGTTGTGCCAATGGGCTGAGTCTGCAAAGGGTCAGTTGGGGTAAGCCTGGCAGAAGAAAAGATGATACGTTGACATCTGTCAGAATGATTGTGATGTCATGGGGTAGGATTTGTCCCAAGACCTGTTGAGGCTGGTTGTAAAAGTCATTGACAGTGACCTCTGTGATGTCTGTAGGGGTGTAGGCAACGATGATAGTCATCTTCTCGTGCTGGTGGAGAAAAGGGGCAGACAGCAAATGGTCTGCTTGGGCATGGTCAGTGTCACACCGCAGAGGCCCGTCCTATCCTCAGGGTCACTCCAGATGAGGGAGTGGTTTGCTGCCAGGCCAGTGTGTCGCAGAGTCCCATCAGTGTGATGTAGTAGTGTGATAACTCTTGGGACAGCAGGGTAGCTGCTCCAGGGCAAAGGAACGACAGGACATTTTATGTGGCAACACAAATTTTGTGGCACAAATCAATTTTTCATTGGTGGTGGGGCATGCAGGGGTCCATTCTGATGTTGGGCAGTCTGGTTTCTTCTTGTCTGTTTCTTAACAGGTTGATGGTTCTTCTGGGCAGGTTGTTGGCCCTTCGCAGAATAGTCAGTGATGGGGCTGTCATCTTGGTGGCGTGCTGACACGCTGCCAGTCACTGTTGGTCTGGAACCTCCCCAAGGGATCGGCCCACCTTGGGTGGCCCTACCAGGAGCAAAGCTCCAGGCGGTAATGCTCTCTTGGATTTATGGAACACACAAGCCCCCTCGTCATGATAAGACCAGACCCAGAAGGATGCCTATATATTTTAATTAATTTTGAAAATAATCAAGAATGTGGAGGTGCAGTAAAATAGCTAACTTTGTAGTTAATCATTTTTATTTTATTTTTATGTTTTTGTGGAAGGGGGGGGGGGGGGGTTCTAATGTAAATATCTCATTAGGGATGTGACAGTTAGCGACTCTTGTTCCATCCCATATCCACATTATTGGCAAACGGTTTTTTCAGCCTGTAGCTTTTGAGACATTTTGGGGGAAATGAGCCACTGACAATGAGGGTCTTGTCAGCTTTCCTTACCAACATATCAGCTGATGTTCATGAGAGTGCTTGGTTTACTCCTGTGCCTTAGTCTTGCTATCACTTGTGGAAATGCTGTGTGTTGGCTTGCCTCAAACATTATCAGAGGGTAACTCCAGCATTCCCTCTTGCGGTGTACATCTTCAGCATTTTCTTTCCTTAATTTTTTTTTCTAATTACTTTATTACTTCAAATTGTTAATCTTTTGATAAATTATGTCAAATAGTTAATTGTGCCTCTAATGAGAATTCAGGACCCACCAACATCACTTTTTTCCCGATGAGAATTATGAATATACAGCTTCATATAGATTAGTATTGGTACCATTGCCCATGGTCCCTGACTTTCAGTAATGAGGATGATATGAGATCGAACCAGTTAATCTAATGTTTGAACATAACTAAAGTTTCTTACACCTTTTTAAACACACAGTCATGCCTGCACCTCATTTTATTAATAATTTATAATAATAATTATTATAAATAATTGTTTCTACTTTTGGCACAAGGCCAGCAATTATCCAGTACATTACTGGTACTTTATTTTATCGATCCCGTAAGGATGAAAGGCAAAGTTAACCTCGGCGGGATTTGAACTCAGACCATAAAGGGCCGTAACTTTTTGCTGCAAACCATGGCGTCAGACCCTCTACCGATACTGCCAATCCACCACTGACAAATATATTTAAAATGGCCCTGTATTAGCATAATGTTTCAAGTGTGTTACTTAGAAGAAATTTAAAGAATGTTTAATCTGAAATTTTATTTCTATAAAGATATCTGTACAAAAAATGTCAATTAAATGTGGGCAATGAAGACATAAGACTTTCTTCACAGATATAAAAGTGATGTTAACATTTTTATTTCATAAGCAACAATTATAAAAATGTTGAAGACTAAAGTGAAAGACTTAATCACCATTTTCTCCCTGTAAAATGACATTCTGGAAACCGTATAATTATTTTCTTATTTTTATTCATTTCATCAGTAAACTGACTATTTATGATTGTTCTTTCATTTAAAATTAATTGGCAGTGATTCATTAAATTAATAAATAAAAAAATGTGTGTTATTTCTTACAACATTTTTTTAGCAATCAATTTAGGTAGCCAAATAACAAATTGCTTCTTTAAATCAATACCCTTTTGAAACTTTGAATCAGTACAAGAAAATATTTATTTTTAAGCAATTTTGTTTTTAGAGTGAGATGACATAGGAGCAAATGTTATTTGTGAACAGTTGCAATTTGTCAGCTCTAACAAAAATATGCAGGAATAGTTCTGGTGAAGTAGGATTGGTTGGTGCGAAGCGTAGGAAGAGGCATCATCATCATCATCGTTTTTATTTCCATTTTTCCATGAATGTATGGGTTGGACAGGTTCTTTTTAGCACAGCATTTCTCTACTTGTCACATTTCTTCATCATCTCCTCTGTGATCCTCAGTGATTTGAGATCAGCTCTCATCACCTCTGCTCAGGGCTTCTTTTGTCTATCTCTACTGTGGCTTCCTACTACTGGGATTTCCTGGCACTTCTTCACCCAACAATCATCATCCATGTGCATTACATGTTTGTACCAATGCAGTTTTCTCTCTTGTACACCACTTCAGATTCCTCTTAAACCCAGTTTCTCCCTCAGGTCATCCAAGCTCTGTCTTTCTCTCACATTTACATTGCACACCTAACAATGCATGGTAGCTTCATTTCTCTCCAGCTTGCACTTATCCTCTGCAGTCACTGCCTGTATTTCACTACCATGCAGCATCACACTTTGCACATAGGTATCATACAACTGTCCATTTGTAAGCAGGGATAAACCATTTGTTGTCAACAATGGAAGTAACTCTCTAAATGTCTTCCATCCTATCCTTATTCTAGCTATTATGCACGCAGAGCACACTTTTCTGTGATTTGGGTCACCTAGATAGCAGAAGCTATCAATCACTTCTATGGACTCTTCATGTGATTTGAAAAAAATTATATCACCTACACTCTTCCCTTCCTGTTAGTCTACCTGTTATCCCACTACATTTCTTGTGTACCTGAGATTTACATTGTGTACATCGTATAGAGTTTATGCCTACTCCTTTTCAACATACTGAGCAGGGCTACTTCCCAGGAAGAATCTTTCCTACTCACTAGCTCTTTAGTTTTGGCTAACTTTACTTTCAAACCTTTTGATTCCAAATTCTATTTCCTCACTAAACTCACTTAACTGACAGCTCCTCTGTACATGGGTTGTACTGCTCTCACAAGGCATTCTTCTACACCTAAATGATGATGATGATGTTTTCATAGTCAGAACTTATTCACTAGTTCTTTTATGGATTCAGCTATAAGGACCAGATCATCTACATAGAGAAGTTCCCATGGACAGCCAGTTTTAAACATATATATCTCATGAAGAGAATCATAGTCTTGATTGAGTTTTCACCATAATCGATAGTTGGTGATCAATATTAATTATTGTAATCGATGGTGAACATTCATTTTTTTCTGATTCTCAGAAACAGCTCTGTCTATGATTGGATGGTCATGTTTAGAAGTACGACTATTTAAATATAACTTAATCGTTATGTGAGTACTGTATTTCTATTAAGACCCAACCCCCCACGGGTACAAGCTAAAGCTGAAGCATATAGACAATATGCCCCCACCCTCCTCCCACTGCAAAGTGGTCGTGGAGGTGCCACGGCAAAAAGCACCCAGCCCACACCGTAAAGTGGACGTGTAGGCACCACGGAAAAAAAGCACCCAGCACTCACTGTAAATGAGGTTGGTGTTAGGAAGGGCATCCAGCTGTAGAAATCAAGCCAGAATCAGTTCCTGTATGAGCAAGACAAGGTCAGCCGACTGGACACTGCCCACAACAGGACAACCCATCTAACCTATGGTAGCGTGGAAGAACGGACGTAAAACGATGATGATGATGATGATGATGATGATGATTATATATATATATATGATGGCGATGTGCTAGAAATAATAATAAAACACACTTACTATTTGGTTTGGATAATAATAATAATTTCTTTATCAACCATAAGGGTTGACATAAACTATAACATTAAGGACAGTACAGGACAGTACAAATGGGCATTTCTGCATGTAAAGAAAAAACAAAGGTAATGATAAAAAAGGAACAAAGGAAAATTCCCCAATAGGGGAGACTTCCGAGGGAATCTCATGGAGAAAGCCTGTAATGGAATACTCCTATGTTTTACCTGGCGAAGATTTGAAATCAAATCTAAGAGTTCTCACCTCTGGGAATACCTATTGTGGGGAGGTCTCACCATTGTCCTGTCAAGAGACAACTATGATAAACATATATACCACTTGACCTGTGACCCCAGCTTCTTGACAGATAAAACACACATAGCTGCTTATAAATCAACCCATATACACATCCTTCTGGCTATAGCGTTATTATAAATACAATGGCTTCAAGAAAGGGAGCTGACATAGTGATAACACAGATGAGAGAAGAAAGTTCTGCTAACACTATTCAGGAATACCAGTTTGTTTACTATGCTCTCACATTTCATACCATCTCGACAGATTGACCACTACTACTAGGAATAACGTATACTAAAAATAGACACACACACATAGTAAGTTTCATTATATTATTTACTTCTATGCTTTATCTATTCTTTCGACTCCCTGTCATATTGTACTACTGTAAGATACAACACAACTTTTACTATATCGTTTTTTTGTGATACATGCATTTACGCTAGCTCGAAGAAGCTAGTAAGAAATTAATGTAGTGATAATTGCTGTCACAATTTTGTTACTCGATATTCAATGTATCAACAAGTGAATATTGTTATTGTAAAATAAACATTGTCAACATCACAATTCTGGCATCATTCTTTTTATCATTCATCCTTAAAAGAATATATTTATCCACTACAAGCCCATTAAAAACGCCACAGTGATCCTGACCACCAGGGCAAGTGCCCTATCCCAGTTTTCCACCTTCAATTTACAGGCACATACTTAGAGCAGGCCCATTCACTTGGGCCATGCTTACGTTTCTCACCCATCTTTCAACAAATTGCTGGGAAGAGAGCACTTCCCTCTCCACCCTGATTTTCCTTTTCAAATAAAATTTGAAAAAAGTTAATCAGGGCATCACCGGAGAGGTAAATGCTCTTCTTCAGCCCTTTCAAATGCGTCCACCACACGATCTCTTTCGCCATGGCTACCAGGCAGATAAAAACTGCCTGCCCTTCCTGGCTAAAGGAAGACGGAAGGGCAATCCTCACAATGGACTCAGCTGATAGCCGGATCTGGCCTACACACGACAGCAGGTGTTCGACTTGAACCCACAAGTCAGCAATGCTCTGACACAGGACGAATGCGTGCAGGATGGTTTCATCGCCCTGCGTGCATCTCAGACATGCCCGGCTGACGGCACTTCCATGCCTGTAGAGTTTATCTGAACTGGCAAAGCTCCTCGGTAGCACTGCCAGGCCAGGGATTTCTGGAAGTTGTCCATAGGCCCGAAAGTTCTCCCGAAGAGATTGGCTAGTTGATTTTCGTCAACGCCCAGAGTCTCCCCAAGGACATCGTTACTCTTTCCCTCCACTAACCCTCCATAGAACACCAAGGTGGAGTTTCCACCGATCGCATTGGTTGAGGGTTGTGAGTGCCTGAAGACATTCCAGTCTCCAAGCGCTTCCTTTCGGTTTCTGATTGACCCAAGACAGCAGCTCCGTCAAGAAGACAAGCCGGGGAAATACGCTTCTAGCAAACGTCGACCACACCTGATCACCGTCGAGGAAGAGGTGGAGATGCTGTAGCCTGAGCACATGTTTGCGCATCATCAGCCACGGCATGCCCAGCCCTCCATGTAGTGGGTGTTGACAGATAGGGGCCGCCTGACCATCGGAGTGCATCCCTTCCAGAAAAAGTGAAAGAGGAAATGCTCCGATGCAGTCAGGCAAGGCTTAGGACAAGGCACGATGGTCAGGCGGTAGTAGATGACGGATGCGATGTACGCGTTCGCCTCCTCCGCTCGACCTTTCAGGGATAGCGAACCAGACCCCCTAGCAATTTAACTGGTCCGTCCATTCAGCACCTGAAGACGCTGTTGGAGAGCATGGACCCACCGCAGGCCTACTGACTTTTCCTGGTTAATCATTTGCTCCTTTCACTGCCTCGTATTCTCTTAGTGCAGTGTCGATCGCCTGGATGTGTTTGGCATTCGACACCACTATGGTGATGTCGTCGGCATATGCTGACATGGTTCTCCCGCATCCTAGTTAATGC
The DNA here is from genome assembly GCA_964016885.1 of Eledone cirrhosa. Classification (NCBI taxonomy): domain Eukaryota; kingdom Metazoa; phylum Mollusca; class Cephalopoda; order Octopoda; family Eledonidae; genus Eledone; species Eledone cirrhosa. The sequence goes on from OZ024741.1 coordinate 393,400,886, forward strand.
GAGACGCCTCTCAACATCTCCAGTTTGTGCAGTAATGGCTCGACAGTCAATACGTACAACAGGGACAAGAGGGGACATCCTTGGCAGACCGAGCGCATGATGTTGAATGGTTCTGAAAGGTGATTGTTCACTCTCACCACAGAGCAGATGTTGCTGTGCATGGCAGCAATCCAGCCACTGAAGACGGGCTGAAAGCTGGCCGCCGTCAGGACCACTGCCAGATAACAATGGTCAACCCTATCGAAAGCTTTCGACTGATCTAAATTGATCAAAGACCCACTCAAGCCAGGGTTGTTAGCTACCCTCTGCACGATGTATCGCATGAGGTGGAGGTTGTCGTGGATGGATCTGTCTAGAATGGCACATGTCTGCGTCTCTCCCACCAGACCACCGACAACAAGTGCCAACCTATTAGCTAGCACCTTGGCCAAAATCTTGACCTCTGCATTTAGCAGAGTTATGGACCTGAAATTATCTATTTTGTCCCCCTTGTTCGGGTCCTTTCTCAGCAGCGCTACCGCTCCTCGGCTCACAGAGCTGAGAATTCTCCTATTCTGCTGCCAGTTGCAGTAGATGTCTGGCATGTGTATGTAAAGCAATAATAATTGTTTCTACTTTAGGCACAAGGCCAACAATTACCCAGTGTATTACTGGTATTTTTATTTTATCGACCCCGTAAGGATGAAAGGGCCATAACTCTATGCTGCAAAGCATGGCGTCTGACGCTCTACCGATACTGCCAAATAATAATAATAATAATAATAATAATAATGCTTTCTTTATTAACCACAAGAGTTGACACAAAATATAACATTAAGGACAACACAGGACGGTACAAATGGGCATTTCTGCGTGTAAAAATCAAAAACAGAGTGTGACAAAAAACGTAACAATGAAAAATTCCCCAATAGGGGGGAAACTTCTGAGGGTTGCTAATGGAGAAAGCCCACAAGAAAAGTCACGGTTACCCTGACTGCTAGGGAAAATGCCCTCTTCCAGTTTTCCTCCTAGGATGCTACAGGCACACGCTTAGGGTAGGCCCATTCACACGGACCATTCTTGCCTCTCTCACCCACCTTTCAACAAACTGGCTAGAGATCAGCAATCCCTCTCCACCATGATTTTCCTTTTCAGGTGAAACCAGAAAAAGTTAATGAGGGTGTCACCGAAGAGGAAAGTACCTGTCTTCAACCCTTTCGGACATGTCAACCATACAATCTCTTTTACCATGGCAACCAGGCAGATAAAAACTGCCTGCCCTTCTCGGCTAAAGAAGGTGGCGGGGAAATTTTCACGATGGACTCACCTGTTAGCAGAGATCCATTCTACACGTGAGAGCAGGTGTTCGGCATAAACCCACAAGTCAGCAATGCTCGGACACTGGACAAGTGCGTGCAGGACGGTTTCATCAGCCTGCGCGCATCTCAGACAGGCCCGACTGACGGCACTTCCATGCCTGTAGAGTTTATCCCGAACTGGCAAGGCTCCTCGGTAGCACTGCCAGGCGAGGGATTTCTGGAAGTTGGCCATGGGCCCCGGCCCGAAAGTTCTCCTGAAGAGATTGGCTAGTTGATTTTCATCGATGCCCAGAGTCTCGCCAAGGATGTCGCTGCTCTTTCCCTTCACTAACGTTCTATAGAACACTAAGGTGGAGTTTCCAGCGATTGTATTGCTCGACTGGTCGAGGGCTGTAAGCGCCTGAAGACATTCCAGTCTCCAAGCGCTTCCTCTCGGTCTTCGCTTGACCCAGGACTGCAGCTCTACCAAGAAGAGACGAGCTGAGGAAATACGCTTCTAGCAAAGGGCGACCATGAAGAAAAACGTTACAGATGGCACAGAACAGTACAGGACGATACAAAATGGGTTTTGGCCATGTAAACAGATTATAACAAGATAGAAATCAGGATAGAAATAAAAACATTCAAACAACAAAAATTCCCCAAACCTTCGAGGGTCACTCATGGCGAAAACCACACAAAAGACCATGACCACCCTGACCACCAGAGCAAGCGCCCTCTCTCAGTTTTCCCACTCCTCAGTCTATAGGCGCATACTCAGAGTGTGCCCGTTCACTCAGACCAGTCTCGCCACTTTCACCCACCTTTCAACAAACTAGAAGACAGCACTTGCCTCCCTACCCTGATTTTCCTCTTCAAAAGAAACTTGAAAAAGTTAATCAGGGATTGGCCGGAGAGGAAAGTGTCCGTCATCAACCCTTTCAACCTTGTCCACCACACAATCTCTTTCGCCATGGCCACCAGACAGATGAAACTGCCTGCCCTTTCTCCTCCTTAAAGGAGGATGGCGGGGCTATCTGCACAATGGACTCAGTCGATAACTGGCTATGTCCCACATGCGACAGCAATTGTTCGACATAGACTCACAAGTCAGCAATGCTCGGGCACTGAACGAGTTTGGCTGACGGCACCTCCTTGCCTGTAGAGCTTATCTCGATCTAGCAATGCTCCCTGGTAGCACTACCAGGCCAGGGATATCTGGAAGTTTTTCATAGGCCTCGGACTGAAAGTTCTCTCAAAGAGAGCAAACAGCTGATCATCTTGGACACCTAGGGTCTCCCTGAGAACGTTGTCGCTCTTCCCCTCCACTAGTCCTCTATAGAATGTCAAGGTAGATGTTTCACCGATACTAGTGCCCAGCTGGTAGAAGGCAGTGAGCGCTTGGAGACATTCCAGCTTCCAAGCACTATCTGTCAGTCTTTTCCTGCTCCAGGACTGCAGCTCTGTCAAGGAGACAAGTTGGGGAAAAACACATCTGGCAAATGGCGACCACACCTGTTCACCGTCAAGGAAGCACCAGAGATGTTGCAGCCTCAGCGCATGTTTGTACATCATCAGCCATGACATGCCCAGTCCTCCATGCAACGGATGCTAGCAGCAGATGGATCATCTGACCATGGGAGCACGTCCCTTCCATAAAAAGCGGAAGAGGAGGCACTCCATTTTGGTTAGAGTTAGGCTGGGGCAAGGCATGATGGTCAGGTGGTAGTAGATGATGGATGGGATGAACACATTTGCCACCTCTGCCCGACCTTTCAGGGACAGCTTGCTCTCGGATGATTTCTGGGTGAGAGAGGCCACCCTGCTCGTCACCTCACTCCAGTTTTTCTCCATCTGGAGGTCTGGACTGAACCAGACCCCGAGCAATTTAACCGATCCTTCCGTCCAACACCCCACAACACTGTTGGACGGTATGAACTTGCCTCTCCAGGTGCCGAGCTGCAAGCCCACCGACTTTTCCTGGCTTATCTTTGCTCCTGTCACCACTTCGTATTCCTTGAGAGTGGTGCTGAGCATCTGAACGTGTCTGGTGCTCGATACCACCACGGTGATGTCAGCGGTGTAAGCTGATATGGATTTCCCACATCCCAGTTTGTGTGGGACGCTCCTCATTGTCTCCAATTAGTGCAGTAATGACTCGAGGGCCAATACGTACAAGAGGGATGGAAGGGAACAACCCTGGTGGACTGAGCGCATGATGCTGAATGACTGTGACAGGTGACCGTTCACCCTCACAACTGAGCAGATGTCCCTATGTATAGCAGTTATCTATCCTCTGAAAACCGGCCCAAAGCCTGCTGCTTTGAGGATATTTCCTGGTTGATTTTTGCTCCTGTCAGTGCTTCATATTCCTTCAGAGCAGTGGCCAATCACCTTAATGTGTTTGGTGTCAACACTATGACTGTGACGTTCTCGGTATAAGTCGACACAGATCTTCCATGTCCTAGTTCATGCAGGATACCCCTCAACATCTTTAATTTGTGTAGTAGTGGCTCGAGAGTCAATACATACAACAAGGATAAGAGGGGACAGCCCTGGCAGACCAAACATATAATGTTGAACAGTTCTGAGAGGTGGTCATTCAATCTGACCACCGAGCAGATGTCACTAAGCATAGCAGCTTGAAAACTGGCTCAAAGCCTGCTGCTTTGAGGACCGCCACCAGGTACCAATGGTCGACCCTATCAAATACTTTGGAATGATTCAAATTGATCAGTGCCCCACATGTGCCAGGTTCTTTAGCCACCCTTTCTATGATGTATCGCATGAGATGGAGGTTGTCATGGATGGATCTCTTGGGAATAAAACATGTCTGTGCCTTCCCTACCAGACACCAATGACAAGTTCCAACCTCGCTGTTAACACTTTGGCCAAAATTTTGAACTTTTCATTTAGCAGAGTTATGGGCCTAAAATTATTTATATTGTGCCCCTTGTTCAGGTCTTGTCTCAGCAGTGCCACCACTCCACGGCTCACAGAACTGGGGATTCTCCCATTCTACTGCCAGTTGTAGTAACGTCTGCCACGAGGTCGCCGAACAAGTCTGGCATGTGTACGTTAAGCTCGTAGGGCAGACCATCTAATCCAGGCGATTTGATCCTCGTTCAGTCAGCTAATGCTTCTTGTATCTCAACGGCTGTTATTGGATTTCTGCAACACCCCACCTCTGTCACCAACAGCTGCAACAGGCCATCGAGATAGGTTGTGAAGTTCATCTCGCAATCCAATCAGCCATCGCTCCCGAACAGTCGGGCAAAGTGTTGCTGAAAAGTTGCATACATCTGCTTGGGATCGAGTATCATGCGCCCGTCGTAGTGTTCCACACGGGCCCATTGAACAGCTTTTATCTCCTCATATCTAAGAATATATGCCTTAGCTCTGACCACACAGCCTTCATGCTTGGCATTGAAAAGTTGGTCTAGGGCCAATGTCGACGCAAGAACGTCGGTCGCAATGCCATTGTTAATTGCCTCTCCTAGTTTTTTCACTAGTTCCCTCTCTACTCTAGTTTTCTCTATTGCTACAGCTTTGCTGAATCTTATTCATTCTACTTTAACTGCCCTTTTCTTGGCATACCATCACTTGTTGATGATTGCCCCTGTCAATTCCCGCTTAACTAATTCACTAATCCGGTCTCTGTAGGCTTTGCGCATTGGGAATGAGGCATTTAGCTTCCAGTAACCGGGTCCTTGCCTATGGAGCCTATCTAGATCTACTACACATGTCACAAATTTGTGGCTTGTGTATTCAACTGTTTGAAATTGTGGACAACTTAAGCTATCCCTGTCTATTTCCCTACAGAATACCCTATCTAGATAGGATCTGGATGACCCGATGCGGTTTATCCATAGCCACATTGGTGCATTCGGAAATTCCAGTCAGTATCTGTCAGACTGTTGGAAGTGTCTGAGCAGATTTGCGAGGCTTTTACACCCTCCTCCCCTATCCGTTAGTCCCACACAATCCCAGCGTGCATCTAAGATACCGTTCCAGTCGCCCACTAAGACTAAATATATATATATCAAATAAAAAAGATATATGTATATATAGAGAAAGAAAGTACCATATATTGTAGAGGAAACACAGTATATTGTATATATACTAAATACATATTCCATAGAAGAGTATGTACTCAAGGTGGAATCATTAGCGAGACCTTATAGTGGTATTTCATATTCTGTAGAGTGTAGTTCAAAATCAATCTATGTAATCGATCATCGAAGACAAACTATCGATTATAATTAAACCACAGGAGACTCAGAATACTAATCAGAGATTTTAGTCTCAGCATTCTAAGGGAAATATAGTAGCACATTGAGAAACACAAAATTCTAACATATTTGGTATGTTTTGCTTAATTACATTTGTATATAACAGCTCCAAATCTCCTAACTTGATGAGCTGAGGTGACTATCTCTAGCGGAGTTAACGTCCACCTTGTTGTTTTCTATTACCTTGCACCATGGGGCCTTCGGCATGGAGGTCGCATTAGATGTCTTTATGGATATTGACAAGTATATTCTTCCATATACTATTTTTGTTTCTATATTTCAGAAATATATGCTATTGTTGCAGTCGTTTAGCTTCAGGTCAGCCATAATTAAGCAGAGCCATAATTGTCCCATCTTTTTATATATCAGACATTACATTGTCCACTGTATTTTATTTTTTTTATTTAAGATGGTAAAGTGTAAATTGAGTGCAATTTGGCTGCTATTTCTAGCAGCTTGAATGACTGCATAGAATGTCCCTGTTTCCAAGAGGTCCTATCATGCACCCCTCATCTTTCTATATTTTTCTGTGGTATAGGATTAAACATCCTCAATGAATTATATTTAGGCTTGTCATTAAGGTTTACAACATCATTATTATCACTATTAGAGGGCGGTGGATTGGCAGTATTGGTAGAGGGTTGGATGCCATGCTTTGCAGCGAAGAGTGGCGGCCCTTTATGGTCTGAGTTCAAATCCCGCCGAGGTTAACTTTGCCTTTCATCCTTTCGGGGTCGATAAAATAAAGTAACAGTAATGTACTGGGTAATTGCTGGCCTTGTGCCAAATGTAGAAACAATTATTATCACTATTTAATGTCCATTTTCCACGCTAGCATGGGTTAGACGAGCTGTCCCATTGTGAGACAAGTTGTGAAACAACTTACTCATACAGAACTGTTTCTGACTTGGTTTCTACAGCTGGATGCCCTTCCTAACACCAATCACTAGGTAATTGTCAGGTATCATTACCTGATAAAGTTGAAAGCATCTCTGCAGACAATGAGCTCAAAGAATGTATTGTTTGTCTTTGGATATCACTGAAATATGATATTCTTCTTAATTTTGCATTTTCTTTTACAAAAACAAATTCAGTCATCAAATTATATGTGGACTCTTTCGGCCTCCACCCCCTGCCATGCCATTACATCATCAGCTTCCTCCCATGCCATGCTGCTCTCAATGAGATCATAAAGCTGGACTGAGGGGCTGAAAAAAGCCTGACAGCATATCAATCTTTTTGATTCAGAGTGGTAAACTCCTCATCTGGGATGCAGTGGCAACCTGGTGCATTCAATGACTAACCCACGTTTCATTGCTCGTCAGACTGAAGAGGGCAAACTATTGAAATATTGATCACTCTCCAATTGGTTAGTGGTCAAACCTGTAGGAGTGGTGGCTTCTGGTGTTCTTCGCTCCTGAACTACATCCTTACACACTTCTATCAGGGCTGAGTTGGCTACTCACAGGAGCAAGCCGCGCGAGTCGGAATGGCTATTCCAATGCATCCTCTTTGTCATCTTTTAGGGCAGGTATGTCAAACATGCGGCCCACGGGCCACATGCAGCCCTTTACAAGCACACCTCTGGCCCGCATAAAGATTTATACAGTGCAAGCATGTTTTATCTTCGTAATATAAAATTAAAATAATTAGTTGTCATGTGCGACCCTCAGACAACACATATGTGACCCACGTGGCTCTCGAGGGACCCTCAGTTTGACATGCCTGCTCTAGTGCATCATTTTCTCTATTCTGTCCACTGGGACAATGAGGTGCCCTACACATGGGCCCACACACGAGAATGCTTTGCCACTGTCCAGATCCACATCACTGAAGTAGCAATGCTGTGTTGTACTGTTACTTGTGGAACACATTACACTATGTCACCCAATGTAATCGTTAGATATTGTACAATGTAGTAAATAATTAAATAAATAAATAAATAAATAAAATTGAAAAGGGCTGTTAGATAGATCCCTTACTTTAGGGATTAATATGCAATTAGATGGTCAACAGCTATGATGAAACACTTTCAAAAATAAATTTTATCCTCCTCTTCCTCATTATCTATGTTTTAACCTCTGTTTTCTCTGCAAGCAAGGGTTAGATGGGTCTACATAGAACAAGTCAGTACTGACCTCCCAGGCAGGTTAGGTGTCTGTTATTTTGCTTACATTCTGTCTCACATTCTACTGAGTGCAGAGATGTTGTCATGTCTTTGACACAATTAAAGGGTCCTCCCAACCTTTTGTTTGGCAAGCTTTCTATGGATGGATACCCTTCCTACCACCAACTGTTATACAGTGTGTACTGGGTACATTTATCATGTAAATAACCAACACTAGGAAGGTTATCTTGTCCTTGATACAACTGAACAGTTCTCCCAACTGTTCGTCTGGCAAGCTTTCTACAGCTGGATGCCCTTCCAATCACCAAACACTTTACAGCTTGTACTGAGTGTGTTTATCATGTAGATCACCAACACTAGAAAGATTGCTGTACCATAGCATGACTGAAGGGTTCTATCAACCCTTTATTTTTTCTCTATGAAGATGAGAAAACTGAAGTGTTGGGGGTGGAGAGGATAGCTAACGAGTGATAGTAGAGAGGGCATGGGTGGGGTGCAGAGACTAGCTACTAGGATATGATGGTGAGGATACCCAAGGATTTTTAGGCAGGAGGGAGTGAACAGCTAAGGGTTCCTTTAACTTTTACACACAAGTATCATCCACATAGAATCTAAATAACTCTCACTAGATTTGCATTAGTTCTATGAACAGCCACCTTAAACACAATCCAATAGGCTTCTGACAAACTTGTTTCCTCCAACAACAGAAAGATAATCGTTTTCTATATCAAGGAAACAGTCTTTCACTACATTCTCCATATGTATAATCAACAACTAACTGCTTGGTCTCACAAATTCTGATGATCTCTTCTGTTGTTGTCACATATAACATTTCAAAGACTAGACTTCTCTCTATGTCCACAAAATACTTCAGTCTGAACAGTTGATGACTGTTTACAAGACTCAAGTAAGACCCCCTATTCTAATACACTTACACAGGCATAATAGAATACATACAAAAGAAGACCTTTCAACTGATGGACTAAAACCAATTTACTAACATATTATGGTTACTGGCTGCTGTGTGTAAAGGAGTGTGTCTTTGTCCCATGCTATTTCTTCTTTCTGCCCCATCTATTACAACTACAACAGCCTTCTTCTTTTCTCTGATCTAGCAAGCTGCATACCATCTTCATCTAAGTCAATATGCTGTATCTGTTTCTCCATCTCTAGACATCCTTAGTGCACCCCCCCCCCCACACACACACCAACACCAACACACACACACAACAGATTCCACAGTAAACTTTTCAAGGCAATGGTAGAGTCACTACATGAGCATTAGACCTGCTAAAGATAGCAGCTAAATCTTCCCCAAATTACACTCTACCATCTTAAAATAGAAAGGACACATTAGATTATGTAGTCTTATATGCCTCTAAAAAGATAGGATGGCCATGACTAAACTACTTCTGATCATAAATCTGCTCAATCTGAATTAACCTGGGGCTAAACAACAACACTCAAAATTTTGCCCCATCATTTTAACAAGGATTGAAAACCCTCTGGAATTTCTTTCTCACCCATGTTTTTCCAGCAACTGCATTTATTTCACTAATCAAAAGAAATGGGGCTACAAAGTCGTGCATTGTGCCTTCCCCCCATTCACTAGTTGATAAGGAATAAATATAGAAAAAGCTTCGGTGAAATAACAGAGTAAAAAAGAAATATATAAAAACATAAAAATAATAATCTACTGAACTCCTTTTCTTTCAACTTACCACTTTTGTTGCCCCTTCTGTAACTGTGATGGGATTCCTGTTTTGGCAGTCAGCAGCAGTGAGGTGATACATTTGAGTCTATGAAACACCATGTATAAAAATAGAATAAGCAACACCCATTTTGAAAAGTCATGTAAAATATGTGAATGCCAAAGATCTCTATTTAGCCTATACTGTGTTTCAAGTTTCTTCATTATTCTGTCTATAGAGCATTGATAAAAGAGCAAAATAACTTGTAGTAAACTGCCAGTTAAATTGCAAATAAATGTTAAATTCATTTCCATAAAACAGTCCCTTTTGTGGCTGTATTTATAATCAAATACACTGCACTGTTTACGCAATTTTTTCTTTACAGAATAATCATGAATTTGGTTGTATTTAGTAAAATAACTTTGTTTGGAATGATTTGAGGAAAATAAAGGAGCCAATCATTATATCAGAGTAAGTAAACAATGCTTCCACTTAAAATAATTTTGCTCATAAATATCTTGGAGAGTATTGCTTAAAGTTAGTTTTACAATATATATATATGTTCACTGAAACATATACAAATGCACCTATATATTAGCATAAGATACTTCAGCTCTGAATAATCACTTTAAGAAGGAGTAGTTTATCATACATAATGACTGCAGCATTCTCACATTTTGCAATTCATTAAAACTTTACTATTAATCCATACATTCTATATCATTCCAATAACAGCCTACAGATTAATGCTATTAAAACAGTTTTATTTGAATACAAAATAAATATAATTATAAATTTCTAAATAATTACAAGAGCTAGCTAAATATTACCGAATTAGTGAAGATATGTCTTGTCAGAGTGTAAGGCTATTTATGTCTGTTGGGTACTGGACAACCAGCCAAGAGGTTAAGAGTTTGTATGCAGCTGTTACACTAAATCAAATGCATGGTCATGATACTTAACAGTCAACTAGCTTGATTTGTCTAAGTAGGTACCACCATGTAGTGACAACTAACTGCTATATACAGCGAGAACATTATAAAATTGGCATTTCATTAGCTTGCAATGCTGTAGTCAACTTTTATGGATATAACTTGATGGGATATGTCAAGCTGAGTCACACAGTGCTGGATTTACATATAAGCTAAATAAGCTATAGCTTAGGGCCACAGACCTTGGGGGTGGGACTCATTTTTTAAAACATTTTTATCATTAGTTTTTATTCTTTAACACTAAATCCTCAAAAATTATATATATATGTATATATATATATATATATATATATATATATATATATATATTAATGAAAATCGATGGAAGCTACAGAGTGGATAGACCAAGAAAAACCTGGGACAAGGTGATAAAAACTGACCTTACTCACTTACACCTCTCTAAGACAATGTCACTGGATCGAGATCTTTGGCGCCATGCAGTTGCATAGAAGAACCACCTTCCTTTACACACAAACCTACAATAAGTAGGCACCTCTTAACCTAATGTACGCCCCACCCCACACACCCTACCCCATCCCCCCTTTTCCATTCTTTCCACTGTGTTGATGACACAACAGTCCACAATGTAAGGTGGTCGTGTAGGAGACACAGTAAAAAGGCTCCCAGTCCACACTGTAAATGTGGTTGGTGTTAGGAAGGGCATCCAGCTGTAAAAAAACCTGCCAGAGACACTTCCGTATGAGCAAGACATGGTCTCCCGACCATTTCCACATCAAATGGAACAAAACCGTCTAACCCATGCTAGCGTGGAAGATGGACGTTAAACAATGATGATTGTGATATACATATACATATATATATATATAAATACATACATACATATATATATATATATATATACACACATATATACATATATATATATATGTGTATAATATATATATTATACATATATATGAATGTATGCATAGTATATTTGGCAATATATCGTATGTTTAATTAAAAACATTTTGAAGACCTTACGCTATCATTTTTAAAGTAGTGACTATGTCACTTACTTCTTTTCGGCAATATATACAGGGTGCAGATGATATTTGTTCGCAAGATTACTGTCTAGGAAAAAGTAACACAGTAGTTTTATTTTTAAAAATATATTTATCAAACTTGGGTCAGTTTGTCTTCATGACTTGTTCTTTCGATCTCACTCGATAAACCCACCATTGGCTTTGATGACGGCCTCAAGGCAGCCTCGGAACCGGCTACAGGCCTTCGTCACTGTCCCCCGACTTAGGCCCCTAAAGGCACTTATGATCCTGGCCTTCAGATCCTCTTTCGTATTGCAGCTAGATCTGTTGGTGTCTTGTTCCACTGCGCCCCACACAAAGAAGTTGAGGGGGGTTGCAGTCAGGTGAGCTGGGAGGCCAGATGTCAGGTGAAGTGTGGTCGACGAAGTTCTCTGACAGCCAGGCTTGGGTCTTTCGGCTGGTATGGCAGGGCGCTGAGTCTTGCTGCCACGTACGGCCTACCTGCAGCTACCTGGTCGATCCAAGGCTTTACTACCTCGCTCAGAACGTGGATGTAGCCATCAGTGTTCAGCTTGAGGCCCTCAGGGAAGAAGTGAGGTGGCATAACGACACTTAAGACCAATGTTGTCGCTGGAAACTTTGTCTGCATGACTCTGGGCACGTCTTTGGATGAGACAGCAAGCCACCTGTTGTTCTGGGAGTTGATCTTCTGCTCTTGGCAGAAGTTTTTCTCGTCGGAGAAAAACCACAGCATGTCTGGCTCCAGTGGGTGTTTCAACTTGTTGATCAGCTTCTTTGCGTGCTTCAGTCGCTTTTCTTGCATCGCCTTTGACAGAAATTGTCCTTTCCTCATCTTGTATGAAACGTAGCGAATGTCTTCATGTACCACCAGCCTAATGAGCTTTTCATCCACGCCTTTCTCCCTTGCAATGGCACGCATCGACTTGCTAGGTTCATTGTTGATGATATCCTGAACTTCAGTGACGAACTCGGGCGTTCTGAAGGCGCCAGATCATCGATCGTGTGTTTTCCTCTTTGATGTTGCTTCGTAGTCGAATCCTGAATCTTCCAATTCCTTTCTGACCTTTTCCACCATTCTCCCGCTGACGCTGAGAAAGTGTGAAATTTCCTTATTTGTCCTCCCGGCGCGGATTCCAAGAAGAACTCCGTGTCTCTTCCACAAATTTGGAGGTTCAAAATTATTCATAATCAATTATTCTGAAAATAAATAATGGAAATATAGTCACTGTTTTTATGAAGACAAGAGTGACAACGGAAGTAAAAAAAAAGTTGCATAAAATTAGCAGTTGAAAATTGTGAACAAATATCGTTCACATTCTGTATATATATACATATATATATGTATATATAAATACATACATACACATATATATATATATAGTGAAATAAGATAACAATGACGATTGGTTACTCCTTCATTACATTTATTGGTAGGTGACGCGCATTTCGCCACTGATCAGCTCAAGGTTCGATCTCTATCGAGCTGACCCGACTCTGTAATCCGTGGCTCGTCAGACCCCTTGTAATGTTAAAATGAATACATGCTGTATGATAAAGTCAGAAGTTCCTATGGTGGTCAGTAAAGTTTGTATTAATTCATAGGGATGTTTTTGCCTGTAGTGTATGTGGGGGGGGGGGGGTGTAGTAGAGGTAGACCAATGTGAAGGTGGTGAGAACTGATCTCAAATCACGGAGTCTCACAGTGGAGATGACAAGGGAACATGGCAAGTGGAGAGAGATGGTGTGCTGAAAAGGACCCATCCAAAGCATGAAAGCTTGGAAAAAAAAGAATGTAAAAATGACGATGATCATGATGTTCAGGTTTGTGATCATACCACTTTTTCACATGTTCAAATTCAAACTTTTCACACATTCACCATTGTAAGATTTTGGCAGCTTTACCATGTCTCTAGTTCTTATAATAATATTGAGCAACATCTTACATTCAGAGACTACGTGTATGGAGTTTGGCCAGCATAAATGTTCCTATATAATTGTAAAGCAAGGAAAAACTACAAGCTAATTTAACAACATCTCTATCAATGACTTGACTGTTTCACCATTATCTAACAAGGACTGCTACAATTACTTAAGGATAAATGAAAAAAATATCCTACAATGGAATTTGTAAGAAGGAATGAATAACCAGGAAACACCTGAATAAAATATAGTCTTCCAAACTCTGTGTACAATAAATCAGTACCCACAATGTGTTTCCTCTGCTTGTACTGACTCCAACATTTAGACTACTTGACTGAATGTGAGATGATATCTGAGCCATTGATGTTAAAACTGGAAGAAAAGTTGTAACCAGCACTGAAAAATTCCATATCAACAGTGACATAGACTGCCTCTACTTGGAACGTAAACAGGGAGGTAGATTCTAGTGTTGCATTATATCTCCCTGACAACATCTATTAACTGATAAGCAAAGAAACTCATCTATAGAATAAGTCTGTTTACATGAGGTAGATAACATCATGAGAGTTGGGAAGGAGCTCCTTAAGAAATACTCCCTGCATGATAACCAATAACTCACATCCAAGGGAATTTCACAGTAATTCCACAATGAATCCATATCAGCAAAAAATCATGCATGGCTATGTTGCCAGAAAGCTTCTAAGTGAGTGTAATATAGATAGGAAAATTAATCTATCTTGGACCAACAACCACTTTAAAGGATATGCTTTTACAATCCAAGAACGGGAAATAACAAAATACCTGATGCCCAAAAGAGATAGGGATTGCAGGCAAATCCCCTTGATGTGACAACAGATGCAGACTCTGTGAAATAAACATTGAAGATGTCTCCCATGTCTTAAGCAGCTATCCAAAGATGCCATCACAGTACTATATACCTATGAGGCATGATGTAGTGGCCAAAACACTGTACAATGCAATCTGTAGAAAGGATAGTCCTGAGAATAATACAGCAATGTGGAAGACATATGCATACATGATGGGAAATAGTACTGATGGAATGTTCCAGTCAAAACCCCAATAAAATGCAAGCATAACAGACCAAATATAACTATATGGGACAGGGAAAAGAAGGCATGAATAACGGTGGAAACCAGCTGCCCTGCAGATGTCAATATAATGCTAAACATTAATGAAAAGAACATTTATGCTGAACTAATGTGGAATCAGCGGATAGTCCACCCTGACTATACCTTTAGATTTATATCTGTGATAATTCGGGCACTGGGATATGTTACTGTCTCAGTACAAATCTTGAGAAGCTAGGCTTCACAGAACCAGGAAGGACATGGCTAATTAGGAAGCTGTAAGTCCAGTCCATTAATAGAATTGTAAAATTGTGTAAAATATTTCAGAAATTCAGCATGTAATAACTGCTCATACACATGTATAGATACAGAAACATACATAAATACACATAAAACTCAAAACATACAGATCCACACATACAATAACATCCATACCTACACAGACAGATATACATACGTATTTACCTAGCTGATGTCTAAATTCCAATGAAAGAATCTTGTTTCTATGTTAGAAACCAGCTCTCTCTCTATTGTTGAAAATCTATAAAAGAATAAAACCAGAACATACATACATCTATTTACCTAACCATCTATCAGTTTGTTTTCCCACCCATTTATCTATTAAACTATCTTTAGTTCCTATCTATGTATCTATCTAACCTTTATCTTTTTCGCCCTTCATTTCTTCTCTTTCTTTCCTTCATTTATTTCCTCCTTAATTGTCGCGACAATTAAGCAAAGGGAGATAATTCCTCATATGAAAACCTAAGTTACCTCCCCTACATATTTTTACTGACGTACTCAAAATGCACTATAATTAAAAAAAATTAGCTCCGATATTGCTTCTGAAATCACGTTCTGTAAAATATAATTGATTTCAGTCACTTTTGTATCAGGTAATCTGAACACAATTTCATCTTACACCTTTCAGATTACCCCCTCAAATTATTCAGCCTATGACTGATTAAAAAGTGTTTTTGAGCAGTCATGGGCTATGAACACACTGCCTTTTTATGGATATCTGGGACTACATTATTCAGTGTCTCTTTAAGACAATAAAGTGTGTTTTGGCTGTTATTTTTAACATGTTATCGATTTGTATAGGCTCAACCTTCTAATGAAAACAAAATATATTTAACTGAATGCATTCCAAATTTATTATATCTGTGACCAGTCTACATACATACATACATACATACATACATACATGCATGCATGCATTCGGAGGAAATATGAAGGATAAGTAATTGGTTCACTGGAGGCTTGAAACACTAAATAACTCACAGCTTCTTTTTTATGTCAAGAATATTAATGGTATGAAGAAAAACCACGACCTGGTTATAATGTTCTCAAAAGATATAGCTTCTTTAATGTTCTTCAGCCAGGTCCTTTGCAGGCCGTCTAGTCTGGGTGCTTTCTAATTAGTTTTGAAGTTTGTTTTATGATGAGTTCCAGAAGTATTATCATATCAACCTGCTGTTTTACTTGCCTCAGTACTTTTTCTAATTTTTCTCTTTACTCTGCCTCATTGTTGAGGCTAACTTCCTGGTTTCATATATCACTAAAAAATTCTTTGCTTTTCTATGCCTCTGAAACTCTATTCTTCTGTTGTTCTACTCCCTTCCAGAATAATAATCTTCCACCGAGGTTAACTTTGCCTTTCATCCTTACGGGGTTGATAAAATAAAGTACCAGTAATGTACTGGGTAATTGCTGGCCTTGTGCCAAAAAGTAGAAACAATTATTATTCTGGAACAACCTGTTCTGCTGGAACTCTCATATTGTTATATCTTAGATTTCTTTGCTTCAGTTCTTCAGTTTTAACATTCAGTATTCTCTTTTCCACATTATGTTTTCTGTCGAGTGTTTTGATGACTTCTTTCCTTTGTGCATCTTCTTTTAAAGACTGTAGTTGGTTTACTTCTTGTTTCAAGCTTTTTTATTTTATGATGTTTCCTATTAATTTCCCCCACCCAAATCATTTGTCTGTTTTCTGTTTCCCTGACTTATAGCCAACTTCTTTGGCTATTACAGATTTGTATAGGCTATTTACTTCTATTAGAAATGTTGGAGGTACATATCCTATAACATAATCAAATAATCAAACTCTCTCTCTATATATATATATATACATACAAAAATTATGCATTCAAACTAATTGAGGAGGAGATATAAGAGATTAGTTATGAGAATTATATGTCAGTGGTGAGAGGGATAGTGTACTCAATATGAATTAGATGCAAGACAACCAAACAATGTGAGAAATAATGTCAAGCAAAAAATTGTATGAGCAGAGCTTTTATATAGAAATTAAATGTTAGAATTAAATGTTAGAAAAAATAATACCAAATTCTTGAACAAATATATTTAATAGCTAGCAATTGTTTCAAAAACCATATCAGTATTCTGCACATACAGATGATAATTATTGATTATAAAATAGATTATATATATAAATATTAATATATATATAAATATTAATAATATGTATAAATCAAAGTTGTAGTTGCAATATAGCAATACAAATCAAATTATTTGAGGCAGTCACAAAGCACTTAATGTTACAAAAATTTAATACAAAGTAAATACTAAGTTAAGAAAGTGTGACACCTAGAAAAGTGATTAAATGTATATGGTATATTTATACCACAACTACGATAAATATAAATAGGTCCAAGACTAACCTGGTGTCACCTATTGCTCCATCTCCCCTGTTATTTTAACAATGATCGTCCAGGGTTGCTTATTCATTATGCAGTTGCCTTCTAATATCACAAGTAGCCATCATATCTGATGGCTGTATTGCTATCTGGCATCTGTGACCTGTTCTCTAGCAGAACAACTCTGCCGAGAATTAAGTACAAGAATTGATGGAGCTGGTGCAGTAATGCACCAGCTTCAGCATTCAGTAATCAGAAGAAGGGAGGTAGGCATAAAAGCCAAACTTGCCATTTTCAATTTGGTATTCGTGCCAACCTTTACCTATGGTCATGAATCTTGGGTAACAACCAAAAGAATATGATCACAAATACAAGCGGCCGAAATGGGGTTCCTCTGAAGGGTCTTTGGACTAACGCTACTCGATAAAGCCAGATAGTCACTTTAAGTAGAGCCGCTACTTCTCCAAATTGAGAGATCACAGCTCTGATACTATGGGCATGTGGTTAGAATGTCTCAGGAGAGAATTGCTGGACAGATTTTACAGGCAAAACCAACCAACAGGGGACCCAGGGGTAGACCCCAAGCAAGATGGTATCCATGAGCTCAGCTGGTCTTGCATGGGGATCCTGCAGGATCAGTTGGAGATGGTTGTTTCTGACAGAACCCACTGGAAGGAGTAGACTCTGTTTTTCTCAATAAATGAGACAGGAAAATGGTTATAAATGCCAAGTCTTTTCCTGGAAAGGAATGTTCCTTCCAACATAAATTAGATGTAAGTGACCTTAGAGTAAGAGCCAGGTGGACTAAGAGACAAAAGCCAGCTTGGAAAAGGAAGACATGACAGCTGAGAGAAGCCTCTGTAGGAAACAAATTCAGAGAAATCTTACTTGATAGGAAGGAAGAAGAGTTGGAAACATAATATAGAAGACAAATTGGAATTTTTACGGGACAACCTGCTGGAAGCCACAGACCAGTTCAGCTGCTGGAGTAAGATTCCACCAAATTGTAGGGTGATGTAGTATAGAATGATAAGATAGAAAGAGCCATTAAAACAAAAAGACATGCCTGGAGGAATGAAGGAGAGAGAAAGCAATGCCAGACAACTTGAAAAGAGACCAGGCATCAAGTATGTCTAGTGAGGTGAGAGGCAGAAAATTTTGCACATGTTCTGCATTGAGAAGATGAGAAGTATGAAGTGTTGACGATTGTGAGACAGTGTGCTAGAGAAAATTATGATGTAGTTGGGAAAAAGTGTGCCTGAAATGATGGAGCTTTTACCCTGTCCTATGCCCAAAAGAAAGAGGCATGGAAGACTTACTATGAGAGGCTGCTGAATGAGGAAAATTATTGGGACAGTGAGGGCCTACTCCATGCAGACCCTACTGCGGGACCAGCCATAAAAGTTGACAGCAGTAAGATAGATAAAGCAATTAAGGATATGAAGGTAGGGAAGACAGCTGGACCATCTGTTATAGTTGCTGAGATGCTAAGAACATCTGGCATGGTAGGATATGAGCTAGTCAGATACATAGTTAAGTAGTATTGGATGGTGTCATACTCAACAACTGGTGCAGCAGTGTCATTGTAAACTGTTGCAAGGGCAAAAGAGATGCACAAGAGAGAAGTAACTACAGAGGCATCAAGTTGATGAACCCAGGTCATGAAAGTTGCTCAAAGGGATTTAGCACAGTTAATTAGAGACAGAATCAAGTTAGATGAGATGTAGTTTGAATTTATGCCTGGTAGGGGTACTATCGATGCCCTCTTTCTGGTAAGACAACTACAGGAGAGGTAATTAGTTAAGAGTAAGCCACTGTATATTAGTTAAGAGTAAGCCATTTATAGATCTGGAGAAGGCCTTTCACAGGGTTCCGTGCTCTGTAATCTAGTGGGTACTTAGGAAGTTAGGTATAGACACATAGCTTGTGAGGGCTGTGCCAGCCATGTATAAAGGAGCAACCAGCAGAGTGAGAATTGGCAATGAGTCAAGTGTGGGTCAACTAAGAGCTCAGTTCTCAGTCCACTCTTATTTACCGTTGTCCTTCAGGTCATTACTGAGAAGTTTAAAACTGGCATTTAATTAATTACTTAATTAGCATTTCTCATTTTTAAACTCAACCCTCAATGCAAAATGACAGGCTTCAAGTTGAGTTTATACCATCCATATATTGCATTTGCATTTCAAGAACTTATGTGCAACATTTTTGTTTTCATTATATTTTGTGCAAATCCCGCCGAGGTCAACTTTGCCTTTCATCCTTATGGGGTCAATAAAATAAAGTACCAGTAATGTACTGGGTAATTGCTGGCCTTGTGTCAAAAGTAGAAACAAATGCACACGTGTGTATATCATGACTCATGCACTGTTCATTTTCCTGACGTTTGTACATTACCCTATGTACTATACATACTTTTTGATGAGTTGTAGTGCACCTGAGCACTGTACACAATATTTCATTATTATTAACGTCCCTTTACGATCTGAGTTCACATCCCGCCGAGGTTGACTTTGCCTTTCATCCTTACGGGGTCAATAAAATAAAGTACCAGTAATACATTGGGATAATTGCTGGCCTTGTGCCTAAAGTAGAAACAATTATTATTAACTAGCATTAAAGCCCGGCGTTGCTCGGGGTCATTAAGTTACCAAAGTTAGGTTGCACCACCCATTTTATGGCAGCACTTTTTTGTCTGCCAGGCACTGGGTGAATGAATTGCAGACCTGGAAGCATGAGCTGCGCCAGCAGTGACAATTGTAGTTTCGCCTATGGATATTATCTCTGTGCAAAAAAGTGTTGAAATTTATTGTTTCACAGAACTTGCGCAACACGCGCGTAGACGATGCCAGCCGAACAACAGAGCTGCAATGGAGTTGTTCTGCATGGTTGTCTGTGTGTTTTCTAAATTTAAGACAGTAGGGAGGGTTGTGATATGGGGGAGAGTTAGCTGTTGTTTCTAGCAGGTTTAGTGACCTCATAGAGGATATGTGTTTTCTAAATTTAAGACAGCAGGGAGTGGTGTGATATGGGGGAGAGTTAGCTGCTGTTTCTAGCAGGTTTAGTGACCTCATAGAAGATATGTTTTCTAAATTTAAGACAGTAGGGAGGGGTGTGATATAGGGGAGAGTTAGCTGCTGTTTCTAGCAGGTTTAGTAACCTCATAGAGGATATGTGTTTTCTAAATTTAAGACAGTAGGGAGTGGTGTGAACAGACAGTATCACCATCAAGCTTGGAAAGAGAAAGTAGCAGAAAGTATGAAGTTGTATAGATTTTGAATGATAGTAGAAAGAGTTCAGCAGTTTAAATGAGAGAAAAATCGTAAAATATTGAGTTTTATCTATTTTTTGCGTAATTGTGGGTGAAATTGAAAAAATTATCTGCGTCAAGACGCAATCGAAACTATTTTGAATACTAAATTGTAAATTTCAATTGAAGAAATTCTATATCGTAGATTTCTATAACGAAGGAGCATGACCACACACTGAGCTTTATAGATTATGATGATTATATTTTGCGGATTGGCAGTATCGGTAGAGAGTCGGACACCATGCTTTGAAGCATAGAGTTACGTCCCTTTATGGTCTGAGTTCAAATCCAGCCGAGGTTAACTTTGCCTTTCATCCTTACGGGGTCGATAAAATAAAGTACCAGTAATGTACTGGGTAATTTCTGGCCTTGTGCCAAAAGTAGAAACAATTATATTTTGTCATGTTATTGGAGAGAAAGCCATGCTGTTTTAAACTAGGTAACACCCCACCCTATCCCTTAAAATACACCGGATATAATGAAATATTCGAATATGAAACATCACGCGGTCAAAACACATTATGATCTTGAGCGTTAGCACCAAGCCAACAATGCTACTGAAATAAACTAACGGCATAACAGGACATACTTGGGTCACTGTATTTATCAACATTGGGAAATTGCAAAATAAATAAACATTGTTTGAAAATATTCAGCGATTATTTGTCCTCGCCTAACCCAAAACAATGCGGTCGAAGTGTCATTTCTTTTATATCTTTTTTTGAACTTTTTAAAATGATTATTTTACTTCATTTAAAGTGACAACTTAAATGATGTTACTCATCTCTTTGTTAACGTGTTAACACCAGACGATAAGATCAACAGTTATCAAAGCGTCAAAACGAGTTGATATGCTACGTAGTGTTTAAGAAAACCAGGTTAAATAAGATAAAAAAGATTATTGAAATACATACAACGTTAAACGAAATAGATAAACAAAAAATATTTTACTGTAAAACAACTATACGATACACATACAATGCAGCTTGAAGCAACTTTAAGAATACCAAAAATACCCGGTCCTGTAATAATTAATGAACCTGTAAGTAAACAAATATATCTATTATACTAGATGTCCTTTTATTTCTCACTATCTTTCATATACAGTAATTAAATCATTATCGCTTCCTTGTTTTGGCGTATATATTTACCTGCGGGAATAGCCAGGTCGTCCCAGCTTAGTAATAATACACGTGAAACTATTTGTGTTGAAACACTGGCATTGTTGATATATTTCACTCAGTTACACAACTACTATCTACTATTTATGAAGATATATGATTGTTTTCTGTAATTCAGTATCTATTTTATTTATATTATATACTGACCGGTCTCTAATCAATGTCGTGTATATTGTTTAATATACACCGCATTCTGTTATTCTAGAAATTGCTTTATTTCCTTTTAATGTTTGGCAGCTTCTAAAATGTTGTTTCTAATAAATTGCCAAGTTAACTTTATATTTGAGAAAACATAATTCAGACTACATATACAGCGAATGTGATAAAAACTACAATATACATAGCAATAAGGAAACAAAAGAAGAATTAAGTAACGAAAGAAAGTGAGAGGGACAGACTCTACACCAGAGTTTGAGCGATGTTTCAGCTGACAAAATGGCAAAGATATTATCGCGGAGAATGGCCAGCGACACATGCTGCATCACCCACCCACCTCACGTAGTTCCTTTCCTATTTTACCTGAAGTCTTGACAGGTGGTGGATAATTATTTTTAGTTAAAATCGAGTGAATAAGTTAGACATGTCATCTCTCCCCGTCTGACGGGGAGATGTCTGTCATCTCTCGTGAAAATGGATATAGCTTTAATTATGTAAAATTCTCCCCATTTTGCCTCATTTCTTTCCGTTTTGGTCACTTTTTTTACGGTACTTCCCGTTTGGGTTTCTAGAGGTTGGCAAGTATATATATATAAAAAAAGACGGGTGTTGATCTTGCATTAGAGATTGGGAAATTGAAAACAACATTGAATGTTTAGTGAATTGGTCACAGGGTTATTTACTTTGGTAAACGCCACTGCAGGCCAACCACTAATTAAATTCGATACAGATATAAGGTTAACAAACTCGCTCGTGAGTGAACTGTCCGAGAGCAGGTCGCGAAATAAGCTAAGATGTCTCTTTTCTCCCTCCTTTAAAATCACTAGACCGGAAGTTCAAGGAATCTTCTAGAATTCAACGGGAAGTAACTCCAATTAGTTTTTTCTCCCCGGGCAAAGTGACGCTAGTCGCTACAAGGCTCCCTCCAGACGATAGTTGATAATAACCGTAAGGTCATTGTAGCGAGGAGGCGTAGAATAAGGAACAAGCAAAACAAAAGGTACATAAATTACAATGGTTTGTAACAGAAGCAAAGTATGAAAATAAACATGTAGAAAAATGTAACTGGAACAATACAATTTAAAACAGTACAAGGAAGCAAGGAAAATAGTGCTCAAAATAAGTTCAACATTTTTCAAAGTCAAATAGTTAATGCTACTAGGGATTAGACGAATATTGTTTTTGAGAGTTTCCGTGGCCATATTACTGTCCTGCCACTTCGTGTGACATATGGTTGTGTGGTATGTGGTGTTTGCGGTGGAGGTGAAGGTGTTTGTGTGGGAGTGTATGTCAGGCAATGATGTGAGACTTTCAGAGAAAGCCTTCTTTGCTCTGTCAGCGGATATTACCTCTTTTCGACCATTGACAGCCACTGTAAAGTGTTTTGGTGTGTGCGAAAGCACACAAAAAGGTTTATTGTAGGGTGACGTAAGAGGTCCCTTGACGGAATCATTCCGTATGAAAATGTGTGTCCATGTAGAGATGTCTGATGGGACAGCAGAAGAAATAGATTGGTCACGAGGGTTCATTAGTGGAAGATCCGAGAAATACGAACGAATCCTGGTGACATATGATGCTGGGTCAAGATGTGATGAATCCACTGGTGCTAACATTTGTCCAGGAAGAGACAATGTGGTACCATAAAGAAGTTCAGCAGAAGAAAAACCTAAATCTGTCTTAATGGCAGAACGACAACCAAGAAGCACGATTGGCAAAAATTTGGTCCAACGTTGCGGATCAGGAGTAGCGCGAAGTGCAGCTTTCAACTGTCTATGAAACCTCTCGACCATTCCATTGGAGGCCGGATGATAGCTGGTCGTATGAATGTGATGAGCACCCAAGAGTCGTGATATTTCACGAAATAAGGAAGCTTCAAATTGGCGTCCACGATCTGTAGTTATTTTAGTAGGAACACCAAAGCGAGCAATCCAATTGGAAATGAAAGCCCGGGAAACGGACTCTGTTCTTATGTCCACTAAGGGTATGGCTTCAGGCCGCCGAGAGAAACGATCGATACAAGTCAATATGTATGTGAACCCACGACTAACGGGCCATGGACCAACAATATCCATGTGAATATGATGGAAACGTGCGTCTGGCGGGCTGAATTTTCCAAGAGGAGTGCAGACATGCCGAAAAATCTTAGAGCGCTGACGCTGCAAACAAGAACGTGCCCAACCAGTGATTAAACGACGCATATTAGGCCAGAAAAATCAAGCCGTAATAAGCTTCACCGTGGCAGCTATGCCAGGATGCGACAAGGAATGAAGTGCATCAAAAACGGTACGTTGATGGCAATCAAAAACGGTACGTTGATGACAATCTGGGTGAGTCAGTAGAAATATCGCAGAGAATTTTTCCTTCAGAAGATGGAAGAGGTAAATATTCCAATTTGCAGCAGGAGAACTGGTCAGAGGAAATGTCCAGCGAATCCAAAGTAGGTTGGTCAGTTGCAATGGCAACTAAATCGATATGTGCAGGAGACGCAAGAGAACACACAGAAAGTCGAGATAATGCGTCCGCGGGTATGTTGGCAGCTCCAGCTATATGACGAATGTCACTGGTGTACTGGGAGATGAAATCCAAATGTCTGTATGCCCTTGGAGAGTATCTGTCGGACTTAGTTTGAAGAGCGAATGTGAGTGGTTTATGGTCTGTGAATACCGTGAACTCCCGACCTTCAAGAAGATGGTGGAAGTGTCTCACAGCAAGATAAACTGCTAAAAGCTCTCTGTCAAAAGTACTGTAACGTTGCTCTGCTGGTTTTAGTTGGCGTGAGAAAAACGCCAGTGGTTGAACCTGGTGGTTGATCGCATGTTGCAAGACTGCTCCAACAGCATGATCGGATGCGTCAACAGATAAAGAAAGTCTCGCGTTTGCAACAGGATGGGCGAGTAAGGCAACTTCGGCTATCTCAGACTTGACGGATTCAAAAGACTGCAAAGCATCGGCAGAAAGTGAAATAGAAGCATCTTTCTTTTTTGCAGCCTTTAAAAACTGTGTCAAGGGGAACAACTTGTCCGCACAGTTTGGAATGAAGCGACGATAAAAGTTAATTAATCCCAAGAAATGATGTAATTGTTTCAGGGAGGTGGGTGGTGCGATATGCTGAATCGCTTCTACCTTAGATGGCAAAGGTCGTATACCTTCTGAATCTGTAAGATATCCAAGGAATTCCAGTGAATCTGTACCAAACACACATTTAGCTGGGTTGATTCTGACTTGGTACGATTGGAGACGTTGAAATAACTGAGATAGATGATGATGATAGTGTTCATCCGAATGACTGGCTATCAGGAGATCATCAACGTAAGCAAACACAAAATCCAATCCACGCGTGACTTCATCGATAAAACGCTGGAACGTGCTAGAAGCATTCCGCAAACCAAAAGGCATGGATAGAAATTCAAACGAACCAAAAGGGGTGGTCACAGCTGTTATTGATATATCCTCTGGATTCATGGGTATCTGGTGGTATGCACGTACCAGATCTATTTTAGAAAATATCTTGCATCCATGCAGAACGGATGAAAAATCCTGTAAATTTGGTAGAGGATAACGGTCCGGCGTGGTGATGGTATTAAGTCGTCGATAATCTCCCACAAGCCTAAAATTCGCTTCACCCTTACGAGCCAAGTGAAGCGGAGATGCCCATGGGCTGGTGGACGGTCGTATAAGACCGAGCTGGAGCATATGCTCGAACTCGTTTCGTGCTATTTTTAGTCTATCTGGCGCCAACCTTTGTGGATGAGAGAAAACAGGTGGACCAGTTGTTGTAACAAAGTGTTGAGTCGAGTGGGCTGCCTGGGTAGGTTTAAATGAAATATCCTTTAATTTGGGAAACAAAGTAAGGAGTGCATGAAACTGGTTTCCAGCGGCATCCACAAAATATGACGGACTGACAGCAGTAGTGGTAGATTTACGAGTAGGCGTAGATAAGGATGTGGTACTATCCACAAGTTTCTGGTTCCTGACATCTACCAAAAGTGAAAAGTGCTGTAAGAAATCCGTACCGAGAATAGGATGAGGTAGGTCGGCAATGACAAAAATCCATTTGAAATCTCAACTTGGATATTTGTCCATAAGTTTTTATAGGAGACTGGTTTACTGCATACAAAGAAATGCCGGAAAAAGTTGGCTTGGTAGAGTTGAACCGTTAGGGCCAAATACTGCAACTTGATCCTGTGTCAACCATGAATGATTTGTTTGAAACTCGGTCTCTAATGAAAAAAGCACAATAAGGTGAATTAATGAGGGAGAGATCTGCTGTGCCCAGACTCTCCGATTTTAGTTTTCCGAGGTCTCGAAAGAGCAGGGCTGAATACAATGTTTCGCCTTTTCACGAAAACGCATGTGATACCAACACAGAGACGAGTTGTTGGCGGGGAGGTTGGCGCGACGGTGAAAGGAAGAAGACCGACTTCGTGAATGCTGTCTAGATGGCGTTCGATCCCTACATAGTTTAGCTACTTGCCTAGTTAGCGCGACAATGGCTCTCAACATTGAGTCCTCATGAGGTGAAGCAGGCAGGGTTTTGAAAGCAGAAGAGGCAATGACCGAATCAGCCGAGGTAGGTTCTCTAGAAAATTCCATAATTCTGTCTGCAGAGGCAGCAATTTGTTCTATAGAACTGGTGTCAACTGTATTCACTAATATGGTTTTCACATTAGTTGGCAAACGGGAGAAGAATAACTTTTTTTCGAAGGAACTATCTTCAGGTGCAGCATCACTGAGTTCACGGATACGCCGTAAAAACTCTGTAGGAGTTCTGTCCCCCAGATTTTCATCCCCTAATAAGGAGCGAAATTTATTCTTAGGTGACCTACAGTTCCTACGCAGTACCTCTGACTTCAGAGACTCGTAGGAAACGCCTTGGGGAGGGTTCTTGATTATGTCTTTTACTAGTGAAGCTGGAATTCCGCTGATTAGCACGTTTAATTTTTGTTGTTTTTCCTGTACTCCGTTGACCGCAAAATACACATCAAGCTGGGTGAACCACAATTTGGCATCAGCAGAATACGCTGGTAACGATGTGTTGCTCATGATGAAATTTGGTCGAGAGATGATTTTCTTTTTCAAAACGTCGGTAGAAATTATTTGTTCAAACATTGGTAAAATTATATGTTCAGACGTCGGTAGAAATTATATGTCCAAACGGGGTCACCACTTTAGTGAATTGGTCACAGGGTTATTTACTTTGGTAAACGCCACTGCAGGCCAACCTCTAATTAAATTCGATACAGATATAATAAGGTTAACAAACTCGCTCGTGAGTGAACTGTCCGAGAGCCGGTCGCCAAATAAGCTAAGATGTCTCTTTTCTCCCTCCTTTATAATCCCTAGACCGGAAGTTCAAGGAATCTTCTAGAATTCAACGGGAAGTAACTCCAATTAGTTTTTTCTCCCTGGGCAAAGTGGCGCTAGTTGCTACAAATGCATATTCGCAGGACCCTCTACATAGTCACAATGACCTGTTAAAAATAACAGCCACCAAATTTTTATCAAATCAAACTGTCTTTTAATAATGGTTTCTGATTTAGGCACAAGGACAACAATTTTGGGGGTGGAGGAAGTCGATTATATCAACTCCAGTGCATTATGGGTACTTTAATCAACCCCATTAGGTTGGAAAGCAAAGCTAACCTTGGTGGGATTTGAACTCAAAACTTAAAGGGACGTAACTATATGCTGCAAAGCAGGTTGTCCAACACTTTACAACTACTGCCAACCCCCTCCTTACCGTCTTAATGAAAGGATATAGTATTTAGGTCTGCATACCCACTGTGGGGCTAGGATGCTGGAATTGCATGGGCAGTTTTGCGTAAGCGAAGGGCTTTTCGGCGTCTCTTTTGGTCTAAAAGATGTACTGCATGTGATGTGCATATTCGTGGCTACTATTACTCGTGTGTGACACTTGCTATTGTAGTGACCCCTAGCGTTGAGAACTCAGAAGTAATGAGAGTTACGTCCCTTGGGGACTGTAGTGACCCCTAGCGTCGAGAACTCAGAAGTAATGAGAGTTACGTCCCTTGGGGACTATAAATTGAGAGACTGAAGTGGCTCTATCTCTTTTGCTACCAGCAGCCCTCGAGAGAAGATGAACTTTGCCTTCACCCACAACACGTGGAGTGAAGATACCAAGAGCAAACTCTCTCACCCACTATGGTCTCAAACCACTCAGCAAAAATGAATCAACTACACAGATAACATCAACAATCTTTGTAACTCATTGGTAATATGTTTATTGTTCTATTTTGACTTCAATGAAGTAAACCTTTCTACAAAAAGTAAATCAGCCATTCTTATTCTTTCAACAACAACTGTTATAATAATATCTGTACTAATACCATTTGCTAAACTATGTTCTTTGGCCGGACATAAAACAGGTGAACATCCGTGCAGTCTTGACATGTGTGAAGGCAGGTCCCTTCACTAGTGAGGTGGAGATGGCTGCGAGCCATTGTGATTGATCTCATGTTGGATGGAATTGATGTGGTAATGGGCATGGATGCAATTGGCTGCTTTGGAAGCATTACAGTGAGTGAGGTCAGAGTAATGTTTGATAATGCAGGAACACCATGTGCCATGAGTATGCAGCAGAGGAACAGGGAGATCAATAAAGAAAAATGTGCTGTTCATATCATACAAGGAAATTTCAAGGCTGTGTTCGATAGTTAGTGGTGGATATTTGAGTGGTACTGGAAAGGAGAGGCCCCGACTTTCAAGAACACAGTGAGTTGATATCAACATACCCTGAAAGGGGATGCTAGAAGCGAGTTTGAGGGAGAGGTGCAAAGATGGATAAAGGAGGGCATATTAATTCCTTGGAAGGAGCAGATAAAGAGCAGAGTGTTGTCGTTAATGGCAATAGTGCAACCAACGAAGAACAAGGTCAGGCCGGTGCTGGACTTTCATAGACTGAATGAACACGTGTCACACAGGCGGCAAAGTCACAGATGTCTGTGGGGAAACCTTGCAAGAGTGGAGACAAATGATAGGGGCCTCCACAATTGTCGACTTATAGTCGGCATATCTGCAGCTACATGTAGCTGAAAAACTGGAAGTATCAGCTGATCAGGTATAACAGCCAGGCATACTGTCTGATTAGGCGAGGGTTTGGGTTGAATTCAGCACCAAAGATCATGGCGACAGTTCTCAAGGCCATTCTGGGGAATGTAGACAAGGTGAAGAGGGCCACCAATTCCTATATCAATGATATCTTGGTAGACGGCACCATATGGTGTGATGCCAGCAGCATAGTGCTAGGAGTCGCTCTGGAAATAGGGTGTGTTGAGGTCAAAGATGCAGTCTAGTTTATGAAGAATGATGATTGCAACCACATCAACGTGGCCGAATTAGACACTGCTGAAGGATGTGAATCTCACCCTGAGATGGGGACTGCACAACAAAGAGATTCGTACTGATTCGACCCCTGTACTCAGATGGGTGAGATCAGTACTCACCAGCAAGAGGAGGATGCGAATGAGAGGAGTGGCAGACATGCTAATAAAGAGCCACCTGGGAACTCTGGGAGAGTTGGCTGCTGAGTTTGGCCTGAAGTTGAGTGTTGTTTTTGTACTCTCAAAGAAAAATAGAGTGGATATCCTAATCAGGATGAAGAAAGCCTGGCTGGAAGTGCCAGAGGATGTGGAAAAGGGGATAGTTGCAGTGTGTCAGCTGAGTAACTCAGATTTGAGGAGGTTGCGTACCATGCATCATTTGGGAGCTGATAGAACCCTGTTCTTAGCCAGGAAAGTTGACTCTGAAGGTACCAGAATGTGTCCAGAAAGAGGTTAGGATTTGTGACAGATGTCAGTCTATCAACCCTGCCCTGGGCATGTACGACATGGGTAACATCCCAGTGGAGCACAACTGGAAGCAATTGGCAGTGGATGTGACACACTACCGACGGGATGTATCTCTGAATGGTCGATTGCAGACTGGGGCGGATGTCAATATGAAGGGAAATAAAGACGGGGACTGTGCAAGAAATTCTTGGAGTGGTGCCCTGTGGATGAACTGTTGATGTTTCTCTTGGAGGCGCTGAAGGAGTTGCTCAATGGGTGGAATGTGAGCTGCTACTTCAGAGCGGCATACAGACTGAGTGGAAATGGGATCTTGGAAATACATCATCGCACAATGAAGGCCATGGCAGAGAAAGGACACATTTCGCCAATGGAGGTGGTATTCTAGTGCAACATATCTCAGGTGGAGAGAACATGTGTTCGTACAAGTGGGCAAAGAAGTATGAGTCAAGACCTCAAATGCTCGTTGCACATCTCAGTGGGGAAAGGGAATGGTAATGGCTATAAATTCCCGAAACAACATGTCTGAGGATGGAATGCTGCATCACGTCTTGGCTGTCTGTAGAGTTATTGATTTGACAGACTTCGGAGAAGAGGAGAATGAAAGCACTGCCCCAACTGTGCGGAGATCGCAACGGGAATGTTGCCCACCCAAGTGGATGACTGCCTGACATGGGGTGTTTGATTCTTGAGATCAGGGGTGAGAGTGTGTGGGGCCAGGGTGCCGGAAGTACAGAGGAAGTCTTGCCAGAAGCAAGGGGTCTTTTAGTCTGGAAGCCATACTGTGCCCGTACCGGCTGCTAAGATCGAGTGCGTGAGACTTGCTATATTCTTTGGCTGGACATAAACAGGTGAACATCCGTGCAAGGAGATTCAGTCTGTACATGTGTGAAGACACAAAGGCAGGTCTCTTCACTTTGTACTATACCCACTAAAAAGACGGGATAGTCAGAGATTTCAGCTTATGTCTGCTTCATCAGAGCAGACTTGAGGAAAACAACATGCCTAAATAGACTAAAAACATAATCCTTCCATTCTTCAGTGTAGTAAACAGTATTTGATCTCTCTGTGATGTTATGATGGTCAGTGTTTTAAGTGAAGAATATGGCAGAAGTGGGTAGGTATCATTGAAATTATAGATATTAAGTCTTGATGTGGAGATATGGATGTCTGGCTGGTGGGGAGGGTGATTTCGGAGTAGCAGGGCTTAGGGCCTTATTTATTTGTTTCTACTTTTGGCACAAGGCCAGCAATTATCCCAATGTATTACTGGTACTTTATTTTATCGACTCCGTAAGGATGAAAGGCAAAGTTAACCTCAGCGGGATTTGAACTCGGAATTTATTACTAATGTGTTAGGGTTTAGAGAGATAGATAGACAAAGTGATATACAGTGGAATAGACAGACACATACATATGTACATTCATGCATATACACATATACATACATACATGCTGATTACTGCTTCTTGTCAGAAGAGAGCTATCCCTCCATTGAACATTGCACAATCATGTGAATGCAGGTGACTTTTCAGACCAGCTTTTATTTTGCAAACATGTTCACAGATGTGACACTTCAACTGTTTGTCTCCTGGCATTACTGGCTGGGGTGTGTCCACTAACTGACTTGCAAAGTATGCCTTACTCATTGCAAATGTACTGCAGAGAGTGTGGTAGTAGAACCATCTCACAAGTGGCACAATTTCTTCAGATGGTTGACAAATCCAGCTCTTGATAGAAGAAATCATTCACATATATTGCACCTATTCCTGCTGGATATTTGCAGGCACTGCACGTGGGTCCCACTTACGGAGCAAACACTTCAAAACAGCATGCTCCACTTATCATTCTCCATGATGTATGACCTTCAGCCAATGCCTCCCACGTCTCCACAGCTTTAACATTGTTTTTTATGACATCCCAAAACTACTTCTTTGGTTTATGGCCTTTTTCTTCTGGTCAGCTCCCCAATAAAATAACTGTTTAAGCAGCCTTCCATTTTCCATCCTGACTGCATGATCACTCCAACACATCTGGTTCATTACAATACTCTCCTCAATACTGGTGCTATCCACTTTCTCAAGTACAGTAGCATTAGGTGTGTAGGAGAACTATTTGATGTTCATGATGTATTAGATATTATGCTAATGAAACCTTTTCAGCTGCCTAATATGATGCCTGTAAGTTATCTATGTTTCATATCTGTATATCAGGGCTGTGTGAACACAAGCCTCCTATACAGAGAGTTTTATGTTTCTCATGATGCCCCAATCTGACCAGACTTGCTTTTCAAGCTTCCTGAAGGAAAGATTTACTCTTTTGCCATCCTATGATTTATTTCAGCACCGTGGATGCACTAAGATGTCCACCACTTCAAGTCTTTTCCCTTTCACAAAAAGGCCAGGCTCCACATACACTTCTCCAACTGGTTTGTCTTTTATTAATGCTAATATTTAGCCAAAATGCAGTGCATGTATTGGAGAAGGTGTTCAATATCAACTGTATGTCCTCTACAGTGTGTGCTACAAAATCTGCATCATGGAATTGCATACAGGAATTGTCTGATAAGTTTTGGACTCAGTGTTAAAGTCTTAGACCAAAGACTGAAAAGCATATGTCAGTAGTATGGTGAAGCAGATGGAAAACAGAGTGAGTGCAGGTATGCCACTGATATTGGCTCTGAAAGTATCCCATCGAAGTTCACATTTGCCTTCATATTTTGATGGAGTTTTTTTTTATATTCCAACAAATTTAGGAGGACATCTCAATACGTTTTCCCAATATGACCCACAATGCACTACGATTAATAACTTCAAAGGCTTTAGAAAGGTTCACAAATCCTTGGTACAGTGACATTCGCTGCTCAACACACTTATTCATAAGTCGGTTAGCTGAGAAAATCATGTCCATAGTGCTCCACCGAACTCTGAATCCACACTGGGTCTCAGGGATGAGACCAGGGAAGATCCATTTTATTAGACGATTAAGCAAGACTTTGGATAAGACTTATCTTACCAATTCAAGCAGACTTAAACCATGATAACCACCATATTCAGACGTGGAGTCCTTGCCCTTGTAAATCAAAAGCAAAATTGCATCTATACAGTCTTGCAGGTGAGGCTCAGTCAGCCATAACTCGCTTGGTATGTAATGAGGTTACTCAGCTGATGTGTACTTAAGAAAGTACTATATATTTTCAACCATTCAACTGAGTGGCAGAGGTATACAGTCCTGATAAAGGCTAATGACCCAGAAACATGTTGCTTGTTCCTCAATATCCATGTTGAACAAATAGTTGATTTGTTATCATGAATTACATCTTGATTGCATGGGAGAACCGTTGAAATAATTATAATGAATGAACAATTTATGTAACATCTTTATTAATGTGGATTGGCAGTATCGGTAGAGGGTCGAACGCCATGCTTTGATGCATAGAGTTACGGCCCTTGCCATTCTGAGTTCAAATTCCGCCGAGGTTAACTTTGCCTTTCATCCTTACGGGGTCGATAAAATAAAGTACCAGTAATGTACTGGGTAATTGCTGGCCTTGTGCCTAAAGTAGAAACAATTATTATACTGAATTTAGGGCAGTGGATTGGCAGTATCGGTAGAGGGTCGGACGC
Source organism: Eledone cirrhosa (assembly GCA_964016885.1). Lineage (NCBI taxonomy): Eukaryota > Metazoa > Mollusca > Cephalopoda > Octopoda > Eledonidae > Eledone > Eledone cirrhosa. The sequence goes on from OZ024741.1 coordinate 393,434,016, forward strand.
CAAGCATAGAGTTACGGCCCTTGCCATTCTGAGTTCAAATCCCGCTGAGGTTAACTTTGCCTTTCATCCTTACGGGGTCGATTAAATAAAGTACCAGTAATACACTGGGATAATTGCTGGCCTTGTGCCAAAAGTAGAAACAATTATACTGAATCTCCATTGTAACTACAAACTACGAATGTTGAGAGCTTTCTCCTACTTGCTCTTGTTTTTACCAAAACAATCTCTTCAGAACACACACACACACACATATATATATATATACACATATACATACACATACATCATACATGCTTGATTACATCCATACAACTAAAGTGTTCTTTCTATTCTTTATAGGCAAATATATGCTCTATTGGTGTTATAGTTGACTAGCTATATATTTAGGCAGGCAGATAGGAAGACAAACAGGTAGAAATAAGGGATTGTAATCATTTATATATATAAACAAAATTTGTTTTCGCTTTAATAGAAAAAGGTGTGCCATTATTTGTAATGTTCTATACATGGTTAGTGAGCTGGGTGTCATATTTTTTTGTCAAGGTTTTTTGACAGTTGTTTCATGGTTCAGGTGCCAACTTTTGAACCAGCTCTTAGGCATTCTGACATAAGTCCAGGCTCCAGTTTCGTGATTCTGGTTTGTGGGGGTCACTTTTTGATATATTACCACTGGAGTGTTGATCTAGTGGGCATTAAATGGAGTATATCAGAAAAATCTACCTCCTAAGTTAATTTGGTGGCTCTGTAACTTGGAAAAGTGGAATATACTCTCACAACTGGCTTCAGAGAAACACTGCTTAAATACCCACTTTGACTGCTTTACTTGCTGTCCATATAAAGCGAAATTCATTCTGATAAAATGGTATAGACCAGACTAACTAATTTGAATTGTAAGGAATGTAATTTATTTGAATTTCAAGGAATTTGTTTTCTTTGAATTACTAACTTAGCCCAAGGTGCCTACATTTGGAATTTTTTGATAGTTACCTCCCTTTAACCTATCTAATAATTTTGTTTATTTATAACTAAATTCAAAATTATCTGCCCTTGCAGATCTCTCGCATATTAAAAAAAAAACCACCAATCAACCGTGGGAGTAGCCATTTTCTTTTTATATAACAGGCTGAATGAGTTGGAGTCTATAACCCAATGAAACTTAAGTAACTGTATATGTCACTGTTGCAACTAATTATATTTAACTTACCTTATGGACTGAGTGCTCTTACCCTAGGATATTTCTACCAAACTTCTACTACAGTATTTTATGTAATAAAGTTGTAGTTCCTGTGTGTTTGTTCACAAACTCCTCCTATGGTTTTGGAGATAGACCCCCACAACCATATATATTCTGAAACTACATTGCCCAGGGTACTTGGATAAGTATATTTCATTTTAATCAATGGGTTCCCCGGGGGCACAAACCCACGCTTGCTCCTGCTGAAAATATTTTCCCTTCGATTCATATGAAATTTAAACCATAGGTAAATGACAAGATATACCTATTCACAAAATTTCAGCAAATTTCAATAATATTATATTGGAAAGAGGAAAGAAAGTTCGACGTGTTGGGCTTAAGCCTTTCTTCAGGAGTGCAAATAGACACAGGATCACAATGAAGAAACAGAAAATAGTGGTGGTTGTCTTAGAAATTCATTGGTTCACCTTTTGTCAAAGTTTCTGTCAAATGTTTTTTATTGATAGGTTAGATCTTGTGGTTGTATTGTGTGGATTGTGTCAGTGTAGCTTTTGGTGTTGTTGGTTTTTACTTTCTTAAGAAATGAGTTTTCTGAGTTGCATTCTATTATAAATTGTTCTTCACTAGCTGACGTACCCAGCTTCGCCCGGGTAAACAGATGATAAAAGAAGATAGGTAAAAGAGAAAATGACTGTATTGGATGTTTGTCTGGTTACAGTATGAGGCGAGTTCGTGGTGTCTGTGTGATACAAAAAAAAACAGTAAAAAAAATCTTCCAGATATACCAGATTCTTCGTTGTACCGTTTGTGCATAGTATATGAACAATTCTAGGTGCTCCCACCTAGAATAGTGACCTCTAGGAGATGGTTCAGCTTCTGCCTGACTGTAAAACGTGTATCATTGCATAGACGTGGTTTTTCCACGCTTCTTAAAAGGATGATGGAAGTTCCAATCTTTTATATTATATGTAGATATAGATATAGATAATTAATATAAAAGATGATGCTCAGCCAGTTCGTCTTCAACCATCGCAGCACGCCGTCGCTGCTTGGCTCCAGTGTTTCGTTGGCGTTGTTAATCCAGCTCCTCTTCATTCATGGCGGCACGTCTTCGCCTCTGAAGTTCGGCGTTCTGATGGCGCTATTCGGCCCGTTTTTCTTCATTCCTGGCTGCATGCTATCGCCGCTGTAGTTCACTGATTGATAAAGTTGAATTGCTTTTACTTTCTGTGGAATGCTGCACGCACACACACATAAACATACATGCACGTACATACACACGCACACATGGTAATAGTTACAGCGTTCACTTTGCCTCTCTGTTTCTTACTCTCCCCTCTCACTCCCTCATTGACATTATGTATATTAATTTAAGTTTGGCGTCGTTTAGGTGGGCGGAGTTGTTTGAAACCTATGAACCAATGATAATCGAGAATTATGACACACGGAATACTGACATTGTTGAAATTAATATATAGTGTGAGAACTAGTTTTCGTTGTTCTTCTATCTTTGTAATGAGATTAATTCCTCATTCTCACATTCTTGCTTCCATGAGAGTGATGTCCAACTGTCTCCATCATATTTTTTGGAGATTTTGATTTCCATTTGTTTATCAATGTCCTTGTGATTTTGTTCATTTGAGTTTTCTTTTAAGTTCATTAATTCAATTTTGTTTCGTAATTTTTTTAGAGATAGTTTTTGTTGTATTTGTTTTTGTGGTTCTGGTTCACCATTGATTGGTTTTAGCTGTCCTTTCCTCAGTAATATCAGTGGGGTTGAGTTTATCCGGCATTAGTAGATATTTGCTTTGTTGTTATTCTTTAGTATGTTCCAAAATGTGGATTTTCTGAGGATGAGGTTTTTATTCCATATGTTGCCTATTTGTTTTTTTTATAAGGAAGATATCTCTGGGGACATTTTCGGATGATTCTCTAAGTGACGGCTTATTTTCTAATTGTCTTGTTCGAACGATCATTTTTATGTTTTAACATAGCTTTCTATGTTATTGTTGATTTGGCTGTCTTCATCTTTTGTTGTATGTTTTTCTGTGAGTCCTTGAAATTTGTCCAATTTATCCGTTAGGGTGGATAGTTTTGTGTTTGACTGTTTAATTAATTAATTGCTTGATGATTTCTTTATTTATATTATTGTCTGATTTTTCTATTTTAAGTGGCATTTTCAGTGGCTTGTATAATGTTTGATATTGAAAAAATTAAAATGTTAGGGTTTTCTTTACAAATTACTTGTTATAGGGAAAATAGGGTTTGAAACTGCAATGACTGACCTTTTGTTTATTTAGAAGGTTTCTGTGTTAATGTGCTAAGATCGATCTTGTATTGCTTGCATGGATGGAAATCCTGAAAATAACCTCCAATGAGAACATAACGTCATCTTTCTACACTACACCAGTAGTGTATATAAAAATATAGCCCTCTGACACAATCAGTCCTCATGAATAGCTCACAAATCATTCATTCATTCATCAAACCATTAAAGTTGTTAAAAATAATAGAACATGCAATCCATGGTTTTTTTATATTTATCACAAAACTTCAGCATTGTGGTGACAGAATAGAAGTATATTAGATTTGCTGTAGAGGGTCAGAAACACTACAACTATGTCTACAAAACACAAGTTCTACCTACATTGGATTACTACTCACATATTTGGGTTGATGCTACTGCTATACAGTTAAACATACATGGTTGCATCCAAAGAAGCCATCTAGTTGATTGCTAAAGATTCACTTACCCAAACACTGCAAGCACTAACAAACTGCATATTGTCTATACCCAAGCCTCATACCAGAAATCATGCATGAAAAACTTAACCCAGAATTACATCTCTGCAGAAGTCATGCCTTCTTGTTACAGGAATTTGTTGACCTCACCCCTCTAGGAAGACCTGCAAAGATACTGAATTCTTCTACTTCTCTTTTTTACACACTCACACATGCCCCCACCACGCATGCACACACACATATACAAATACTGATTTCATCTTTATTCCTACTGTTTTATTGAAGATTTTCTCCTTTGTATTATTCATATTCAATTTTGTTCATTAGCAGACTTGGTAACATGTTGAACAAAATCCCTTCTGGTATTTAGTTGCAGCTCCACATTTTCATTTCAAATTCTGCCATTGTCATCTTTTCAAGTTGATAAAATAAGTGCCTGTCAAGTGCATTGGACCTCTGACGTTTCTGAGGATGAGTGTTCCAGTTGTCTCATCAATGGAACAGCTAGCTTATTAAATTAATGTTTGAGTGGCCAAAAATTCCACAGATAATTGTACGCTTAATGTAATTCTCAGGGAGATTCAGCATTACACATTGTGTGACAAGACTGGACCTTTGAATTACAGGTATAATTCCTTTTTGCCAGCTGAGTGAACTGGAGCAATGTGAGATGATGTGTGATGCTCAAGGACACAATGTGTCACCAGTAAACTCGTAGCCAAATACCCCAAACCATCAAGCCACATGGAAAATAGTGAGGGAAGCAATATGGTATGTTTGACATTTTAATGTGGTTCAAAATTAATAGATCTATCAACTTTGAACCAATCAAGTACTGGTGTCAATAAAATAAATACCACTCAAGTATTGGGATTGATTTAATTGAAAAATTTTCCCTGAATTAGTGGCCTGGTGTCTATATTACAAGCATTTTTTTAATCCAATTTTTACAGACTTCACCATATATTAAAGAAATTCCTGATTGGCTTATAAGTGCAACAACTGTAACTATTCGTGGTAAAGCTGAATTTAATACAAAAGGGTAACTAAAAGTAATTCTTAACATTTTTCTTAAGTCAGTATTTTAAATGTTTCTCATATTTTATATGTTAATTCAGACAGATTCATATATTTTCTTTCTAAACTTTCTACTTTGTATTCTAATTTGTATTAAATTTGATTTGATAATAAAAATAAAGTAATATATCTACTGCGTAATGCCAGAAGTCTCAGTCCTGTGTCATTGCACCTCTGAATGGTGATGACACAAGATCAAGACCTCTAGCATTACAGAGTAACACAGAAGAACCACCTTCCAATGTGCATGGGTTAAAGCATACATCCAGTATGCATCACTCTCCCCTCCCCCACCCCTTCCATACACCTCACATGTCCTAACGTTCCACCCACGTTCTAACACCCCACCCTTCATCTGCCTCGCCCCAGCCCACACTGTAAAGTGGTTGATTTTGGTGCCACAACAAAAAGCACTCAATTCACACTGTAAATGTGGTCGGTTTTAGGAAGGGCATAGCAACCATTTCTGTATGAGCAAGACACTGTTACCTTATCTAGCTTGTCTCACAATGAGACAACTCGTCTATCCCATGCTAGCATGGAAAATGAATGTTAAACATTGATGATGATATCTAATAACCTTAGAAACTACAAAATTGATTTTTCACATTTTTCTACTTAAAATTTGATAAGTAAAAATCTACCAAATTTTTTTTCACAATCTGAATCTAAAATAATGTAACTACAGATTAAGTGAAATAGTAGAGCTGCTGAATTCTTGAGTTTTAATATTTAATATCAATTGTATATTACAGGATGATGACCAGCAATAAATAAATAACCTAAAATGTTTTGTTTTATTGTATTTAGTTTCATGTATTTTATTATTTTGAGCATGCTATAACTGTCATTTTCAATGCCAGATAATTATTGTTTTTAAGATGGAACATATAGGCACAGACATGGCTATATAATTAAGAAGTTTGCTACACAACCACATCGTTTCACGTTTAGTCACATTGTGGGAAACCTTAAGCAATTTGAAAATAAGTCCTAGGATCAATATGATCAACTAAAATTGGTGTGTCAGCATGGCTGCAGTCAAATTATTAAAACTAGTAAAAGTGTAAAGAATAAAAGAATATAGGACACAGGCACACATAGACATAAATACAATAACTTGGCTGCAATATAATACTGCAGGGTTTATAGAGCAAGATGTATGGCTATTTAGAACTTGAACATCGGCATATTGGATTATTGCAGTGATGAGAAAGGCAGTAGGAGTTTAGATGGTACACTTGCAGAAATATATTACAATTAATGAAACCCCCTCCCCACCAAAACAAAACAATGGACAATTCTTTTGTTTCTAAATTTGTTTTGTTTCTAAATATGTTCAAAGAAAAATCCTTTTCTTTTTGCTAAATACCAGTGTTGTTGTTTAGTTTCTGACTAATTACATAGATCTTTGAGCAATGGCATTCTAACTATAACAGTAACAGTTGTTTTTATTGTTTTGTCCTATTTTTAACTCTTTAATTATCATATTTCTAATGAAACACACTGCCTATGAATTTGGAGGGATTTTGTAATAAAAACAACTTTATACATACAATTATGATGGAAGGTTTCTAGATAAATATAAGTAGTTTAAAATAAACAGTTTTGTACCATAGAACCAATGGCAATTTCAAGCAGTTTGTTATAAAAAGGGTAGGATGTGATATGAAGGAAATTTGGTTGCTATTTCAGGTCAAGCAATTCCATAGAACAGGGATGGAAAACCTCTTCTGCATGAATAAAATTTATACTGGAATCAAATCTGAAACAACCCACAAACAAAGCCTTTAAAAATCTAAATGAAAAAACAAAAAACAATCTCTAAGTTTAGTGACCAAAACATCAATTTAATATAAATTGCATAGTTATTAAGACAGAAGTTTATTCCAGTTTCATTGGCATTAAGTAACTGAGCATACGTGATTCCTCATTGGATGAGGTTAACCCCCAGCTAATGCTGATAACACCCTGTTCAATGTTTTCACACCACTTACTTATAAATCTGTAAGATCAAAGATTCATAATATTGTAATGTCACTTTTCATTATACTTTCAAAACCATCTTCATCTTTAATATTCTTTTGTTTGCATTTCTGTTTTAAGGTTTTCTGTTAACTTCTCAAGTCGACCTTGTATTGATCCTTTGCCAGATACTGCTCTTCATTTGAATGTCCGTTTAGATGATGAAGTTATTGTGCTTAACCATTATAAAAGTGGACGATGGGGTTCAGAAGAAAGGATCCATAGCAAATACTTTTTACAGCAAGATCTATCTTTTGAACTCATGATATTGATAACTAAACATGAATTCATGGTTAGCATACTTTAAATTTTGTATTTCTGCCTGCTTAACTACTTGGATTTTATGAGAGTAGCATAAATGTAAATAAATGTGAATTTGCAATTTTGTGTGAATTTTCAATTTTGTGTTACAATGAGTGAGAAAGGAAGTGAAATGTACACACGCTAACAAAGAAAAACAAGTTTTATAAAAAATGTGTGAATGAAGTAGTTTTGAAAAATAAAGAGATTGTTAAAAACTACATTGAAATCACAAATAGCATAATCAGTTATATATAGCTTTGTACATCACCATCAGTTTATATCCACTTTCTATTCTGGTGTGGATTGGATGGATTGCTACAGTCTGAATCAGTTTATATTTAAGTTATAGCCCACCTAGGAAAATGTGGGATGAAATGATAAAGGTGGACCTGACTCAACTAAATCTACCAATGAGGATGACATAGGACCGAGTTCTCTGGTGCTACAACATTTGACAAAAGACCCATGTTGACAACTCAACTCTAGAATCAGCTCATAATGGCACCACCTAGCCCCACACTGCAAACACAGTTGACAGCAGGCCCACGAGGGATTCATTGTGGTCATCCAGTGTGGGGCTCTAAAACTATGATTCTTCTGTGTGAAGGGTTCAACACAGGCAACTGGCCTGTCCCTCCTCACAGCGGTGTCATCCAGTACTGGGCACCAAAACTGTTGTTCTGTGAGATCAGTGCAGCCAACTGAGTTTCATCAGCTCATAAACATGGTCTGAAATCTATAAGATTCGAGTTTCCTTTAGCCTCAACAAAGATGAGGACACATATAGTCTTGATAAACGCTAAAAAGTGAGAAATCAGTTGATTACTACTTTCTGTTTTTGCTGAGGCTGGGTGTGTGAAGATGATCACAACCTTAAAAATTCCTAGTTTTTCATAAACATCCCGTATATTATTCAATATACAATATGTATATCTTAACCTTTATTTTAAGAAATAGGTTTTGCCATGTTTGCACCAGTATCAGCATGGTGTGTTACCAGTCATCATGGTATTGTGTCATATATTAGTACATATTATTAAGCAGTATCGGTAGAGGGTCGGACGCCATGCTTTGCAGCAAAGAGTTACATCCCTTTATGATCTGAGTTCAAATCCCGCTGAGGTTAATTTTGCCTTTCATCCTTACGGGGTGGATAAAATAAATTACCAGTAATACACTGGGATAATTGCTGGCCTTGTGCCAAAAGTAGAAACAATTATTAGTATGTTTTCTATATTTCAAAACATTAAAGGTAAATTGTATTATTAATTAAAAAAAAAAAAATTAATTACATAATATAAGCTTATCAATGTAAAGATTATATATAAAATATATTCTTATTGAAAATATATTATTTTCAATCAAAATATTCCCAGATCATTTTAACATTTATTTTTACACAAATGTAATTCTATTAGGCTGGAGTTAAACTAACACACTTTTAATATAAAATCATCTTCCCTAACAAAGTTACATGTGAACAAAAATTATGGCACATGAAGAACAAATTTACATTTTCTTAGATCTGGATCTGATCACAAATGTAAATGAACTGTGACACTCCCTTGCTTCATGGGATGATTGAGAAAATAGGCGTAATATCCTATTTTTAAGAAACCCCACAACTAAATTCAATGCATTTATTGACTGACTTTAAAAAGGGAGTTAGTTACAAGGCTCCATGATTATATTTTAAGAACATCATAATTTTTTTAAATGAAAGAAACAACAAATTAAAACCTTTTGATATCAACCCAACCAAAACTGGCTCTTGTTCTATGAAATAAAACTGCCCATTTGAAAGGGCTCCTATCTAAATTAAAATATTCCAATATAATTTTATGTAAGAAACATAAGCTAAGTTGCTATTTTAGCATAATGAAATGATTAATAGTTTTAGTAAATTCCTCAAAATCTTTTTATCAAATAACTGAAAAAAAATGGTCATGAAAGGATAAAGTAACTAAAGAAATATATGATAACTAAAAATAGAATTTAAAAAAAGAAAACAAACTAAAGAAACACCAAGAAGCTATTGAGTAAACCTAGCACACTACAGTTAACTTTATTGAACTAAGTTTAAATAAATGCATTAATTAATAATTATTAATAATGTTATTGATATTGTTATTATTATTATGACCATGCTATAAAATGGAGGGGTAGAGAGGGCCCATGAGTCCAGTAAGACATCCTCTCTAGTGCTGGTGGCACGAATAAAAGCACCCAGTCCATGCTGTAAAGTGGCACTGGTGTTAGGAAGGGCATCCAACCAGTGTATTAATGCCAAAACAATTATGAGCACAACAACAAATATATTTTTTGTCTCACTCTTGCAAGCAAGGAAAAGCGGACATAAAATGATGATGATGATGATGTTGCCATGGTAACTACTAGAGAGCAGATTTACTTCCCACTGTTTATCTTCGCATAATTTTTAATCTATTTACATTTGGAATTGTATCATTTACTTTTCTTTATAAGAATTATTAATGCTAATGAATTTTCTTCTCATTATATAATTTCAATTGATTAAAAATTCTTTGAGACATCAAGTATGTCAGTCTATATTAAATATATCAGTGTACCTAACTCCACATAGAAGACAGCCCTGAGAAACTTTCCAATATCATTATTTAAAATTGCCTAATCAGTAAATAATTTTCACAAAAATTTTATATCCCCTCAGAGTCATTCTAAAACCTGGTAACTATGTGTTAGACTATTCCTGGCAGAGAATGTTAGCCCACATTTAACTCTTTCATGACTGCATTTCTAATGAAATATACTCTATTTCAATTAATTAATGAAGAACTTTTAGGGATTTCCTAAAATTATTAATTATTTAATTACTAAGATAGTAACTTAATGTAAAGTTCTTATATAAAATTATGTTGGAAGATTTTAAATTGGAAACCTTTAAAATAGTGTGGTTTTATTTCATAGAACCAGAGGCAGTTTTGGCCAGAATGGTAACTAAAGGGTCAGCTACATGTTTTTCACGAATAAAACATCCCCGGGAAAATTTTCAATATAAGTTTAACAAATCTTGTCAGGGTCAACTTTGCCATTCATCCTTTCGAGGTTGGTTGTAAAGAAAAGAACCAGTCCAGTACTGGGATCAATTCTTCCTTTATCTCTATCACTTTCTCTAGAAGAAACCAAGTATGGGCTCTGCCAAGTTTAAAATGGCCAAAAAAGGCCATGTGTCACTATGGTGTTCCTATGACTCCACTAGGAGTTACAGATTCATACATACATACAGTGATTTAGCAGAAAATATTCAAACACAGGTTTGTTAACTCAAATGTTTATAGTAGACAAATTGTTGTGAAAATTTGTAGTAAACTAATATAAAGATGGGAAGAAAAATGTCAAAATGGAACATAGAGGCACACTAGAGAATGTAGAAGTAAAAAATTATATCCACACACAGAAAAGACACAATGCTCTGACAGATTACAGAAGCGACAAACACAAACGAATGCCAACCAAAATTAAACAGAAAACATGAGTGGAATGGCAACAACATCACAACTAGTAATTAAGGACACGATAAAGACATACAGACATACACAAGAACCAAACTAATAAAACAAACCAGACATGCACAGATAGAACAGGCAACCAACTAGTGACAAGTAAATAAACATATAAATAAATAAAAACACACCCACACCCAGATATAACACATGTGCAAACCAAGTACAAGCACACAACACACAAAAACAAAATGGTGTCGGACAGAACAAAGGAGACACACAATAACAAATCAGTCACTGAGGAGGTCACAGAATGTGTGACGAAAGAGCTTAAACAATAAATAAACAACTTACCGGTAATTTGTAATAAATTGAAGTAAAAACCAACAGGTGCGTGTTTTTATTGGCAGCATGACCTTCCCAAAGTATAACAATATCTGTTTCAACACACGTTTTCAGATAAGAAATCTTGCAAAACAAATTCAAAAGCGAAGTAATATAAAGACTTTGATTTTTTTATGTAATGCAGTCATAGTGTTGATTTGTATTTTTCAAGAATATCTTGCTAACACAAGGTTTATTTTCAGTAAATATATATCTACTCAACATTTCTAAAAATAGATCATGTTTATTTCTTGAGCTCTTAACTCCTGATAAAGTCATAAGGACGCTGGCCTAAGATAATGTGCATTGGCCATTTTAAACCTGGCAGACTTATTCCTCTCCAGGTCTGACCATAGCTAATCTTTTTTTAGCCTGAAAAGAGATAGAGATAGAAAAATTGCCCACTGCTTTGAAGGGATGAAAGGCAAAGTTGACCATGACAGAAATTGAAGTAAGGCAGCTGGGATGAACTTCACATGCCATTCAATTTGACACTCTAGTGATTTTACCACTTTAATATTCATTACAAGTTCCAAAAGTGTGGTTTGCTTGGGGTTTTCAATTACTTTAGATGTCATTATTTCAGAAGTTTAGGAATATTTTCCCTCTTTACCAATAGGAATTATCTTAAATGATACAAAATTTAATCATTATATCTTTGATAAATAAATATTATGAAATGATTATTTTTTTTAGATATTTTCCTGCAGTGTCTATCAACTGAGTTTTCCTCACAGGATTGCTCAGAATTTTGGGAAGTTTCTTATTATTAAAGATTCTGTTCAACTTAAACAAGTTAAAATTGATGGCACTGTAAGTAGTGATGAGTATTTTTTTGTTTGTTTTATAAATCTTTTACAGTCTGAGGTAGTCAATTGCTGTTTTATTGTCTTACCTAAATAACATGTTAAAAATATTTATAGTTCAATGGAATTAGATTCTTTAGTCTGTTTTTCCAAAAGATGAGCAGGGAAATATATTGACATAATATTCATGCATTCTGTTCCATATTTGTTTTTCTGTGCTATGTGCCTCAACTTAACCCTTATTTGTTTGAATATCTTCTGATTTAGTGGTTGTATCAGTTTCGTCAGAATATATACTGATTTCTGATTGACTGTTTGCCAAAAATTTCTCTTTCCATAATATTATATTCTTGTGCAAGGGACAGATTTACATGAAATCATTTTTTAAAAATTAATAAAGTGACTAATTATGTTCAGGTAATATTTAATAGTCTAACCAATCAGAGACTAATATATTAAGATTGATTCTTTAAAAGAACATTTTAAGGAAGGGAGAATATTTATGTATACAAAGAAATTATTTTAAATGATTGTAACTCCAAAGATATGTTGTTATTTTTATGCTGAAATTTAGTTATTTTATGGTAAAAGAATAAATGAAATTGGTTTTATTAGGTATCACTATTTTAAAAAGAGCTCATTCAATTTATGGCATGTAATAACATTTTACAGTTACTTTTTTTAGTCATTAGACTGTGGCCAAGCTTATTTTAACAATCTTTTTCGTTAGCCACACCTACTTTGAGAACCTCTGCTCTAAAGATATTAAATATAACAGATTGACTATAATTTCATTTCTTGATACATGTATTGCTATTTGTTTAATTTGCTTAGATAACTGCCATAGCACTGATTATTTGAGTTGATGTTCACTCTCAATGAATACGTACTCCATTTAGATGAACTAAAATTGTACTGTCTATGATTCATATGCATGTAAGTATGTATGATTGTGTGTGTGAGAGGGAGGGAGAGAGAGATTTTTTCATAGCAATACTTTGTTCTTCCTCATTCACTTAATGATGTCATTGGATATTTTTTCTCCTTGCATACATTTCATCGTATCTCAAGAAGACATCTTTACACTTTACTGTGGTATAATTGGTCATAATTGTTTTGAAATATTTACATCTACATCCATGGATTGATTTTCTTCAGTTTCAGAAGATCTTGATTTAGAGTGAAAGCAGAAGTTGTTTGCTTAAACATTTAACAATAAACCCATGGTAGTGTGGAAAATGTGTGTGTGTATCATCATCATCATCACCGTTTTATGTCTGTCATGGGTTAGACGGGTTGTCCTGTTGTGGGCAGTATCTGGTCGGCTGACCATGTCTTGCTCATACAGGAACTGATTTGGCTTGATTTCTACAGCTGGATGCCCTTCCTAACACCAACCTCATTTACAGTGAGTGCTGGGTGCTTTTTCGTGGCGCCTATACGTCCACTTCACAGTGTGGGCTGGGTGCTTTTTTGCCGTGGCACCTCCACGACCATTTTGCAGTGGAATGATATGGACCCCAGTCCCTATCATCTCATTTCTACAGCTGAGTAAACTGGAGCAATGTGAAATAAAGTGTCTTGCTCAAGGAAACAACACATCACCCGGTCTGAGAATTGAACTCACAACCTTTCGATTGCAAGGCCAATGCTCTAACCACTAAGCCATGTGCCTCCATTATAGAATATTTATGTATCGAGAGAGAGAAAAGGAGGGATAGGTGATACATGTAGTTATTTGCCAAATAGCATATGCAGAGGGTGCTCAATGTTAGTGCCGGCAGTGTTAATATCTAGTGTGCGAGAGAATTAGCAGAGCGTAAGCACGTGTAGAAGTAAAATACAGGAGAACAGACCGTTAAAACATGTTTATTTAAAATAGCACCTACGTACGTTTCGCCCGAATGGGCTTCTCAAGGGCATAATAACTAAAAAGCGTTCTTTACATGATCCGGAATGGGTTTTTAGAGATAAATTCACGTCAGAGTATATTTCTTCGTAAAAAAAAATATTTTGATTTTGCAGTAGGTCAAGGGAGATAACTCTGGCCGGTGTTAGGGCAGTCTTTCCCGGACAAATTTTTTTTCCGATACAAGCATGTGGTTACTACCTTACCATTGACGATACGCACAGGGTCAGGTATGCAACGTTTGTTTCGAGACGTTTGTTTTCTGCGCCTGCCCGCCTGGGTCGATTCATATATATATGTATGTATGTGTATATATATATATATATACTAGCAGATTTACCCGGCGTTGCTCGGGGTTTGAAATTATGCTAAGAATATACAGCTAGGAAGTAAAAGAACATTATTTGTCCCTAACCTGTCAAAATAAGCAGAGCCAATATGTGCATACTTTCTTTTACGGGGCATATTTGGTGAAAAGGTTATCTCCCTTTTTTTATAAGGATTGTCAATAAAGTTTGTTATCTCCCTTACATCAATTTTTCTACCGATAATTTTGATATCGATTTTTTATTGTTCAACGTGGGTCGATTTGAAAAATGTGTGTGATGTGACAATCTTAGCGACATGTACAGAAAATTTGGTCAAATTCAGTTGGTAATTGTGAAAGCCTTATGCATGCAAAGTTGTACACAGACACACACACATCCTCGCTTTTATATATATAAAGATATATGTATGTATATATATATATATATATATATATATATATATATATATATATATATGTATATATATATGTATATATCATCATCATCATCATCATTTTATATATATATAGTAGTGAAAGAATGAAGAATAACATGGCTGGCTGTACAAAAAGTGTTTTATTTACAGTATTAACAATTGTTTCATTGATCAGGTGAGTCTAAAGGCCGCTAATCATTCGAAGTTGCGTCACTCGACCTTAAATACAGTGTGTGTCTCTGATCAAATCATTTGGAATACTGGAAGGTGTAACACATAAGGCAGGCCACAAGGAGGGGCTCAAATACCTACCAGATAGAGGCACCAACTACAAACCTAATGACAATTACACTACCCGCACCTATAGGAATAACAAATATAGAACTAAACATAGAAATAGACAACGAGCACCAGGAATAGCCGAATTGAACACTAATATAGGGACCCCTAAAAACTACAGAAAATCCAGAGATAGGAAATATTTATGGTTCAATCCAATCTTCAACTCCTCTATAAAAACAAACCTACCTTCTACATTCTTTAAACTAATTGACAAACACTTCCCTAAACTACACAAATACCATAGAATCTTTAACAGAAAAACTCTACTGCAGCCAACATAGAATCACACATATATAAAAATCAACTATAAAAGAATCTCCAAGGAAAGTAATCTACCAACATACACCATAGCACCAAATACAAAACACAAACACATAACAACATCACAACCACACACACGTCAGGGCACATTGCAACAAAACATCAATAAACCTAAATCTCAGCACATCCCTAACAACATACAAAACCGCAACAGAGAACTCCAAGTGTAACTGCCACCTACCGGATAAATGGCCACTACAAAATAGATGCCTGGAATCAAGTATAGTGTACCTTTGTACTATCAAATCAGGCAACTTAGCAGGGCACTACATAGGTTCTACTGCTGGGGATTAAAAAAAAGATGGTATGTACATAGGTATTCTATAAAAAAACCGTAGACTAGAGAACTCAACGACACTGGCCAATAAGATCTGGCAGCTTAAGGACATCAACCAGGAATATGAGATCAGCTGGTCAAAGTTATCGAGTGCAAGGGCCTACAAAAGTGGAATATCCCACTGCAGACTTTGCAATATGGAGCTGCTCCATATTTTAAAATATGATAAAATGCTGCTTAACAAACAAAATAGAACAATCAATTTTCTGTAGGCAAAATCAGCTACCAGATCCACAAACTTCAAACCAACATGATTAGAACTAGCAATCCCAAAATTAGAACTGAACCACCTAGATTTAGCATATAGAATACACACCATCACATTGCTATTAGCTGTCAAACGGCCAACTGGTCACTGGATCATAAATCTCTGAACATCTCTTTCACCCTCTCTCCCTGAAACCGCATCAACCCCATTAAGGCAAGACAATCAGCAAAACATTTGCCACACACATTTGTTAAACCTCCCTTCACCATCCACCCTAAGCCCTTAAATCTTATGCTAGTATCTCCCAATTAATCTCTAATTTATTGCTTTTTCTTTTATCTGTCACTACCTCAGACTCTCTACACGTATCTATGTATGTTTCGAATAAACCCACCACAGAATCCTTATCGGACACTTACTCACCACCACCACTATCATATTCTGTACTTATCTGCTCTCACTTATCCTTATTTCTTTATATTTGTATTATTTTTCCATTTTCTTACTTTTTTACTGTATTTTTTTCTTATCTTTTACTTTTTACATCTGTAACCTCTCTACCTATTTATCATATATATTTTATTATTGATGTTATTGTTTTGAGTATATGCTATTTTTGTATATATATCTTGCCTTGTGTGAATTATTTTTGTATTCTGAGGAGTTGGTCAGAGGTAAATAATGTAATGGAGATCGAGTGACGCAACTTCGAGCGATTAGCGGCCTATAGACTCACCTGATCAATGAAACAATTGTCAATACCTGAAATAAAGCCCCTTGTTGTACAGCCAACCATGTTACTCTTCGTTCTTTCACTATTATTACTCCAAGTATAACCTACATAGGAATTCCCGCGAACTCGCTGCCTAACTATGGAAACATCTTGTTGAGTTAAACAAAGCCGAGTACTCACAACCTCTAACTGGATTACCTATAACGATAACTTGTTATCCCATATATATATATATATATATATATATATATATATATATATATATATATATATATATATATATATATATACATGTATATATATATATATACACATATATATATATGGAGGCACATGGCTTAGTGGTTAGAGCATTGGTTCAATTCTCAGGCCGGGTGATGTGTTGTTTCCTTGAGCAAGACGCTTTATTTAACATTGCTCCAGTTTACTCAGCTGTAGAAATGAGATGATAGGGGCTGGGGTCCCTATCATTCCACTGCAAAGTGGTCGTGGAGGTGCCACGGCAAAAAAGCACCCAGCACTCACTGTAAATGAGGTTGGTGTTAGGAAGGGCATCCAGCTGTAGAAATCAAGCAGGGAAAAGCGGACGTAAAATGATGATGATGATGATGATATATATATACACATATATTTATATATATATATATATATATATATATATATATATATATATATATATATATATATATATAAATATATATATATATATATATAACTCAAGAAAGAGGAGTAACATGGTTGGCTGTACAATAAGGGCTTTATTCACAGTGTTACACAATTGTTTCTTTGATCTGGTAGGTCTAGAGCTCGCTAATCGCTTGATGTTGCATCAATCGATCTCCAATACTTTGTTTATAACCAGTCAATTCGTCAGAGCGTGCGGATGTGAGGATGGCTTTTATCAATATGGAAGCGTCTTGTTGAGTCAAACTAAGCCATACATTAATACCATCCACAACATGGAGTACCCTAACTGGACTACCTCAGAGTGGATTGCCTATAATGATAACTTGTTATCCCGCATATATATATATGTATGTAAAAGGTAAACAGAAATAACAACACAATTGGTACGGTATATGGAAGGGATATATTAGATTAACGCTTGATATAGCAGGAAGAGGGTCTTAACGTTTCAGACGCTAGTCCTTCATATAGTAATAATGATAAATGTGAAGACTTAAATCCAAAGAGGGCTCGATAAGGATAAATCTATATCAAATATGTAAGAACCATAGGGCAAACGTTTATTAAAATAACAGATTAAAGTTTAAGCAAATAATCACTGCTTTCACCCTTAACAGGATCTTCTGAAACTAAAAAAAATCAATCTGTGAACGCAGAAGTAAATATTTCGAAAGACGTTGCAACCGAAGGAAAACAGGAAGATGATACTTCGGTTTGTGAAGATGTTCTCTGATCATTGTGTATATGTTTGAGTTGCTGTATATGTGGGCGAGTGTATATGTATATTTGTGTATATGTGTCTATGTATGTTGGTATTTTTTTATATACACATATATGTATGTATATGTGTATATATGGGTATGTTTGAGTGTGTATGTGTGTTTGTATGTATGGTGTGTATATGTATACATAGGGTTGGTATATGTACGTTGTTGAACATATGTGTATTTACAGTGTAGGTGTGTGTGCGTTATATACACTTTTATGCGTGTATATTTATATATGTATATATGATTATATCTATACACACACACACACATATTTATATGTGTATTTGGTGTATACGTTCGTATGTGTGCGGGTATATGTGTCACGCCGGGTTTACGTATGTGTGTGCGTGTTTATGTGTATGTGCATGTATATGTATGCATGGCAGGTGTTTTCATGTATGACCGTGTATGTATGTATATGGATGTGTGTATGTATATATTTAATTATTATTACTTTTATGATTTTAATAACCTCTGTCATTTTCGTTCAACTAATTTATTTACATTATTCTTAACTCCGAAGCCAGGGAACGTCTTCACGAACCAAAGTATTGTCTTCCTGTCTTCCTTCGGTTGCAACATCTTCTGCGTTCACAGATTGATTTTTTTAGTTTCAGAAGATCCCATTAAGGGTGAAAGCAGCGATCCTTTGCTTAAACTTTAATCTGTTATTTTAATAAATTAAAATATATATATATATACATATACACAAGCAAACACACACACATATATATACATACTTTGCTGTTGATTATACTATTCTTTCAATGTAACATTTTAATTTGTTCTTGTTTCTAGACATTAGTTCCCCCTGTTTCATTACAACTTGTCTTTCCACCTATTTTTAAACCAGTAAGTATTTGTTTATATTTATTTTTTCAATGAACTGCATTAATAATTTCTATTCAGTTATTCATCCACACTCTAACATGGGTGGGAAGGGCATCCAGCCATAGAAACCAGCTAAAATATTGGTCCATACGAGAAAGACATGGTCTCCTGGCCTGACTTATCCCATAACATGACAACCTGTCTAACCCATGCTAACATGGGAAATGGACTTTAAATGATGATGACATTGCAATACTATGTTAATTAGTTAGTTGGTTCACCTACTATGAATATAAGTATAAATGACCAATCATTACAACTACTAGTATGAGTACCTGCAGTGCCTGTTTTATTGATATTTTGATCTCCTATGATAGTCCCACAGCATTTATTTCTCAATGTAGAGACATTTCATGGTGTAAATGCCTTTTATTTAAACCCCCAACCAGCAACAAACCTTCAGTCTAATCATCTAATTGGTGACTTCCACAAAAATAAGAGGTATATCATCATCATCGTTTTACGTCCACTTTTCCCTGTTTGCAAGGGTGGGACGGGTCCTATTCAGCACAGCATCTCTCCACTTGTCACGGTCCTTTGTCATCTCCTCTGTAAGCTTCAGCGATCTGAGGTCCACTCTCACCACTGCCACCCATGGTTTTCGTGGTCTTCCTCTACTGCGTCTTCCTTCTACTGGCATTTCTTTACCCAGTGGTCATCCTACATGCACATCACATGTCCATACCATCCCATCGCAGTCTCCTCTCCCGCACACTACAATTTATCCCTCTCAGACACAGTTTCTCTCTCAACTCATCTATACTTGGTCGTTCACGCACATTGACATTGTACATCCAACGGAGCATGCTTGCTTCATTTCTCTCCAGCCATCGCATATCCTCTGCAGTTGCTGCCCATGTCTCACTACCATGCAGCATCACGTATCTCACACAGGCATCATATAACCAGCCTTTCGTATGCTGGGAGAAACCCTTCTTTGTCAACAGAAGAAGCAGCTCCCTAAACTTCTTCCAATCCGTCCTTATTCTAGATACTATGGCCTCGGACCCCCCCCCCCTCTCCCCCTCCCATGCTAATCTGATCACCTAGGTACCAGAAGCTATCAACCACTTCTATAAATCCCACCTGCATTTGAGAAATGTGTTTATCACTGCGACTTCTACTGTCAAATTTCCCTGTACATCTACTGCATACGTACTTTTCCCTACCTGTTAGTTTGCCTGCTATCCCACTACATCTCATGTGTACCCAAGATCTGCATTGTGTACATTTTATAGAGTGTTGATAATACATTCTAGATATATTCTCTGTCCAAAATATAAACAATAACTACTCATGACATTACTAGTTACTAAATATTTTTTTCTTCTACTTTGACCTTAATTTGGTTGTTAAAACATAACAACATTATCATTTTACATTCATGCTGTTATGTGTTTGATATGTTGACATGGCCTGACAGAAAATGGCTTGGACACCATGTCTTGTTCCATATTTTGACATGGTTTTTATAACTGGTTGCCCTTCATAACACCAACCACTTTACAGAGTATATTGGGTAAATTTTATCTTGGCAATGTTATACATAGTGTACTAGATGCAGTTTATCTTGCACCAACACTACCATCTTACATAATGTACTAGGTACATTTCCTAAGGGAAATAACTGAAATGAGTCAATAGCATAAATTTGGAAATTATATCAATGAGTGGTGAAATGTCATTTAATTATGAATTTTATTGTATACAATATTTACCCCATCATCACCCTTTAAATTAATTACTCAGATTCATGCCATTGGACTATTTGAGTTATTTCTCTTAGCTCATTTTACATTTAATAATGTAGACATAAACTGGGAATGACATGCTCATTCAAGCATATTAAAGCACATTTTCACAATTATATGCTCATTCAAGCACATTAAAAAATGAATTTGTCTGATATACTTCAAGAAATGTCTAAACAAACTCTTAGGGATTATTTCTCGTAAATATTCAGTAAGATTCTGGCATTATTACATCTGTCTCTGTAACAGTACACAAAATGATATCCTTATTATTGATTTTTGTTAATGAAGTAATGAGCTAATTTGTGCTGTTCAAGCTAGCAATGGTTATTTAATTGAACTATCAGTGTGGAAATCAATTAGCAACTCCTTTACTGATTGGTGCCGTTGAAACTATGTATAAGATATTTGTTGATTTTTAGCTTAAATTGAGAAAGTTTAAGACAATTTATATATAGCTACAAATAATGTCTTTATGTGTATGTAAATGTATTTGGTCTTGTATTGAAGCCAAAATTAATGAGATTATGTGATTAAGAAGCAATCTTCTTAGAATTCTATCAGTCCTGCAAGTCAATATTAAGTGAATTAGGCTTAAAATTTAAAAACAGTAATGATTTGAAAGATTGGTACTAGGCATGTGGGTATGGTTGATTCCATTGATCTTCATACTAAACTTGTGTGCATTTTATTGACTCTTGAAGGTTGAAAGACAATGTAGACCCAAGTTGTATTCAAACTAAAAATGTAAAGAAATTTCAACAAGTCATTTTGCATTTTATCTAACTTTATAATTTCTACTATGTTATGTCTTAAAAACATTGACCCTCTATATATTTTTTTCATATGATATGCTTGTTATGTAAACATAGTTTTTCTGTGAAGAGCTTTTTGAGCTAAAACCCAAATTATTGAGAATACATAATCACCAATGACACTATTAAAACTTAATTTTGCTAAAGTTCTCTTGACTATTCTCAAAACTTGGTTTATCAGTTTGAGGTTTCTGTGGTGACTCAAATGTATCACTGTTACTCTTAGAACAGCTGACAACGATACTGTTATGCTTGTCATTGGATATAGCATCTTCCTTCATTACTAATTTAATTGGAGCTAATGAGGAAGAGTTTCTATGCTGCCACTTGTCCTATTAGAAATAGCATTCAAATCTCCCCAAACACTTTCCAATCCAGGAAAGGTTCCGTAGAAGTAATTGGAGGAGATGAAAGATTCCATTACTTAGGCGACTTAATTAGCAATGGATAAAGTGTTTTGCAAATATAGTAGCCAGAATAAAAACAGGATAGAAAAAGTTCTAGGATTACCTTCAAATGAAAGGTAGATGGTTTGATGCTTTATATAAAGGAGCAGATACACAAACGATGCATATAAGTCATATAGAATGAATTACTCTATATATAGACATGAGATACTTAGATGTGAGCTTGGCTATACAACAGATCATCATCATCATCATCATCATTTTACGTCCGCTCTTCCCTGCTTGCAAGGGTGGGATGGGTCTTATTCAGCATCTCTCCACTCATCACGGTCCTTCGTCATCTCCACCATGAGCTTCAACAATCTGAGGTCTGTTCTCACCACCTCCGCCCATGTTTTTCGTGGTCTACCTCTACCACGTCTTCCTTCAATTGGCATTTCCTGGCACTTTACTCATCAGTCATCCTCCATGCGCATCACATGTCGATACCACCTCAGTCTCCTCTCCCATACACTACATTCTATCCCTCTCAGACACAGTTTCTCTCTCAACACATTTATGCTGGGTCGTTCACGCACATTTACACTGCACATCCAACAGAGCATGCTTGCCTCATTTCTCTCTAGCCGTCGCATATCCTCTGCAGTTGCTGCCCATGTCTCACTACCATGCAGCATCGCGCTCCTCACACAGGCATCATACAACCGGCCTTTCGTACGCAGGGAGAAACCCTTCTTCGTCAGCAGAGGAAGCAGCTCCCTAAACTTTTCCAACCCGTCCTTATTCTAGATACTATGGCCTCGGAACACCCCCCTCCCATGCTAATCTGATCTCCTAGGTACCGGAAGCTATCCACCACTTCTATAGCACCCTCCTGCATTTGAAAAATGTGTCTATCAATGCGACTTTTACTGTCTAATTTCCCTGTACAACTACTGCATACATATTTCTCCCTACCTGTTAGTTTGCCTGCTATCCTGCTACATCTCTTGTGTACCCAGGATCTGCATTGTGTGCATTTTATAGAATTTATGCCAGTTCCTTTTCTGCATATCGAACATGGCCATTTCCCTGACGGAATCAGAGTATTGTCCTCTTTTCTACTCACCAACACTTTTGTCTTAGCTAGGTTCACTCTCAGTCCTCTTGATTCCAACTGCTGTTTCGATAGCCAGAATTTATTCTCTAGCTCCTCTACTGATTCTGCTATAAGAACCAGATTGTCAGCATAGAGAAGTTGCCATGGACAGCCAGTCTTAAACTCCTCTGTTATGGCTTGGATATATATAATATTTTGAAATATTGTATTATAGAGGCATTGTCTATAGTAAGTTATATTTTAACTGTACTATATTTTTATGCCATAAGAGGCAACTAAAATGGTTGGCAAATGAAAGGGTATCCAGCTTTAAAACACTACCTTAAAAAGTTTCATCTAATCCATACCACCTTAGAAAAACATCCAGCTGTAAAACATTGCTTCAAAAGTTTTGTCTATTCCTTACCACCTTAGAAAACAGACATATAAACGATGATGATGATAATGTTAATGTGTAATTTTGTTTTTCTTTAATTAAAAAAATATATGTGATGAAGTTTTGATTGCATTATATTACAGAAAGTGGTGGATTGGCAGTATCGGTAGAGGGTCGGACGCCATGCTTTGAAGCATAGAGTTACGGCTCTCTATGATCTGAGCTCAAATCCCGCTGAGGTTAACTTTGCCTTTCATCCTTATGGGGTCGATAAAATAAAGTACCAGTCACGCACTGGGGTCGATTTAATCAACTTTCCCCTCCCCCCAAATTACTGGCCTTGTGTCTACATAAGAAACCATTATATTACAGAAAGTTCCATTTGTCTCTAAAATATTGGGTAATTTACATCTCCATAAGATAATTACAATTAGTGGATACCCATTGAAATATAATCCCAAAAGGTAAGTATTATTAAATTAATTCTTCAATTACTTTCTCATTTTAATTTGTAACTGATACTTTGTAGATAAAAAAATACAATAATTAGGTCCAACATCTTTGTCTAGTGGTTTGCTTTTAACTTCATGAAAGGCATAAAGGCACTCACCAATGCACTCCAGCCCCTTGTCTACAGAAGTGATGTCTTCCCTTTTTTTCATTTTCTACTGCTACTATATTGGCCCCTGCTTTTTAAAGTTGATTAGTCTTGTACTCTCTCGAATCAGGTACTTCCACTCCCAACTTACTTGTCTTACCTCCTCTTCTCATCAACATTGTGTCCACATCTTCCCTTCCAACACCCTGTACTAATCACTGTACCCAGACATTCTTCCATGAGATATGTTGACTCCCTAGAAATCTTCTGCTCATGTTTCCTCAGGAGAAATATTAACTATGTCAATTCCATTAGCCTCAGAGTGCTTGAGAAGGTCATAGTCAGTCTGTTATTCTAATAAACATTTTTAAACATGGCAGAGCTCATCCTCTCTTCCGGCTTGAATACAGTTGATTTTTTCCAGAGAAGGATAGCGAATGAGAGGAAGGAAGTGAGAAAGAGATATAGAGGAAGAATTAAACACCCCGTACTAGACTGGGATTTTTTATTGGCCTCAAATGGATAAAAGGTAAAGCTAGCGGGATTTCAACTGAGAGAGCAGAGAGCCAGAACAAATACCACAAAGCATTCCAGCCAATGTTCTAATGACTTAAATAAATAAATGAAAGTAAAAACAATTATAAATACATTTTTACTTTTATATATTTTATCTAAAATCAATTTGGTAGTGATGTCTATTTTTCAGACTAATTATTCATGTTTATCTGAATATTGGTAAATAAATACATCCTTGGTTTATATTTTTATTTTTTTATTTTTAATAGGTTTACTATAAATTTAAGGGCTGATAAGTCTATTGCCTTTCATTTTGATGTTCGCCTTGATCTTGAAAGTTTTAAAAGTATTGTAATTCGTAATTCTTTAATATCAAATCAATGGGGTGAAGAAGAAACCTATCAACCATTTTTTCCTTTTCATCCTGGTGTTGGATTTGATTTGATGCTCATAGTTGAACCTCAATGTTACAAAGTAAGTATATTTATTGTAATTGGAAATGTGAAAACATGAAGTATCTACTGTATTAACTCTTAGATTTCTGACCTTGGAATCAACTTCTCTTGCCTTGATCATTCTATCTTTTTGTATATTCAGGTTTACATTATACAATGTATCCTCCCTTTTCTTAAGAGGGTAAATTATGACTAAAGTTTGCTATTTCTAGCGAGTAAAACAACTGCATAGCAGTTTCCCTTTTGGCTTTGGCTCCCTTCATTGGCTCTATTGTTGTTTTGCTCCAAGTCAGTGCTGATTATACAAAGGCATTCCAGCTGTATCTTTCTGTCCATCCCAGCTGTATCTTTCTGTCTTAGTAGGATGTGATTTAAGGGAGATTTGTATAATAAATCGGCTGTAGAGTTGAAGTTCTTATACGTGCTCTACAAAGCTATTATTGCATGGATATATCTGTAAGTTAAGTGTTTGATACTGATAGAAAGCTAGAATTGCATATACTCTTGGCTCAATATAGGTTTTTGGTCAAGATTACAAACTTGTGGACAAAGAAAGAAAACTTACTATACTCACTTTTTGCAGTAATTTATATAGTCCTAGGCCTGAAATAAAGAATAGATTTAAATCAAGCAGGCTGATGTTGCTATCTGGATGATCAATGTTGAATATAATTCTTTAGTAGAGGCCATTAGAAGTATTATGATGTCTTGACTCTGAAACAGGTTTGTACAGAGCAGCTTCCACATACATTCTAGTATTTTGTTCTGTGCTGTGTATAAACAGTGAAAGCTTGCTCTGTTGGTTCACTCAAAATAAAGATTGTCAACCAATTTATGAAGAAAAATTGCTTATAACTTTTTAGCTTTGACAAGTACAAGAAATAACTGAGTAAATCTAATGATAAAAACAGTCTTGAATGATGTATTTTATGTGAATACAATATATATTTCAAACAATATATTTAAAGAATAGCATAATTGCCTTTTCTTTTGTTTCATTATTTAGGTTGCAGTGAATAATAAACTTTTTATAACGTACCAACATCGTTTAGATAATTTTGAAACTGTGACACACATACAAATAGATGGTGACATCCATTTAAGTATGGTACAGTTCCATTGAAGATATAATTTTTATAAAAGAATCCACATATGAAAATGAAAGTCAGAAAAAATTCAATTTTAATCCTACATTAAAATTCATATTCCTTTGCCTTTAATTAAAAAAGAAATTAGTCTTCATGTTATGTTAATATTATTTTTCATGAATAATAAATGATCATAAAAGTTTATTTGCTGTAAGAGTTAATTATCACAGACCACCAATCTATAATCATTATAGATGTTTGGTCAATAATTTACACATTGTATTTCTGTAGATATTCTTGTCACCTTATAACACGCACATTTATATAAAGAATGGTGTGTTCATGCTATAAAATAACTTATAAAATAGGGTGAAGACCCTTAAAGACAGGAAAAGTAGTTGCCATCGGCTGCTATGAGGAATTGAACCCCATATCTCCCAGATAATAGTTTAGAGTGCTTAGATGGTATCTGGGAGATATGGGGTTTGATTTCTCATAACGGTCAATGGCAACTTCTTTTTTCATCTTTAAGGGTCTTCACACTATTTTATAAGCTACTAGCAGATTTATCCGCCATTGCCCGGGGTTTGAAATGCAACAAAGAATAAACAAGAAACAAACGATAATATTAGTGATTTATCTTCAAATGAATCTGATGTTTATATTTGTCAATAAAGTTGGTTATCTCCCTTTTTTATAAGGATTGTCAATAAAGTTGGTTATCTCCCTTACATCAATTTTGCAACCGATAATTTTGATATCGATTTTTTATTGCTCAACGTGAGTCGATTGGAAAAATTTTGTGATATGACCATCTTAGCGACCTGTGCAACGTGCACAGAAAATTTGGTCAAATTCGGTTGGTAATTGTAAAAGCCTTAGGTATCTAAGTTGTACACAGACACATCCTCGCTTTTATATATATATAAAGATTTCATATCACCTCCATGCTTGAACACACAGTTCTATATATTAACTTTACCCTGTCAGCACTTCATAAAAATTTGAGAGATTGGCTATGTATAGATACATTTATGCTTAGAGTTTAATTTGACAAACCATTCACTAAAAAGATTTTGTGTATTATATTTCTATCCTCCATGCGCATCACATGTCCATACCATCGCAGTCTTCTCTCTTGCACACCACAACTTATCCCTCTTATACCCAGTTTCTTTCTCAACTCATCTATGCTTGGTCGTTCATGCACATTGACATTGCACATCCAACGGAGCATGCTTGCTTAATTTCTCTCCAGCCATCGCATATCCTCTGCAGTTGCTGCCCATGTCTCACTACCATGCAGCATCGCACATCTCACACAGGCATCATATAACCGTTATTTCATACGCGGGGAGAAACTCTTCTTTGTCAACGGAGGAAGCAGCTCTCTAAACTTCTTCCAACCCGTCCTTATTCTAGATACTATTGCCTTGGAACACCCCCTCTCCCATGCTAATCTGATCACCTAGATACCGGAAGCTATCAACCACTTCTATAGAATCCACCTGCATTTGAAAAATGTGTCTATCACTGCAATTACTACTGCCAACTTTCCCTGTACATCTACTGCATATGTAGTTTTCCCTACCTGTTAGTTTGCCTGCTATCCCATTACATCTCCTTTGTACCCAAGATCTGCATTGCGTAAATTTTATGGAATTTATGCCAGTTCCTTTCCTACATATCAAACATGGCCATTTCCCTGATGGAATCAGAGTATTGTCCTCTTTTCTACTCATCAACACCTTTGTCTTAGCTAGGTTCACTCTCAGTCCTCTTGATTCCAGCTGCTGTTTCCATAGCCAGAATTTATTCTCTAGCTCCTCTACTGATTCTGCTATAAGAACCAGATCATCAACATAGAGAAGTTCCCATGGGCATCCAGTCTTAAACTCCTCTGTTATGGCTTGGAGGACTATAATGAACAAGAGCGGGCTGAGGACCGAATTCTGATGTACACCTACTTGTATCTGGAATTCCTCACTAAACTCCATTCCAACCCTGACTTTACTGACAGTACCCCTGTGCATAGCTTGCACTGTCCTCACAAACCATTCCTCTAGACCTAGTTTCCTTAGGGACCACCAGATGACAGATCGGGTTACCCTATCAAAGGCCTTCTCTAGGTCAACAAAAGCTAAGTATAGTGGCTTATTCTTCTACCTCTCTTGTAGTTGCCTCACTAAAAAGAGGGCATCTGTTGTACTTTTCCAAGGCACAAAACCAAATTGCATCTAATCTAATTTGACCCTTTCTTTAATCAGTTGCGCTAATATTCTCTCTGCCACTTTCATAATCTGATCCATTAGCTTTATGCCCCTATAATTGCTCCTCTCCAGAGCACCCCCTTTACCTTTGTAGCAATTTATAAGAATACTGCTGCACCAGTCTTTGAGTATAACACCACCATATATGGCTTGATTAATGATGCGTGCAACTAGTTTAGTGCCTACATCTCCTGATGCCTTCAGCATCTCAGCAACTATCCCCGACGGTCCAGCAGCCTTACCATTCTTCATTTCCTTAATTGTCTCTTGTACCCTCAATCTCAATAGCTGGTCCCTCTGTTGGGTCTACTGGGGGTAATTTCTCTCTCTCCCATTCGTTCTCCCCATTCATCAGTCTCTCATAATGACATTTCCAGGCCTCCTTTGTTTGATCATTCGTGACACTAAGTACACCGGCATCATTCTGGACACACTTATCTCCAACAACATCCTGATTTGCACTGACACTGCCTTATAATGTGGAACACCGTATGTCTCTGATCTTCCCATCGCAGAACATTGGCAAACCTCCTACTCTCAGCCTCCCTGCGTGCTAAGTACACCTGACGTCTAGCTTCTTTCTTAGTGGATGTGTATCCTTCTCTACTCCCACCATTTTTCCAAGCCTTCCATGCCAGTCTTTTGTCTCCAATGGCCCTATCTACTGTGCTGTTCCACCACCAGGTCACCCTCTGTCTGGTTGAAGCTCTGCCCCACCACAAGTTTCTTCAGTAGCCTGCAGTAAGTTGTTACACAAGAAATTCCAGTTATCATCTATGTCATACAACTCTAAATAGTCTTCTTTTTTGTCATACACATCTTGAAGGGCTTTGCTAAATCTATATTTTAATGAAAGGTCTTTTAGCTTCCAGACCTTTCTTTTCCACACCTTCCTGTATGTTTCATTCTTTCTCTTGCTTACTGAGATATCACTAACGACTAACCTATGCTGTGGGGTACATTCTTCCCCGGGGTATGCCTTAGTATTTGACACCATCTGTCTGTCTTGCTGTCTAACTAGCAGGGAGTCAATCTGGCTTATGTGCTCGCCTGATTTGTAGGTTATTAGGTGGTTGGTAGGCTTCTGGAAGTTAGTGTTGCAAATGGTTAGTGCATTTGCATCATAAAATTCAACAAGCCTCACTCCTTCTTCATTTCTTGAGCCGTAACCGTGCCCTCCATGTACTCCAGTGTATCCATCCTGGAGCTGTCCAACATGACCATTGAAGTCCCCTGCTAGCATAACGATGTCTCTGTTCTCTGTCATTGCGGCTGTTTGTAAAAGTTGCTCGTAAAAGCAGTCTTTCTCTTCTTTACCTAGGCCTGCCTGGGGAGCATAGGCAGAGATGATTGTCAGTAGTCTCTTGCCTACAACTAATCTAAGCTTAATTATTCTATTACTAACTCTAACTACCTCTATTGTCTTATTGATCCATCTCTCAGCCAGTAATATGCCCTCCCCACCTAACCCATCATCATTACCCACTCAGAAAAGCTTAAAACTACGATGTTTGCCTGCGATTAGTCTTGCAGAGGCACCTCTCCATCTCGCCTCTTGCATACAGCACACATCCACATGTCTTTTTTCCAGCATCTCCGCTATCTCACCAGATCTACTTGTCAGAGTGCCAACATTAAGTGTGGCAACTCTCAGATGCGATGTCTCGTTCTTTTTCCTGTTGTGCGATTGCTTGATGACGGTCGTGGGGTTCTCACACATGGCCACACTAGCCACCCCACTACCGTATGCAGCCCTAACATGGTTAGTGTCATTGCTCTTTACGCAGTTGTTGTGCGATTGCTTGATGACGGTCGTGGGGTTCTCACACATGGCCACACTAGCCACCCCACTACCGTGTGCAGCCCTAACATGGTTAGTGTCATTGCTCTTTACGCAGTTGTTGTGCGATTGCTTGATGACGGTCGTGGGGTTCTCACACATGGCCACACCAGCCACCCCACTACCGTGTGCAGCCCTAACATATATACTAGGCAACTTGCACCTACATGTAGATTTGATTTCCAGCTGATTTTCTCTGTATCTTTTTTTCTTACTACAATTATAGGAATTAAATAAAACTATAAAGGAGTTAATAAATAATTTTTTTTAAATGTTCATAAGTAATGATATGAACGGAGTATGATCCATAGCAAATTCTAGAATAGTTTAGATATGCAGCGGAAGAGTGAGATGAAATGTGTACATAGTAGGGTAAATATAATGTGTAGGAGACTGAATATTCTACAGATGTATGTGTAGCGGCACTACCATTCCTTACAATAACAATGTTTCTTATGCAGTTGAGTTAAACAAACCAATCGTATTAGATTGCACATGAATACATTGTTGCTTCTGTCTAGTAAAACCTTCTGTCTAGTAAAAAATTGATCTGGACTCCAACATGAGAAAACATACTATGGAATAGCTTCTACCATATTCCTCGTATTTTGCTGTGAAGAGAAACTGAATGTTTATCAATGAGATGTATTCAATATTTCCTGCATTGTTCTGTTACGGAATGTTATCACTCGTGAGGTATTCAACATCTTCTGTATTGAAGTTTCTTCCTAGCTTCAACCTACTGGCCAGTAATTGCTTTCATTTTTTATATCCTCCTGTGTCTATATAATTCGGCCTACAAACAATAAATATATATATATAATGAATCGAGTGTTGAAGACATAATTATTTATACATGGATGTCAGAAGCCTGTCGTTGCAAGTATAAAGGAAGAACCACACTGACTAAGGTATTTCCACAAAGCCTTATCTAAACGGGATTAAATTATACAATTATATGCGATACATGTCTATAAATGTTTCAACTTGTGATTACTAAAAAGTATTAATAGGCATTTAACCCTCTTTTTGTTATATATGTACCCTTAACAGGTCAAATCAGCATGACATGATATGTGACATGGCTGGACCATTGAATTACAGGTATAGTTCATTATATTTGTTCCCATATGGCTTCTATCTAATCAATTTCATTCGTAGTTCAATCAAATCTGGAACCTCATGATTGTGAAGTAAACTTCCTAACCCCTCAGCCATGCCTGCATTCACTAGTTTCTTTTTCATGAAATCTTGAGAATGTTTACCAACATCTCTTAACTCCTAACGTCCTGTATCGCATTCTTGAAATGTACAAAGTTGCACCATGACTGCATCACATAAAACATTTTAAAGGTTTTACTTTATTTTACTGCAAGTTTTCACAGCGTTCACTTTTAAAGACCCTATAAACATTTGAATTAACAAACCCATGTTTTCTAATAAATCATTTCCACTACATCAATCAAAATTCTCTGGATACTGTTATTGTTTTACACAAGAAAAATCTCCTTCCATTGTTCACCAGAGAATCTATACATTCAGAAGGATGATCTAGTAATGGATTTTCTAATCAGGTCTACCTTCATTGCACTCTACATGAGCAACATAGAAAATAAATACAAAATAAACATTAAATATAGGGATAATTTATTTATAGCTATTAACATATAAGGAAACATTAAAGCACCAAAGAAACTCAGTCATCCATTGCAATCTGCCATACAGTTTTGGTAACAATTTTGGTGATTTAACAATCCCAGATGTCTCAATAAAGAACATTGATTATATCAATAAATGTTTATATGTGCATGGAAATGGTGAATGTTTGCTATGAGGGGATCTCTACATGGTTGCTCAAAATAGCTGCCCAATCTACCTCAGATTACATCATAACAGCAAAGCTAGACTAATTAGAAAATGTACTCCTAAGAAGATGGAATGGTTATGACTCAAATGCTTTTGATTGTCAGCTTGCTGCATTATGGTTGGTCAGGTGTTAAACAATAACAACAAGCCTTTAAATTCTTTTTCACAAGTAGAACATTACACAATTAAATTAACAACACAAAATAATGAATATACAAAAATGTAGTAAACCAAATTATATTAAAAAACAGAAACAAATGTATGATACACAACAAAGGGCTGGAAGGAATCTTCAGTTGTGTCAAGGACATAACAATCTCCATGGTGTTGTTAATCTACATGATAAATGCACCCAGTATAAGCATCCAGCCATAGAAAGCTTGCCAAACAAAGGGTCGGGAGAACTCTTCAGTTGTATCAAAGAAATGATAACCTCTCTAGTCTTGGTGTCATGATAAAATGCATGGAATCATATGTAAGTGAGATGTAAGCCTGTCTGAGAGATCAGTAGCTCTTCTTGAGTACCAATACAGTTTGTGAAGACCCATCCAACACTTTTTAGCAGGGAAAACGGATGTTAAATAATAATGATGATGATAGTAACACCCAGTGAAAAGGAAGAAATAACACAGAAAGTATATTATATGAATCATAGTATGTACTGTTGGTCTATTTTTCAACTGATTATCAGTAATATTAATTCCTTTGAGTACATATATACCATCATTCAGTTTTCACTGTCCTTTATTTTAAGGCTTATCATTTGCTGTTTCCCATCAATTTGGAAGAGGACTAATGTAATGACTTCTGTGGAACTAAGTGAAGTTTTAGTCATTCACCATTTTTCACTGATTTATGAAAGAGATCAGTACTTTTCAGCTATATAAATGAAAGATCAGTATCTCTTACTATAACTACTAAATTCATCCACATGATAAAACTTTTCCATCTCACACAATTCACCATTAACTGCCTCATTTCTCCACTAGATACTTCTTTGTCTTCTTCAATGATTCTCTTTCATGTCTTGAGAGGTCTTCCGCTTTTGCGTTTCACATTAGTGGGCTCCCATAGTAAAAGTTTTGTAGCAGGTTTGTTGCCTCTCAGACATGACCTGCAAGTTGAACACGCTTGATACGGACAGTATGGTTAATGGGTGGGAGGTGGCCAGAGAGAATTTTGTTTGCAATACAGTTGAGAGGTTTGATGTTTTTTATCCTTCTTAGCAGTTGGGTGTAACATCATCTAAAGCTTTGGTGATAGGTATTGTTACCAACCATGATTCACAGGAATACAGTAAGATTGATTCCATTGTTGCTTTGAATAATCTAACTTTTGTTCTTGTGGTTATGTTAGATTTCCACACCTTATCTAGTGAGTTCACAGCCATATAAATGAAAGATCAATACATTTTACTTATATAAATGAAAGAGATCAATAATTTTCAGCTATATAAATGAAAGATTAGAACCTCTCAGTTATATAAAGGAAAGATCAATAGCTTACAGCCATATACTTGAAAGATAAATCCCTCTCAGTTATATAAATGAAAGGTCAGAACCTCTCAGCCATATAAATGAAGGATCAGTATTTCTCAGCCATATAAATTATCAGAACCTCTCAGCTAGGTAAATGAAAGATCAGTACCTTTTAGCCATATAAATGAAAGATTAGATCCTCTTATGTATATAAATGAAAGATTAGATCCTCTTATGTATATAAATGAAAGATTAGATCCTCTTATGTATATAAATGAAAGATTAGATCCTCTTAGATATATAAATGAAAGATAAGATCCTCTTACGTATATAAATGAAAGATAAGATCCTCTTACGTATATAAATGAAAGATTAGATCCTCTTAGATATATAAATGAAAGATTAGATCCTCTTAGATATATAAATGAAAGATCAGATCCTCTTAGATATATAAATGAAAGATCAGATCCTCTTAGATATATAAATGAAAGATTAGATCCTCTTAGATATATAAATGAAAGATCAGATCCTCTTAGATATATAAATGAAAGATAAGATCCTCTTACGTATATAAATGAAAGATCAGATCCTCTTAGATATATAAATGAAAGATAAGATCCTCTTACGTATATAAATGAAAGATAAGATCCTCTTAGATATATAAATGAAAGATCAGATCCTCTTAGATATATAAATGAAAGATCAGATCCTCTTAGATATATAAATGAAAGATTAGATCCTCTTAGATATATAAATGAAAGATCAGATCCTCTTAGATATATAAATGAAAGATAAGATCCTCTTACGTATATAAATGAAAGATCAGATCCTCTTAGATATATAAATGAAAGATAAGATCCTCTTACGTATATAAATGAAAGATAAGATCCTCTTACGTATATAAATGAAAGATAAGGTCCTCTTACGTATATAAATGAAAGATCAGATCCTCTTAGATATATAAATGAAAGATCAGATCCTCTTAGATATATAAATGAAAGATCAGATCCTCTTAGATATATAAATGAAAGATCAGATCCTCTTAGATATATAAATGAAAGATTAGATCCTCTTAGATATATAAATGAAAGATCAGATCCTCTTAGATATATAAATGAAAGATAAGATCCTCTTACGTATATAAATGAAAGATCAGATCCTCTTAGATATATAAATGAAAGATAAGATCCTCTTACGTATATAAATGAAAGATAAGATCCTCTTAGATATATAAATGAAAGATCAGATCCTCTTAGATATATAAATGAAAGATCAGATCCTCTTAGATATATAAATGAAAGATTAGATCCTCTTAGATATATAAATGAAAGATCAGATCCTCTTAGATATATAAATGAAAGATAAGATCCTCTTATGTATATAAATGAAAGATAAGATCCTCTTACGTATATAAATGAAAGATAAGATCCTCTTACGTATATAAATGAAAGATAAGATCCTCTTACGTATATAAATGAAAGATCAGATCCTCTTAGATATATAAATGAAAGATCAGATCCTCTTAGATATATAAATGAAAGATCAGATCCTCTTAGATATATAAATGAAAGATCAGATCCTCTTAGATATATAAATGAAAGATAAGATCCTCTTACGTATATAAATGAAAGATAAGATCCTCTTACGTATATAAATGAAAGATCAGATCCTCTTAGATATATAAATGAAAGATTAGATCCTCTTAGATATATAAATGAAAGATCAGATCCTCTTAGATATATAAATGAAAGATTAGATCCTCTTAGATATATAAATGAAAGATCAGATCCTCTTAGATATATAAATGAAAGATAAGATCCTCTTACGTATATAAATGAAAGATCAGATCCTCTTAGATATATAAATGAAAGATTAGATCCTCTTAGATATATAAATGAAAGATTAGATCCTCTTAGATATATAAATGAAAGATCAGATCCTCTTAGATATATAAATGAAAGATTAGATCCTCTTAGATATATAAATGAAAGATTAGATCCTCTTAGATATATAAATGAAAGATCAGATCCTCTTAGATATATAAATGAAAGATCAGATCCTCTTAGATATATAAATGAAAGATCAGATCCTCTTAGATATATAAATGAAAGATTAGATCCTCTTACGTATATAAATGAAAGATTAGATCCTCTTACGTATATAAATGAAAGATTAGATCCTCTTAGATATATAAATGAAA
>OZ024741.1:393474730-393487230 GCA_964016885.1 Eledone cirrhosa
GATTTGAGAAAAATAATGTGAAGTTAAAGTTTGTATATTGAATTCATATGTATTAATAATGAGTTCGTTGATGGGGAGAAAAAAATAATAATAAATTAAGGATGAAATTGAGATTAAAAAGATTTATGATAGAGAGAAAAAATAATAATGATTGCGGATGAATATTCAAAATGGTAAATGAATATTCATGAATGGTAAATTTTTCATTTAGGCAGAGATTACAGATTTTAGATAGAGAGCTGTTCAAGTAATCTGTAATCTCTGCCTAAATGAAAAAATTACCATTATCTCTAACCTAGAATCCATAATAAATAGACGCTCAGATTTGTTTTCTATCTGCCTGCATAAATTCCATAGAACTTTTCACAAAGTATACAGTTAATATTCAATTCTTTAATCTGTAATCTCTGCCTAAATGAAAAATTTACCATTATCTCTAACCTAGAATCCATAATAAATAGACGCTCAGATTTGTTTTCTATCTGCCTGCATAAATTCCATAGAACTTTTCACAAAGTATACAGTTAATATTCAATTCTTTAATCTGTAATCTCTGCCTAAATGAAAAATTTACCATTATCTCTAACCTAGAATCCATAATAAATAGACGCTCAGATTTGTTTTCTATCTGCCTGCATAAATTCCATAGAACTTTTCACAAAGTATACAGTTAATATTCAATTCTTTATCAATTTAGAATCTTTTCTCAAAGGCACATATACATACACCTCTTTAAAATATACCCATCTACCTTACTTTAAAGGGCATTATACACTCTATAATACTCGTTTACTCATTACCCTCATTCTATCTTCTCGTAAAACAATAACATTTGTTTTTGACATTTTGAATATTCATCCGCAATCATTATTATTTTTTCTCTCTATCATAAATCTTTTTAATCTCAATTTCATCCTTAATTTATTATTATTTTTTTCTCCCCATCAACGAACTCATTATTAATACATATGAATTCAATATACAAACTTTAACTTCACATTATTTTTCTCAAATCCTTCTACACATAAACCTTAACATTTTTCTCTTCGCTAATTTTGAAATTGCCACAATACATACATTTCTTCTTTTGACGTTAGAATATTCACCCACAATTATTATTTTTTTCTCTCTATCTTCATACATAATTTCCCTTCGTTAATTTTCAAATTCCTTTAATTTATACATTATCTTCCAACGGTTCCCAACCTCTCTATATTAAAACAATATATCTTTTTCTCAGTTATAAAAACTATCTCTTTCTCTCTATCACCCATCTCTCCCTTTCCACCTTCACTCTCATCTCCTCCCCCTTTTTTTCATCCTTTCCACCCCCCCTCCCTAAATAAAATATTTTTTCCTCGCACATATCCTCCCTTCGTTAATTTTCAAAATTTTTAATTTATACAGTATCTTCCAACGGTTTTCAACCCCTCTATATAAAATATATCTCCTCTCAGTTATAAAAACTATCTCTTTCTCTCTATCACCCATCTCTCCCTCTCATCTCCTTCCCTTTTCATCCTTCCCCCCCCCCCCTCTCTAAATAAAATATTTTTCCCAATATCACACATCAATCTAAAACCACTTTTCATATGTTGATTTAAAACTGCACTATCAACAAGTGTTTTTTAGCCTTCATATCATGTTCTCCTGTTTTATCTGATGAAAACACAAATATTATTGTTTGATGATGTTTGTTTTTGAAATGCGCATAATAAAATATATGGAACTCCTTTAACCATCTTTTGATCTTATATTATATATATATATATATATATATATATATATATATATATATACATATATATGTATATATATACATATATATGTATATATATACATATATATGTATATATATAAATATGTATATATATATATATATATATATATATATATATATATATATATATATATATATATACATATATATGTATATACATATATATGTATATATATATAAATATGTATATATATATAAATATGTATATATATATAAATATGTATATATATATACATATATATGTATATATATATATATATATATATATATACATATATATATATATATATATATATACATATATATGTATATATATATATATATGTATATATATATATACATATATATGTATATATATATATATGTATATATATATATATATATATGTATATATATATATAAATATGTATATATATATATATAAATATGTATATATATATATATATATATATATATATATATATATATATACGTATATATGTATATATATATGTGTGTGTGAGTTATTGAAAAATCTGGATAAAGGCGAGGAAAATGGAATAATACAAAATCTTACTATCTCACCTTTACATTTGACAAAATGTTATTACATGCAAAGTACATTGTAAACTGACTGAGCAATAACTAATCCTCTTGTCAACATTGTTATACTCACGCGTTATCAATGTAAAAAAACATAAGTTGAGTGAGAAAAGAAATTTATTTTCTTGTATGAAATACATAGAAAACATAATTTAATACAATTCATGGAATATATCATTTGTACTGTTCTATAATTCTGTTTCTTATCGATGCTCAAAAGAGACAAGTAAATTTATTAATGTTATCATTATCATCTTTATTAGGTAAATAATAATAGTGGTAGTTGGTGATAGAGGACGTGCTAATAGTAATAGGAATATTGCAAGTTATTACAACTACAGTCACAAATTATTTATTATTTATATTAATCAGCTATGCTATTGAAAATTGATTGCAGGTAATTTTTTCCGCTCTTAGTTTGATTCATTAGAAAGAAATTGTTAACATGCTTAAATTGTTGAGGAATAAAAGTATCTAATTATTACATATTTTATAGTGAGATGTTTTAGTAATTTGTAACTTGAAGTAAATTTAAGTAATAAAGAAATAGATTTTGAAAAAGAAAAAGAAAAACAAAAATGGATAAAGTTATATAAGCAGCTGCATGTAGGTATTGATTTGTGAAGAAATTAATGGGGCTGTGACATATTCTTACACCAGTTTCAACTTTGTGGGAGTTTAATCACAAATATTTTTTTAATTTGAAAAGAATAGTGATCATACACTTTTCTAAGTTGATAATCTATTGTCAGTACCATCTTAAGGCATGGGCACACTGAGCAATTAATTGCCCAGGGGCACATTGGATCTAAGGGCTCCATGCTAATCTATGTATACAGTGTTTGTGTATGTAGGGGCCCCACTGTATTGCTTTAACTCTATAGAGCTGTTAAGATAACTCTGTCTATTATCAATTTTATTTATTAGGAATACATTGAACATATTGGACGGCACAAGGGAGAGTTGGGTGTAGTTAAAAAAGGGGGCACAATTCTGAGTGTGTAAATATTTGGAATTTATTAATAAAAATAATGATTTCTAATTTAGGCACAAGGCCAACAGTATTGAGTGAAGAGGAAGTTGATTAAATTGACCCCAGTACTTGACTGGTACTTTTATTTTATCAACTCAAAAAGGATGAAAAGCAAAGTCGACCTCAACAAAGGTTGATGCATTAATAATTTAGGGAATCGACATCCTCTTTTATTAAATAAAATAATAAAAAGTAAAAGATAATTAACATACAATCAGACTTTAAAAATAAATGTAATATAATTTACAAACCATTGCAACATGGAATCATTGCTGTAATTTGAACTTAGAATGTACAGAGCCAGAACAAATACTGCTAAGCACTTGTCCAATGCTTGAACGACTGTCTCAATTTACTGCCCTTTTCCAAGCAATATACAATCAATAAAGCAGTGTATTGGTAGACTTCTGGCTAGGTTGATTCTCATTCGTCAATATATAATGCTGGATAAAATGTCTTGTGGTATTTGTTCCTCCATGAGTTAATCCAAATTCTGCTGAGGTCAACTTTATTTTCAATCCTTTTGAGATTGGTAAATAAAGTATCAGTCCAGGGTAGTGGATTGGAAA
This sequence comes from Eledone cirrhosa, assembly GCA_964016885.1. Classification (NCBI taxonomy): domain Eukaryota; kingdom Metazoa; phylum Mollusca; class Cephalopoda; order Octopoda; family Eledonidae; genus Eledone; species Eledone cirrhosa. The sequence continues at coordinate 393,478,695 of OZ024741.1, forward strand.
AATTGTTAGACCACTGGATAAGAATCCTTGCAGTATTTGTTCTGGTTCTTTAAATTCTGACAGCAATATCTACAATAACATTGGTATCAAGCTTTTACCTTAAAGACCATCTGTGACATGGAGATGAAAGACATGCATGCAGAAATAACGGCACATCTTCCATAAAAAACCTTGCCCAGGACAGTGCCTTGGAAACAAAATTTTTTGGGGCAGATAATTGGTCTCATGAGACATAAAAAGGTACTTTACACTGAGTACTCCATACTTTGTTCATGAAAAAAGTATTATTACAATACATACATACACACATATGTTTATTTAAATATGATGTACATGTATATATATATATATATATATATATATAAGGAGAGAGAGAGACAGAGAGTTAATTCCACAACAAATTAGCAAACCATAGTCAAGGACACGTGTTTCCTCAAGGGATTCTTCAACTCGAGTATGGTTATAGTGAGAACGGAAGTATATATGAGCTAGCTGGATTCTGTGTAGTAGTTTGATGACAAGAGAGACAACTCAATTAGACTATTATAGGAGGGCAACTTTTGAAGAACAATTGTTTGTGGTAGATCAGTAATTCACTCTCAAATTGTGGCTTTCTGATGTATATGCTTTATATTGTAAATAAAATATGGTTATGAATTTTAGACACACACACACACATATACATATATGTGTGTGTGTATGTGTCTAGAATTATAGCCATACTTAATTTGAAATATGAAGCATATACATCAGAAAGCCACAATTTGAGAGTGAAAACAATCCTGATGAGAACTGATACAATGAATCTCTTACTAAGTAGGTAAATGTGTTAATATTCTCATCATGGAGCATTTGCTATTTTCCTATCTCAAATCATTCTTGTCTGTTATAACAAATCTTTATCTCAACACAAATACACATGTTTCCTAGAAAACCTGTTTAAACTTAATTATGCAGAGTTGAGTAAATGCCCAGAGTAGCCACTCTTGATATGATGAATAAATGTGTTTTGAGAATTATAATTGTGGTTTGTGATTGTTTGCTATTCAATATACATGGTGTAAAAAATGTGAGAAAAAAAAAGAAGAAAAATGTAACTTCTTGAACTTGCTACAGGAATCTGTCACTTCATATAATTGAGAGGTATTTTTAAGATGAAGATGAGGTATATTCCCAGCAAGATGCAAGAGCCTGTCTTGATGAAAATCTTCTGAATATAATGAAAGAGGTAGCATTAAGTAAATTCCAAGATCACCTAAAAGGTAGAGTTCAATCATGCAAAGCTTGCAACAATAAATGAAATAAAAGCAACCAATGAAAGAGAAAGGAGTCAGATACAAATTGAAGTGATCTGTGATGGTGATAATTCCATTAACTCGTGTTGTAAGCAATTTCTGCCCCAGAACAGCCATCAATTCAAACATTTGTGTTAATTTAAAATGCTTACATATTTGTCATCTTAATTTGAATGATAAAAATTAACCAAATCATAAATGTATATATATATTTACAACTATACACACACACACAACACACACATATACATATATATATATATATATATATATATACACGCACATACATATATATACATATACATGTATACACACATAATAGTACCACTGATGATGTTGTAAATGTGCAACAAAAGAACTATATGTATTTATATCTGTGTTTTTGACAGTTGGTCAGTCAGTGATAAACATTGATGGCCGAACGAATTAACTATGGAGATATAAAAGATACAGAAACGAAAAGCAGCCAAACAGTGAGTGTGTTCTGTTATTATTTCTGGCAATATTATTACAACAATATGACCATCCCCAAGTATAACAATATGTATATATATATATATATATATATATATATATATATATATATATATATATATATATATATATATATATATGTATATATATATATATATATATATATATATATATATATATGTATATATATATATATATATATATATGTATATATATATATATATATATATATATATATATATATATATATATATATATATATATATATATATATATATATATATATATATATATATATATATATATACATATTGTTATACTTGGGGACGGTCATATTGTTGTAATAATATGACCCTCTCCAAGTATAACAATATGTATATATATATATATATATATTATATATATATATATATATATATATATATATATATATATATATATATATATATATATATATACATATATGTATATATATGTATACAAATAAAGATTCAGCGAGAATCGCATTTTCAGCGGGCAGGAAAAGCGAAGTGAAACGCAAAAATCAGAAATGATACTGGCAAAGTGCTCAATAGTTAAAAACCAGAGCTAAACAATGTGTTAAGAAGCCATACAAAACTGAAAAAGATATATATATTTATTAAAATAACAGATTAAAGTTTAAGCAAAGAATTGCGGGATCTTCTGAAACTAAAAAAGTCAATCTATTTCAAAAAACGTTGCAACCGAAGGAAGACAGGAAGACGATACTTTGGTTCGTGGAAACGTTCCCTGGCAAAGAACAGAAAAAAACGAAGATAATACGTCATTATTTGATGCGGTGAAAACAATTACACGCAAAGACAAAACCACGTTTATGGCATAAATGAAGTCGTAGACTAATATACTATTAGGTGGTTCATGGAGACGTTCTCTGGCAATGAACGGAAGAAACAAAGATAATACGTCATTATGTGGAGCGGTGAGAACAATTACACGCAAAGACAAAACCATGTAAATGGTATAACTGAAGTCGTAGACTAAAATTCTATTTAGCAAACCGAATGATTCTCGGCTTCAGAGTTAAGAATAAAGTAAATAAAATACAGAGGTAATTGAAATTAAATATATACATACACGCATCCATATACGTACGTACACAAGCATATTGTTGTAATAATATTGCCAGAGATAATACATATAATACATATATATATATATACACACACACACACATACATATCATCATCATCATCATCATCATCATCGTTTAACATTTATTTTTCGCATTAGCATGGGTTGTCTTGTTTGAGGCATGTTGTGTCAGGTGACCATGTCTTGCTCATACAGAACTTTTTCTGGCTTGATTTTTATGGCTGGATGCCCTTCCTAATGCCAACCACATCATTTACAAATGAACATAGAGTAAAATATATAGGGGCCACCTCTAATGTTTTTAAGAAAGATGGTATACCCATGTACATCATCATCATCATCACTTTATATCTGCTTTTCCTTGCTTGCAAGAGTGGGACGGGTCTTCTTCAGCACAGCATCTCTCCATTTGTCATGGTCCTTTGTCATCTCCTCTGTGAGCTTCAGCGATCTAAGATTAGCTCTCACCACCTCTGCCTATTTTTTTCATAGTCTTCCTCTGCGGCATCTTCCTTCCACCAGGATTTCTTGGCACTTCTTCCATGTGCATCACATGTCCATACCAATACAGTCTTCTCTCCTGCACACTACAGTTTATTCCTCTCATACATAGTTTCACTGTCAACTCGTCCATGCTTAGTCGTTCATGCACATTGACATTGTGCATTGTACATTCTTTTAAAAATGAAGTTAGAAACTTCATGACTTTAGCTAACAGAATATGGGAACTGGAAGAGAAAGGTACCAGATATAAAATTTCCTGCTCAGTCCGCAGATTTGCTGACCAGTACAAACAGCGCACGAAAGTTTGCAACATATGTATACTTGAAATGAACTATATCATTACCAGAAACAATTTAATAATCAATAGATTAGAACAAGTCTTCACTTGTAGACATAAACAGTTTAAAACTTTCTCCTATCATAATCCCAACTAACATGCAAATCAATCTTGACATCATGCCCTTAAGAAATAGAGGTAGAAACTAGCATCGACCCCAATTCTGTCTGCTTTCCTCTACATGACACCAGATATCATACAAAGCACTATCCAATTTTAACAACAAGAACATTAAAATGTCAAAGTGAATTATAATCACCCACTGCAAAAGCATAATAAAAAACTCTTTGATCTCTATGACTATAAAACTTCCATCAACTCGAATTAAAGACCTCATATGCTAGCTGTGTTAGCCACACTTCTTGGAAAAATAATAATAGTAGTAATATATCAATAGGATAGGGATGAAGTTGTGATAAATGTCATTGCCTGACCACTCTCTATATACATTATAGACACCCTGTACAGATGAGCATGGCCAACTGGTCTCTTCCCCATCGTAATGGTGCCATCCAGTTCCAGACTCCCAAACTGTGGTCCCACATCCTTCCTCATAGCTGTGCCATCCAGTCTCACACTGTAATTGTGGTTGGTGTTAGGAAGGGCATCCAGCTGTAAAAACCCTGGTCAAACTTGCCTCTCAGTATGGACGACCTGTCTGATCCATGCAAGCATGGAATAATGGACATTAAATGATGATGATGATGATGATGATAATGCATATATACATATATACATACATCAGTACACACACATACACACATATATATATATATTCATACATATTAGAAAATGAGGTTTTTTTTCAAAATGAAAAAAAAACGAGATGTCCTACACGAGTGAAAGTATAAGGAAAAAAGATGAAATCAAAAATGCAATTGGAGTCTTTTTAAGAATATTTATTTGGTTCCTTTACCGGTTTCGTAGTTCTTATGCTTTTCAAAAGTAGAATTGAGATGGAGGGTTTGTGGCTTTTCTTGCATCTGGTTGGTGTTTGAATGTTACTTCTGTTTTATGTGGAAAAAAGTGGCTCGAAATGCTAGGTATGTATATTTATATCAATATGTACACACATACACACATACACACACATATATATAAATATACCTACATACATACATAAGGAAAACAAAATTAAAAACAAATGTTGAGATGGATGGCACAAAGAATACTGGTGGAACCTGAAAATAAACTCTGCCACCAAATTAAAGCACAACTGGCCCGATATTGTTGTTTGGGACCACACATTGAAAACGTGCTGTGTTGTAGAGATCAGCTGCCCACTTGATGTCAATATTGTAAGAAAAATACAAGAGAAGGAGGACATCTATGAATCATTGATGAGAAGTTTGCAGAGCCAGTATCCAAGATACACCTTCAGCTTCATACGTATTATTATTGGAGCTACGGGTTATATACCAACCCGCTTGGACCAAGGTATGACTGAACTTGGATTGGTGGACAAAGAGCGCAGCTCCCTAATTCATTGACTATAAATCGTTGCGATAGCTGGCACCTTCAACATTTGCAAAACATTCTTGCAATTCAAGGGATGACAATTTCTTCTCTTTTACAACCTTGCCACCAGGAAGGTGGCCAGTCAAACATGTACTCGAAATTAAGAGAAAGAGAATCATACATACATAAATACATACATAGATACATATATATTGAAATTTATATATATATTTCGCCTGAAGAAGGGCTTATGCCCGAAACGTCGTTCCCCACCACCACCCCACTCTCAAGAGCGTGAAACTAATAAACCTTTGTTCGTACTGCCTCTCTGTTTTGTTCCCGTTCCATTTTTCACTATATATATATATATATATATGTATATATGTGTGTGTATATATATGCTTTGTGTGTATGTCAATATCTATATCCTTACAAAAAGGAAGTTTGTTTGTACATCGACTGCTAATAACACTAAATAAAATTGATAATAATTAAGGTTTTTCATGTGTTTTCAACTAATCTGACCTCCATAAAGCTAACTCCGGACTTATTTTCCAAAAAATGGAATGGGGCCAGAGCGAAATGGGGGAAAATTTACTGCTATTTCTAGCACACAGATACTGTCTCTTTGTACGTCATTGTATCAATATATAGAGAGGGAAACACTAAACCTCCTACTCACACCATTCCTCCTCTCTCTAACTAATTGAAACTTTTGTTGTCAGCTGGTCTGACATCTGACTCATTCTCTCCCTCTCACTACCTCCTTTTCTCTCTCTCTGTATCTATATATCTATCTATCTAAATCCTTATAAAAAGGAAGTTTGTTTGTACATTGATCACTAATAACACTAAATAGAATTGATAATAATTAAGGTTTTTCATGTGTTTTCAACTAATCTGATCTACATTCTTGCTTGTCTCTGTGTGTGTGTGTGTGCGTGTGTGTAAATATACTTGTGTGTGTGTGTGCGTGTGTGTAAATATGCTTGTGTGTGTGTGTGTGTGTAAATATGCTTGTGTGTGTGTGTGTGTAAATATACTTGTCTGTGTGTGTGTGTGTAAACATACTTGTCTGTCAGTCTTTTATATTGTTTGTGTGTGTATGTGCCTGTGAATTCTTTTGTTTTTATATAAATAAATATATATATATATATATATTATGTATATATATATATATATATATATATATATATATGTGTATATATATATATATATATATATATATATATATATATATATATATATCGGTACACAAGAGATGTAGCGGGATCTCAGGAAGCTTAACTAAGAATGTAGGCTTCACATGTAGCAGCTGCGCTGGGACAGCAAGCAGCAAAGGGCCACAGGAAACAAGTACCACCAAACTCTGGGAGGGCTCTGTAGAAACAGTAGACAGCTTCTGCTACCTAGGTGACCGAATTAGCAGTGGAGGTGGGTGTTCAGCAAGTACAGAAACCAGGGTAAGAATGGGATGGAAGAAGTTCAGGGAGCTACTGCCACTGCTAGCTGCAAAAGGCTTTTCCCTCAGAATGAAAGGCAGACTGTATGATGCGTGTATACGAACAGCAATGTTACATGGTAGTGAGACCTGGGTGCTGTGTGTAGAAGACTTGCATAGATTAGAAAGAAACGAAGCTTGCATGCTCCAATGGATGTGTAATAGTAATATACGTGAACAGCAAAGCATAAACGAACTGAGAGAGAGACTGAGTATAAGAGGAATCAAATGCTGTGTGCAGGAGAGGCGGTTGCATTGGTATGGACATGTGATGTCTATGAAGGATGACAGCTGCATAAAAAGGTGCATAGCACTAGAAGTCAATGGAAACCGAGGAGTGGGGAGACCCAAGAAGACCTGGGATGAGGTGATAAAAGCCGACCTTACCCAATTACACCTCTCAAAGGCGATGACACATGACTGTGACCTCTGGCGTCACGCAGTAATACAGAAGACCTGACCCCCCACGAGTACAAGCCGAAGCTGAAGCATATAGACAATATGTCCCCACACCCTCCCACTGCAAAGTGGCCGTGGAGGTGCCATGGCAAAAAAGCACCCAGCCCACACTGTAAAGTGGACGTGCAGGCGTCACGGGAAAAAAGCACCCACCACTCACTGTAAATAAGGTTGGTGTTAGGAAGGGCATCCAGCTGTAGAAATCAAACCACAATCACTTCCTGTATGAGCAAGACAGGGTCAGCCGACCGGGCACTGCCCACAACAGTACAACCCGTCTAACCCATGCTAGCGTGGAAGAATGGACGTAAAACGGTGATGATAATGATGATGATATATATATATATATAGTGAAGGCGTGTGGCTGAGTGGTTAGAGAACTGGATTCACAATTTTGAGGTTGTGAGTTCGATTCCTGGACCGGGCGATGCGTTATGTCTTTGAGCAAGACACTTTATTTCACGTTGCTCCTTCTACCTGGAGTTGCAACCGATAGATAGTACTAGCAACTGGAAAGACCAATGGAAACACTGTTTCCTGGGTCCGATTTGACGAAAGTCAATCGATCCTTAATATATAGTGCAGACTTAACAGGCTAGATTTAATTAACAGCAGTACTAACGTCACATGATACAGAATAATTGCAAACGGAATATATATTTTTCAAATCTCTTAAATGCACCACCAGTTATAGCAAGTAGAGAAATTCTCCCTGTTGAACATGATCTCAACATTAACACTGAGGCTGAAATAAAGTAGTTATTAAAGGCCCAGGTGACTTTGAATATGCAGACGATATTGGTCCAAAAACAGACTGTGTATGTGTCTGTGTGTGTGGTCGTGTGGGGGTTTTGCGTGTAAACAAATTTTAACAAAGTTAAAAAAAGATAATAAAATTAAAACAAAGAAGGTTCCTCAATAGGAAGGAGACATTCGAGGGTCATTCATGGAAAAAATAAAGTACCAGTAATACACTGGGTAATTGCTGGCCTTGTGCCTAAAGTAGAAACAATTATATATTATATGTATTTTGAAGACATCAAAGTGATTGCATAGCAACCTCTTGATGTGATCTTGTCATACAGGTGCAAAGTTGTAATGTTTTGTTTATGATATGCTCCTAGTTAGGAATGTGGTAGTATCAGTCCACTCCAGTAGTCATTTGATATACATGGCTATATTTTTGTAGACATGGTGAGGGAGATACTATTCTTAGTAAAATTCTTGGGATGATAGGTAGGCTAACATATTAAATTACAAGAGGGATCAGTTGCATTTTAAAGATTTAAATTTACTTATTTACTTATTTATTTATTTAATTTCAAGGCTACGTAATCGTATTTCAGAGCTATGCAGCAGTAGAGAAGGAGATGC
>OZ024741.1:393497230-393634730 GCA_964016885.1 Eledone cirrhosa
AGGCTATTACATTGCATCAACAACAGCCTATTGTATGACCTATGGCACATAAAGGGCAACAAAGAAGGTTGTCAAACAACCACAAGTAAGACAACTGGCCAATAAGCCTTTGAAGCAAACAAAAATATATAAGAATAAGACATGATTTTTAACATTAGAGTTTTGATAGTGAATAAAGTATGGATGAAACTTGGACATACTGAATACTGGACATTAAGCTAAATGCAAAATTACAATACAGTCTGTTTTTAATGACACGCACACACACACACACACACACATGTGAATGCGTGTCTGTATGGTTTATCTATCTATATCTATCTATCTCTCTCTCTCTCTCTCTATATATATATATATATATCCATGAGTGTATATATGTATAGATAGTTATAGATATGTGTGTGATTGTAGTATATACATAAATAAGCATAAATATAATTCAGCAAAAATCTTTCAAAATGTTATGAAAAGAAAAATTTGGTTTCTTTATTTACATGGTAAGCATATCAGCAAAAAGTTGTTGAAATATTACATGCTCACATATTTTGATAAGAAGTATTTTGGATTTCCAAATAACAAGCTTCACCTCTGTCAACAAGTTTCAACAAAGGGAAAATTAAATTTAGAAGAATTTCGGCATTTGGTGTTGATTCAATAACTTTTATGTTACCACCACCACCACCACCACCACCACAACTACCATCATACACTCCCATGCACACATGCATACATTTTGGAACATTTTGATTATGTATAAATCAAACACATATAAGTGTCTAAAATGGTTGTAAAACATTGCCTCAGAAAGGACCAAATTATATTCTACAACAGAAAATGCTGGTGTCCCTCCTCTAAAGATTTCTGAGACACACATGAAATTGCCTCTGGGGATAGCAATATGAAATATGTCCTATGGCCCATAAAGTTAATCTTTGCTTTAGCAAAGAAAACGACCTAATAAAAATTTTTGTTATTGTTGCTTGTTGATCTATCATTATTGACTAATTGTATCAATATTTTTTTCTGAAACTTGTCACTGATGCTAACGCAGATGAATAGACAATATCTGTAAAACAAAGAATATCAGTCTTGAAGATTTCATTTACAATTAGGAAATGAATTAGTGAATAGCTATTCTTCAAAATAGATGTCTCAAAATACAATGCATTTATGTATGTGTGCATTTGTGTATATTTATGAGTGTGTTATTTAAAAAAAATGAACTTTTCATATTTCCTTATTGGTTTCTTTTGTTCAATTTGGAAGCAACAGTAGTAAAGGACCAATTATCTTTCAAGGTATTCTCAGATTTATCTTCTGGATAATATTGGATAATTATTTATTTTTTTGATATCTGAGAAAAAAAAGTTAATTATAAGAACTGGAACATTTGAAGTTTGATAATAAGGAATGAGAAGTTGATACAACAATGTTTTTATGGTTTTTACCTAAAAAGTTTTTAAAATGTAAAAAAAAAAAGAAAACAAAAATCAAAAACAAAAAACAAAAACAAAAATTAACATCAATAGCAACTGTTACAACAATGATTTTTCAATTGAAGATAATACAAAGAAGATCTTGAAACATTAAGAGACCTTTAAAAATGTATTGTTCCAAACGGAACATTAAGCAATATATAGGAAATTTGAAAATCACTTTAATATAAAGTTTAAAACAGGAGCAGAGTTAAATTTTCAACAATACATTTAAAATATAAAATAAAAGCTGTTATCAGTTTCTCTCATGTGAGTTTCATGTATAACTAACCATAAAGCAGCCAAACATTAACTGAAAAAGTACTTAATACATATATTAGAGCAGAGAATTTATTTTTACAAGTAAAAGGTTGCTTGTAAAAACTTTGCCTGTTGACAATTTCGTCAGACACTCTGATGAAAATCAATACCTGTCAACTTTTTTCTTGTAAAATATACATACACACACACACACACACACACACATATATATATATATATATATAGTTTTGCTTTTCCATATTATCTTATTTAAACTGAGCTGATGATCCGTCTGAGGTGAAACAAATTGTTCTTGAAAATGGTGAATTAACTGTTGTGGAACTACTTCTATATATACATACATATATATCTATATATATCTATATATACATATATATATATATATTATGATGATGATGATGATATATACATACATATATACATACACATATATATATATATATATATACATGCGTATATACATACATAGGGTAGTAGAGTGAGTAATTAGAAATTGTTCAAGACCCCGACAGCAGGACTCAAACTCTTTGAGGTCTGCCATCGGGGTCTTGAACAATATGTATGTATATATATATGTATTTATGTATGTATATATATATGTATTTATGTATATATGTATATATGTATATATGTATATATATATATATAAATATGTATGTATACATACTTTTCCCAGCTTGCAAGGGTGGGATATATATATATATGTATATATGTATGTATATATATATATATATATATATATATATATATATATATATATATATATATATATATACATATATATATATATATACTTACATACATACATATATATATATATGTCCCACCCTTGCAAGCAGGGAAAAGTGGACATAAAATGATGATATATATATATATATATATATATATATATACATACACATTATATATACATATTTATATATACATATTTATGTATACATACATCATCATCATCATTTTACGTCCGCTATTCCCTGCTTGCAAGCGTAGGACATTCATATATATATAGACATATACATAGCGAGGGAGATAGACGCTAAATGATCATATATATATATATATACACATACATATATATATACATATTTACATATATATACATATATATATATATATATATATATATATATATATATATATATAGACATACCTATATATATACATATATATATATATATATACATATCTATATATATACACATACATATATATATATACATGCCTATATATACATATATATATATATATAAATATATACATATATATATATATACATACACATATATATATACATATATTTATATATACATACATACATGTACCCGCGTATGTTCATATATATATATATATATATACATATATATATATATATATATATATATATACATATATATATATATATATAGATATACATAGTGAAAACTTGGACGGGAATAAAAACAAAAGTTTATTATCTACATATAAATAAATATATATACATATACATACATATATATATATATATACATACATATATATATACATATATATATATATATATATACATATATAGAGATATACATACATATATATATATACATACATACATATATATATGTACATACATATATATATATATACATACATATATATACATTTATATATATACATACATATACATATATATATATATAGAACATACACACATATATATTTATATATACATACATACAAATATATATACACACACACACACATATATATATATATATACATATATATATATATACATATATATATTAGAAAGTTAGGTTCTTTTTACAAAATGAAAAAAAACGAGATGTCATACACAAGTGAAAGTATAAGGAAAAATTGATGAAATCGAAAATGCTACTGGAGTCTTTTTAAAAATAAATATATTTATTTGGTTCCTTTACCGGTTTCACACTTTTTGTGTTTTTCGAGAAAAACCACATACCCTCCATCTCATTTCTACCTTTGAAAAGCACAAGAACTGCGAAACCGGTAAAGGAACCAAATAAATATATATTCTTAAAAAAAAGTCTCCAGTTACAATTTCGATTTCATCTTTTTTCATATATATATACATACATACATATATATATATATATATATATATATATATATATATATATATATATATATATATATATATATGTATGTATATATATATTTGATATATATTTATTCTTATCAAGCCCTCTTTGGATTTTAGTCTTCACATTTATTATTATTACTAAACATATATATATATACAAACATACGTATATATATATATATATATATATATATATATATATATATATATATATATATATATATATATAAGGAAAAAAGATGAAATCGAAAATGCAAATGGAGTCTTTTTAAGAATATTTATTTGGTTCCTTTACCGGTTTCGTACTTCTTATGCTTTTCAAAAGTAGAATTGAGATGGAGGGTTTGTGCTTTTTGTCACATCTTGTGGTCTACCTCACACACATATATATATATAAATATATATATATATATATACACATATATATATATACATATATATATGTATATATATATATATATATATATATATATATATATATATATATATATATATATATATATATATATGTTATACTTGGGGAGGGTCATATTTGTGTAATATTGCCAGAATTAATAACAGAACACACTCACTGTTTGGTTGGTTTTCGCTTCTCGCTTCTGTGTCTTTTATATCGGTAATCTAACTTACTCGGTCCTCAATGTTGCTAATTCTGGCAATATTACACAAATATGACCCTCCCCAAGTATAACAATATTTGTTTCGACACACGATTTCATATAAAAAACCTCACAAAACTAATTCATCGCCGCTATATATATATGTATATATATATATATATATATATATATATATATATATATATATATATATATATATATATATATATGTATATATATATATATATATATATATATATATATATATATATATATATATGTATATATATATATATATATATATATATATATATATATATATATGTATATATATATATATATATATATATATATATATATATATATATATATATATATATAGATATATATACGTACATACCCACACACACACATATATATATATACATATATATATATGTGTGTGTGTGTGTGGAAATGTGTGTGTGTGGATGTGTTAGTCTGTATACACATGCACACACATACACACATATACATGTAATTTAAATTAATAACTATGTGTCATTAAAGACAAAAGTGGATATTGTGGACATAAATATGAATAATAAAAATATTTTAAAACCATTATGTTGCTCCATCTCTGCCCTCTCCTCTTTTTGGATCTTGCTTTCTCATCATCATCATCATCATCATCATCATTCCGATTATTATCAGATCATGTAATATTTAACTTTAAGATATTTATGGTGTAGTGATTGGTACAGTATTAGTAAATGAGTCAAAGTATATTATAACAATACCTAGCTGAAATAAATTAATATATAATAAATAAATAGTTGTGATGACAATGATAATGATGGAAATCCTGTTGACCATCACAATGGAATGGTGTAATATAAAATATTAAACAATAAAAACTGTTTAATATACAATAGCTGGTGATGGCAACAGTGTTTGTAGTCGTAGAGTGGGTAGCAGTGATGGTAGTAGTAGTAGTGGTGGTGGTAGTAGTAGTAGTAGTAGTAGTAGTTGGTAGTAGTAGTAGTAGTAGTAGTAGTAACAGTAATAAAAAAGAGTCGTTGAAATAGGGCTGAAATTGTAATAACTATACTTTAAATATAATATTTTGCTCATGAGTATCCTATTAATGTGTTTTCCAAAATTAAGGGGAAAAAATTGTTGTTGAGAATATGTCGGCACTTCCGGTACAATATTTCAGTTTTGCGGCAATAAAAGGTTATTTATTATAATGCCGTTTGGATGTTTGTCCTCATTGCATTAAAATTGCATTCAATTAACAAAAGATGGTCCTGTATTTACAGAGAATGGATATATGTTTCTCAGATAACTACCATTTTCTGCAATAAAGTTGGCAATGAATGCAAATAAAAAAGAAAATGAGAGGCAGTGAAGGCCGATAATCAGTCTTAGGCATTTATTTTTTTGTTGTGGTTCATTCATTCAGTGCACATAGGGAGGTTAACAAAGCCAAGGACATTGCATTCAATCATAACTGACATGATTAAGTAGAGAGCATAGGTAATAAGACAGGCAGCTCCAACATAACGGTTCAGATACCAGCCAGCTTTTCTGATAGCACCAACCTATAAACAAACAAAACATCATAAAATCATGTTTATTGTATTTCTTAAGATTAACAATTTAAAAAAAATTTTTAGTTAAGAAGTATATATATTATAACTGTTCCTGAATGAAAAACAGACAGATGTAGACAACTTAAGTTCATCTTTTAAGATACATAAATTTATCTACACTAACACATTATATGTATATATGTATGAGCCTCACAGAGAAGGGACGCGACAAGTGAAGAGATGTTGTGCTCCAAAGTACCTGTCCAAGCCATGCAAGCATGGAAAAACGGGCATAAAAACGATGAGGAATTGTGGTGCTAAACACTACCTTGTCGTTAAGATCTTGAGTAAAGTTTTAAAGGTCCTAAAGATAAAATGACTAAATACTAGAAACAAAATGTTTAGCAGTATTATTCTATAAGGAACACTCTTTTTAAGTATCAAGAATCTGTAGGTTAAGTTGATAAATTAATAGAATACTAAATATTTTTTTAATTGGTTTTATCAATCAGTTTGTCAACAACGTTTATGATTTTATCAATCACTTATTTATTGATTTTATTAGTCACTTTGTAAACAATGTTTGTGAAGTTTTTCATTGAAAATACTTTGCATAATTAATGACAGGGAAGTTCAATGGAAAAGAGAAATTTTCATTATGTGCTCTTAATTTTTGTTGAATTAATTTAGTTCTAGCTGATTAGATTTGTGAAGCTTTCATGATGTTTATTAACAATCTAAACTTTACATTTTTGACGCTGAACTGCTTGAAATCACTCCTGGTTCTACAATACAAAACTATTTATTTTTAGTGTTTAAATTTATCTTAAAGCCTTCCATAATAATTTTTAGTAAAAACCATTAAAATATGTTCCAAACACCAGTTTAATTATGAGAAACTTCATTATGTTATGAAATTTTCCAAATTCTTGATTATTTTCAAAATTATTTGAAATCATAGATAGTTTCTTTCATTAGAAATATGGTCTGTCTGACAGCACTTCCGTGCCTGTAGAGTTTATCTTGAACTGGCAGTGTCCCCCGATAGCACTGCCAAGTGGGGGATTTTTAGAAGTTATCCATCGTCTCCGGCTTGAACGTCCTCCCGAACAGACTGGTTAGTTCAACTTCATCGAGACACCTAGAATGTCTTCGAGTGCGTCGTCGTACTTGGCCACCACTAATCCTCTATAGAACTCGAGAGTGGTGGTTCCACTGACCACATTGCCCACCTGGTAGAGGGTAATGAGTGCCTGGCAATATTCCAGGTACCAGTCACCCAGTGTCGGTCTCTTCTTGACCCAGAGCTGCAGCTTAGTCAAAGAGATGAGCTGCGGAAAGGCCCGTCTGACAAATGGCAACCACACCTGTTCACCGTTTAGGCAGAATATCTGGAAATGTCACAGCCTCAGCACATGTCTGCACATTATTAGCCATTGGCATGCCCAGCCCTCCATGTAGAGGGTGCTGGCAGCAGATGGACCGCCTCACCAATGGAACCCGTCCCCTCTACAAGAATTTGAAGAGGAGCTGTTTCAACTTGGCGAGGCGTGGATGGAGGCAAGGCATGATGGTCAGGCAGTAGTAGATGACGGATGTGATGTATGCATTTGCCACCTCCACCCGACCTTTCAGTGACAGCTTCCTCTTGCCTCATTTCTGGGTGACACTAGCTACTCTGCCTGTCACCTTGTCCCAATTCTTATCCACCTGGAGGTCTGGTCCAAACCAAACCCTGAGCAACTTTACTGATTCATCTGTCCAACGCCCAATGATGCAGTTGGGCAGCATGGACTTGCCTCTCCAGGTGCTGAGTTGCAAGCCCACCAACTTTTCTGGGTTAAGTTTTGCTCTCGTCAACCTTTCATATTCCTCCAATAAGTTGCCTTTCTGTGCCCTGGTTCAAGCGGGATGCCCGGAGGAGGAGGAGGAGGAGGAGGAGGAGGAGAAGATAGTCATTACTTTGAGAGCCAGGCCTTACTGAAACATTGCCAGTCCATCCTGTAATGTGGTCATGTCAGTGACATGAGAAAAAGCACCCACTCCACACTGTAAGGTGGTCGCTGGTGACATTTCAAAAGGTGCCCAGTCCACCCTGTATGTTGGTCATGTTGGTAACACAACAAGAAGCACTCAGTCCACCCTGTACAGTGGTCATGTTTTGACATGATAAAAAGCACCCAGTCCACATCAATCTACTTTGTGTTAGGAAGAGCATCTAGATGTTGAAACCCAGCCAAAATACAGATCCATATGAGCATGACATGGTCTCCAGACCTGACTTCACTCATAATGTGACAATCCGTCTAACCTACACAAGTGTGAAAAAATGGATGTTAAATTATGATGATGATGATTGTATTTGACCCAGACAGTAATTCATATGTATTGAATTATATATTTATTCATTTCAGAATTAGAACACAATCATACTTTTGAACTAGTTTAAAAAAGCAAAATAATCAAAAGAGATAAATATTACTGGTACTCACAGTTGCAATCACTGTAATAAACAGCAATAAAATTGAGTATACCATCCCATTACTGTTAATATGTACCTAAAATATAAATAATATAATATTTGGTTTTATATTGTATATTGAAAAGTAGTTTTTTTCTAATCATATATGGAAAGATATACATTTACTATTTCGGCACAGGAAGTAGCCAAAAATTAGATGATTTTTGAAAGAAACAAATAACAATGTACAAATAAAAATTTTGATTTTTTTTCAGATAACCTTCAGTTTTCTATAAGTTTCCTTTGCTTCAATATCATTCTAAAATCTATCTACGGTGCAATAGACAGCTTATGCAATCACTAAGAGGATTAAAGACACTTACAGCATTATAGATGCAGTATTATAATTTTAAAGCAATTACTAGAAATAAAGACATTTGGCACTATAAACACGACAGTAATCTCTGAAGCAAATTACTCAATAAAAACAGAGTTATATTACAGAAAGTATTTGGCTGGTTTTCAGACATATTTGTTACTGTTGTTATACTCTCTGAAGCTGCAACAAAAATAGTCATCACTGTCTCAACACTGACTACATTAATATATATATATATAAATTTGAGTATGTGTTGGTTAGTTACCGACACTTCAGTATGGAGGGTAGAGCACTCAATGAAGTGCGCAGGTGGGTCTGTTTACCCTGGAGTAATTTAAAAACAAGAAGTGTAAGTCAACGGGCTAAAATTAACTTCGTTTATTCATATTCGCTGTTATATATATTTTGGTGATAACCATTATTCAACAGCTATGACCTCATCAGGCAGCTAGAACCTGAACAGAAAAAACAGAAAAACATAATTGTTTCTACTTTTGGCACAAAGCCAGCAATTACCCAGTGCATTACTAGTACTTTATTTTATCGACCCCGTAAGGATGAAAGGCAAAGTTAACCTCGGCGGAATTTGAACTCAGAATGGCAAGGGCCGTAACTCTATACGTCAAAGCAAACATAATAAAGGAACAAAGTTGATCTCTGTTATTTCGATCTTTTGATATGCCATCAGTTTGTTTTAGAAAACAACACCATACTTCGTGACTGAGCACATCAAAAGATCAAAATAACAGAGGTAAACTTTGTTCCATCATTATGTTTTTCTGTGTTTTCTGTTCTAGTTCTAGCTGTCTGAAGAAGTCATAGCAAATATGAATAAACGAAGTTAATTTTAAACTGTTGACTTACACTTCTTGTTTATATATATATATATATATTGTTATACTTGGGGAGGGTCATATTTGTGTAATATTGCCAGAATTAATAACAGAACACACTCACTGTTTGGTTGGTTTTCGCTTTTCGCTTCTGTGTCTTTTATATCGGTAATCTAATTTATTCGGTCCTCAATGTTGCCATTGACTGACCAACGGTCAAAAATAATACAGATACAATATAGACACAAACACATATATATAGTTTATCAAAGTTCTTTCGTTGCACATCTGCAACATCGTCAGTTGTGCTATTGTTTCCTCCCGTTACATTGTATTTTGTATTTTCTACGCCATCTTTATTTAGTCTGTTTATATATTTATTTATTTGTTTATTTTATTTTGTCTTCTTTGCGCATGCGTTTGCGTGTGTGTATAGTGTTTTGTTTGATGTGTGTTCGTGATTGGGTGACTGTGTATTGGTTAATGTATTCTATCTTTACTAGTGTGTGTTTATATGTGTTTGTTGTTATTGTGCTTGTGTATGTATTTATTTATTTATTTATCTATTTATTTATACTTCTCTTAGGTCAGTGTTATTTGTTTGGGTGTTGTTGTTATTCCATTCATTCTTTCTGTTATTCCATTCATTCTTTCTATAGAACTTAGAAGGCCAAGGCTAAACAGAAAGAATGAATGGAATAACAACAACACCCAAACAAACAACACTGACCTAAGAGAAGTATAAATAAATAAATAGATAAATAAATAAATAAATACATACACAAGCACAATAACAACAAACACATATAAACACACACTAGTAAAGATAGAATACATTAACCAATACACAGTCACCCAATCACGAACACACATCAAACAAAACACTATACACACACGCAAACGCATGCGCAAAGAAGACAAAATAAAATAAACAAATAAATAAATATATAAATAGACTAAATAAAGATGGCGTAGAAAATACAATGTAACGGGAGGAAACAATAGCACCACTGACGATGTTGCAGATGTGCAACGAAAGAACTTTGATAAACTATATATATGTGTTTGTGTCTATATTGTATCTGTATTATTTTTGACCGTTGGTCAGTCAATGGCAACATTGAGGACCGAATAAATTAGATTACCGATATAAAAGACACAGAAGCGAAAAGCGAAAACCAACCAAACAGTGAGTGTGTTCTGTTATTAATTCTGGCAATATTACACAAATATGACCCTCCTCAAGTATAACAATATTTGTTTCGACACACGATTTAATATAAAAAACCTCGCAAAACTATATATATATATATATATATATATATATATATATATATATACATACATACATAATTTGTATTGGTGCTCCTACATAGTGGTGCTCCTACATGTATGTATTGTATATTGAATAATATGTAAAATATTTGAAGGCATATTATTTATATATATATATATATATATATATATATATATATATATATATATATATATATATATATATATATATATATATAAATAATATGCCTTCAAATATTTTACATAGAAGGAGGAGTGGGTATATATTTGATTTGTTCGTTGAAACCACTATTTTTAAGAGCCTTATTATAATAAGTGGCTGCTTTATTGAAAATATCTAGAGACGAAGATAAGGTAGAGATCCTACGACTAATATTATATATATATATATATATATATAATATTAGTCGTAGGATCTTTAGATATTTTCAATAAAGTAGCCACTTATTATAATAAGGCTCTTAAAAATAGTGGTTTCAACGAACAAATCAAATATATACCCACTCCTCCTTCTACCACTAAACACAATAACATGAAAGAAAAATGATATGGTTTACCCCACCTTTCTCTTTAACAGTTAAAACTAACGTAGGAAGAAAATTCCTCGAACTCCTAGACAAACATTTCCCCCAACAACATAGATATAATAAGATATTTAATAGAAATTTAGTTAAAATTAGCTACTCTTGCTGCCGATCAATGAAATCCAAAATTACCAACTCGAATATAGCTAAAGGAAACCCAGGATGTAGTTGCAGGAAACCAGGGCAAATGCAATACGAAATCAATCATATATGAGGCCAAACTGACACCCATTGTAAAGAACCAACCAGCCAGGAGTGAGCGATATGTGGGCATGACACAAGATAAATTTAAAATCAGATATTATGCACATGTCGCTTCCTTCAAACATCCAGAGAAAAGAACATCTACGGTGCTGGCTAATAAAGTGTGGGAGTTTAAAGAATGCAAGATTCCATACTCGATTGATTGGTCTATTTTGGACCACTCAAAAGAATACCAGAAAGGCACAAAGAAATGTTCTTTGTGTATAACCAAAAAGTACCTGAAATCACATCTCCTTTCCAGCTGGTATAACACACCTACAAACACTCAACCACCTTGAGCTTCCTCTTTACAAATTAACTCCTCCACTCTCTACCCAGATCGCTTTATGAACACATACATTTGACCCAGATCGATTTATAAACACATACTTTTTACCACAAACATTATACACAATCATCTCCCACTTGTTTATTTAATTTATTTTATTTATACCCTCCCCCATTTTCTGTCAAACTTTTAACACATACACACTAACCACCCTCTTTCTGTCCACCTTTCTTAACCCCCTTTTTTTAGAGATCCTGAACACCTCTTCCCCCTTCCTTAACCTTACAATGATCTACAACTAATAACACTCACATAGTCACTTTACACACATATCATTTGTCATACCCTATCACTACCATTATCCCTTCTTCTTTCTACCTATTAGTTATACTCTTTCTACACACCCTTACATTCCATTATTTTTTTACGAGGAAAGGGCGGTGGATTAGCAGTATCGGTAGAGGGTCGGACGCCATGTTTTGACGCATAGAGTTTCGGCCCTTACCATTCTGAGTTCAAATCCCACCGAGGTTAACTTTGCCTTTCATCCTTATGGGGTCGATAAAATAAAGCATCAGTAATACACTGATAATTGCTGGCCTTGTGCCAAAAGTAGAAACAATTATTTTTTTAAGGGAACGCTAATTCTACTTTTCAGATATATTCATAGTTACGTATGAATAACTGTTTATGTATGTATACATTTTTGTATGTATTTATTTATAATTACGTGTGTATTCTCACTTATTTGTGTAATTATATATGGTTTGTCATAGGTATGAGTGTATGTCTCTATATGTCTATGTATACGCGTATATATATATGTATATATATATGTTTATGTATATATACATAGACATATATATGTGTGTGTATAGATATGTCTCTGTATATATCTGTATATATGCGTGTGTATATATATATGTATGTGCGTGTATGTACGGATATAGCGTATATATGTGTATACTATATATATATATATATATATATGTCCATGTATATATGTATGTATGCATGTGTGTGCGTATGTTTGTATATATGTTCTCGTACGTATATATATATACGTTATTCCGGGTTGAGTCGGAGGTAACCACAGTAAGTAAGGTACTCAATACATTGCAGAGTATAAAAGAGAAACTTAAAAATAAGGAGTGGCACCCCATCCTGAACTTGTTTATAGAATTCTTTCTACCTTTGTGACTAAATATAAATAATAGCTTTTAAGAATTAGCTTTTAATGAATTCCCTTTTCTATCAACCAATGACCTACACCCATCCCACTCCCTACCCTCTCCTACCACCTGAAGAGACCTATAAATACCATACTTATTTTTTTATACCCAGATTCCTGATGATTTCTAAAGAATGAAACAGTTCTAGTCCTGTAGAATCTCATCTATATTAAAACTATATATATATATGTATATATATATTATTCAAAATATTAATAAATGAAGAGATTCACATAATCAAAATATATGTTTTATTATATATATTTCGAAGGTACTGTGCTGTCTTTTCAGTACGTCCTCGTCAGATAAAATACATGAATTGATGTATGACATACCTCAACGGTTTTGATGGTTCAATTCCAGTATTGGCATTTATTAATATTTTGAATAATATTAATAACTGTTTCTACGTTAGGCACAAGGCCAGCAATTACTCAGTGTATTACTGGTACTTTATTTTATCGACCCCGTAAGGATGAAAGGCAAAGTTAACCTCGGCGGGATTTGAACTCAGAATGGCAAGGGCCGTAACTCTATACGTCAAAGCATGGCGTCCGATCCTCTACCGATACTGCCAATCCAACTCCAGAAAACTTTTATTGTTGAGTGCTTTTAATCTATTGTAAAACTATATTCATTGAGTAATCAATGAACCATATTAATCTTTGGTTATATATATATATATATATGTTTATGGGTATGTATGTGTATGTACATATGTATGTAATTGTGAGTGTATATTTATTCTTATATGTGTGTGTTGGCATGAGCCTGTATATATATGTGTGTATGTGTGTGTGTGTATATATATATATATATATATATACATATATATTATATATATATAATTTATTATTTTCCTGTTTTTGTCAACCCCTGTACTTTAGATACGTCGCGTGCCCGTTCATTTTTATTTTAACTTTATTTTTATTTTTAATCTTATTTTAAATATTTTTCTTGCCTGCTCAATCAGCCACTGAACTATATCGACGCAAGTTTACGTGTGTGTATGGTATATTGTACATGTGTTTATGTATGTGTGTGTATATGTATTCATATGTGTGTGTGTACATATATGCATGTATATATGTATATGTATGTGTGTGTGTGTATATATATAAATAATACAAATAGTGAAAACAATGAAATTAAACAAAATACGGGTAATTCATAGTAAAACTCATTATTTTATGCTCTGGGTAATTGCTGGCCTTGTGCCAAAAGTAGAAACAATTATTTTACGATCGTTTCTGGGGGGTAGTTCTCCGTATGTTCATTCTATTAGTGATCTATGTAAAATATATTACAAATTATCAAAGGAAGAAAATATACATACGTCTTCCCTACCCGCCGTCTTCAGAAATATTATTTCTGACGACGGCGGGTAGGGAAGAGATATTTTATTTCAGCCTCGCTTTCAATTGTGCTAGACTTTGTTTTGAAATCCATATCTCACATCCAATTTAAATAAATTTTCGTTCTGACAAGCAAAGTCAGACGTCTGTGTCAGGCTCGTCTGTCTTCGTGAAACCTTTGGTAAATGAAATAATTATCTTATGTTGTTTATTACATAACTAAAAAGCTCTGTAGTCTATATAGAGCACTCTCTTTTCCTTTACCTTTCCTTACGGAAACACTTCATATATATATATATATATATATATATATATATATATATATATATATATATTAAAATAACAGACTACAGTTTAACCAAAGAATCGCTGCTTTCACCCTTAACGGGATCTTCTGAAATCTGTTATTTTAATAAATATTTGCTCTACGGTTCTTATATATCTGATATATATTTATCCTTATCGAGCCCTCTTTGGATTTTAGTCTTCAAATTTATTATTATTACTATATATATATATACATATATATATATAAGGAAAAGAATTTAAAAATGCAGCAGGAGTCTTTTAAGAATATTTATTTATTTTACTTGTTTTACAGTTCTTATGATTATCAAAAGTAAAATTAAGATGGAGGGTTTGTGTTTCTACTGTTGTGTCTCACATCTAACTGGAGTTCAAAAGTTCTTTCTGTTTTATACAAGAAAAGTGGCTCAGATTGCTATTTGTTTAAAATACAATTTTGTTGGTTGATGGCAGTCATATGATTAGGTACAGTAATTTTTGAGCCTGAAAATGTGGCTCAAAATTGCTATTTGCAATTTTATTGGTTGAAGAAGAGAAGAAAAATTGTAGTGTTCTGGTCCAGTGAGTATGGCCAATATTGAAGTGCTGTGGAATGTTAGATTTTAAGAGGTGTCAATTTTTTGAATTTCTATTGTAGTAGACACACAAACAATTGAATTTACAAGGAATTGGTTTATATGTCTGTGGCGATAGTGATATCATGGTAGTAATGATTTGTGTGTGTATGTGTTTGTGTGGGAGTAGCAATGGCAGTTCATCACCTTAATAATTGTTTCTACTTTAGGCACAAGGCTGGCAATTTGATGGTGGGAGGAGTCAATTAAATCGACCCCAGTGCATGACTGGTACTTTATTTTATTGACCCCGTAAGGATGACAGGCAAAGCTAACCACAGCAGCTTGATAATAACATCACTAATAAAATTGATTCCATTAGTAAAATGGAGAAACAAACTTGATTCATGTAGGGATATTGCAAGATTTTCTAACCCCACTGGTTGACATAATAGCTTATGGACTGTGACACAGCCTAGACTGAAAGTGGTTTGAAAATTTTAACAAATAAACGGGTGCATTCATTGCTTGCAGTTGCAATACAGACCCAAAGCTTTAAGTCAGTCTAGTCACACATTCCAGACTCATTGCAGAATGCACATTGTTTTTTTTTTAAATGTGAAGTTATGTTGGTACCACAACATTCAGTCCGAAACAAATGAGGTTGTGTAGGTGTCACGACAAAAAAACACACAGTCCACGCTGTAATGTGGCCGTGTAGGTAACACGGTAAAAACCTCCCAGTACACACTGTAAACGTGGTTGGTGTTGGGAAAGGCACCCAGCCATAGAAAACCCGCCAGACGTGTAGGTGTCACGACAATAAAACACACAGTCCACGCTGTAATGTGGCCGTGTAGGTAACACGGTAAAAACCTCCCAGTACACACTGTAAACGTGGTTGGTGTTAGGAAGGGCATCCAGCCGTAGAAAACCCGCCAGACAATCCTGAGCAAGACAACCAATCTTGCCTTAAGTGGGACAATTCCCGTCCAGACCCATGCTAGCGTGGAAAATGGACGTTAAACAATGATGATGATGATGATGTAAAGCAATTCATGGCTCCATATAACCATAGCCAACTGAAATTCCACACATTTTTTCTTTCCTTCAAGTTATGTTCTGGCATTTCACTACCTTTATTGGCTGAAGATATGTGAGTTGATCACAACTCCATATTCATACAACTCAATTTAAATGTTTACACACACATGCATACACACAGTTACATGATTATTCTGAATTTTCTCTGCACACTGAGCACAGGGCTGTGTCCTCAATTTATGTGGAATTCACAAGATATTTTTTTATTATCTTCTCTTACTGATTTTGTCATGGAATAAGCTTTTCGGTATAACCACCTCGGCATAGGTGCAACTGCATATTATGCACAAACCTGCTACTGCTTTTTATGGCGAAACTAGCTTCAAATCCCATTCCCGACTCACTGTGGAATATCAGCTGTTCAGCTACACTAAGCAACTCGCTGCTCCATAAACTTACACAGCCAACAGTATCGATTCAGCATGTTTCAGAGCATACTCCAGCAATCAAATTTTGCTACCCTTTGTGTTTTCAATCCGGGCAGAAAACTAATGTAGCGAAATCTTGTCACAGGCTGACCACAAAATGACATTCAGCTGTCATTTCTATTTTTATCTGGCTTGACGTAAATTTGTTTTGATTGGCCGGTCAGCTTGAGGTGAAAGCAAAATAAGATCTTATTTCCCTCAGTCAACTGGGAAACCTTGAAAAGTAAACATGTAGTCCATTGCTTCATACAGACCCTCTGGGTCACTCTTACACTCTCTCTTACTCTCTCTCTCTCTCTTTCACTCACTAACTCTCTCAGTCTCTCTTAGACCAAGCCAGCGAAGTTCATAACATCAACAGAAGTTTGGTAAATACATTTTAATTATACCTTTGCAAACAAAAACGAATACACATCATCTGTGTTTATTTATTCTTCATGTATTGTCATATAATTCGGTGAAAGTTATATTCAATGAATCAGTAACATAGTGGCTTTGTGTTATTGTAGTTTATATATTTCATTTCCTACATGAAAGAAACCATCATATCATCATCATCATAATGAACACTCTTACTCACTTACTTGCACACATGCAATCTCTGGTCACACTGTATTAGGCACATCAAGCTTCTCTCACCTACACTCACACAACAGTGACCACACCACTCAGCAATCTACAAGTGAGCACTCATGCAACAAATGAATCAACAACACAACCAACCATCCACACCAACATTCGACCCACTATAAGTGTATGTGCATATGTATGAATGTGTGCATATATATTCATTTATATACTCAATGAAGGCACGTGGCTGAGTGGTAAGAGAATCTGATTAGCAATTGTGAGGTTGTGAGTTCAATTCCTGGACCGGGTGATGTACGATTTCCTTGAACAAGACACTTTATTTCACGTTGCTCCTTCTACCTGGAGTTGTGACTGATAGAGAATATTAGCAATTGAAAAGACCAACGGAAACATTGTTTCCTCAGTTCAATTTGATGAAAGTTGATGCTCAATGAATGAGGAAGATATTATGCAATGTATGGTGTAGAGTATATTGTTATTTAAACTCAATAATTTTTCAAGACATGAATTTCACACCATTGTAATCGTCAGGCAAGCAATTTTTTAACAGTATTTCAAACTCGTTTCATATACATTCAAGTTGGTTAATTATTACATGTGTGTAAATATTGTTTTCATTAACGAGATTTTAAATATTATTTTATTAAGATCGTGTTTTTATATTATAGCTATTGCTTTTTATTTCACATATTTATACATGTTGATTAGGACATGAGTATATATAAGTTTTGTTGTGTCTGGTCAGTGTGAGTTCTACTGAAATCATGTAATCCAATACAACTGGTTAGACAACCATGTCACTGGCAACTAAAATGGCACCTCCATCTGAATAAGGTTGTTAGATGATAAGTAAGACAAAAACAAGACCTGTTAACAGAATGGATGAACCTAGCATAGGTCAAAAAGGTTCCAGTAATAGTGTGTAGAAAACATAAAAATACAGAAAAATGGGTGTATTCTAATTTAGGACTGATATGCATTTAATTTTCGTCAGAACATTTTTTAGGAGATGGAATGATATGGTTCTTCAGCTGTGGTAGAAGCAATCTATCTACATTATCCTACTGTCTTGTGGGTGGATCCAGGAAGACAAAGGCTAAGAGAGTATACTCCAAGCTGTGGTGGTTAGTTTTAAACTGGTTTCTAATAGCCTGGATCTCTAGCATTTGAGAGGATGTTCCTGTCCTCTTGGGTCACTCTTTTCACTGGATTTATCTTTTTCTCGGTGAAGATAATGCTGCTGAGAAACGTGCCCCCCCCCCCCCCCCCCCCCCGTGCTGATCATGGGTTCTTGATCTTAAGAATGTTATTAGTATGGTGGTTGGAGTATCACACATGCCTGCAATAATGAAATACTGTTATTGCTTTAGATTCCTCACTCATGAGGGCACAGAGTAAGTGTAGCATAGGTGTTAGAAGTTGTGTTTCTCCTGTTATCTATGCAGCTGCAACTTCTGTTGCTGCTCTTCATTAAGCAGTGTAGTCATGAAAGATATATAACTGAAGGTGAAGATGGTCATCATATTAGATAGACAAATACATAAGATTTTCTTTTTTAGTAACTACAATATTAAATCCATACCATAGTTTCCTGCTGGATCTGGACAGATGTTAATCCAAATGAAAATTGACAATCCCTATTGGATACAAGGCACAGATAGAAAAAAAAACCCTTTTATTAGGGAACAATTGTTTTTTAATTAAATTATTTACAAAATAAAGAGAACACACATATAATACATGAAAACATACATTCAAATACACATAAATAGATACATATAAATATGCATACTTTCACATACTCACACATACACAAATATACATAAATGCATATACAAGGATTATTTTAGGATAACACTTAATAATAAAACTTCTTACATAGGATCCTGGCTCAACAAGAGCTGTTTGGATAAACCAAGGGAGAGCAAGTCCCAAAAGAATATCAAACACATTGCTTCCAATAGAATTTGACACAGCCATATCACCCATTCCTGCAAAAATATAATATAAATTACTCATATAAATTATGATATTTATTTAATACTTATTTAATACTTATTTAACAACAGAGAAGCTGAACAAGTGACTAATCATCTTATGAAAAAATAATCATTTTTTCTTTTATTTGTTTCAGTATTAGACTGCAACAATATTAGGGCAACACTTTGAAGAGATTTAGACAATCATATCAAACCTAAAACTATTTTTGTTTTTGAAATCTGGTACTTATTTTATTGATATCGTTTTGTTACTCTGCTAAGTTACAGGACATACACACACCATCAATATCATCATTGTTTAATGTCTATTTTTCCCTTCTAGCAAGAGCAGGACATGTCATCACAAACGGGTCAGTACTCAATTGGACCCTCTGACCTTTAGGTGGGTCATGGGCTTAACATACAATCTTGTGCTCTACTGTGTGCATTTTATCATGACACCAACACTAGAGGAGTTGTCATGTATTTGACATAGCTGAAGAATCTTCCCAACCCTTTGTTTGACAGGTTTCCTACTACTTGGTGTCCCTCCTATCTCTACCCACTTTACAGAGTGTACTGGGTGTGTGTGTGTATATATATATATTTAATACATTAACAGAGAAAGCCTTAAGCGATACTCCAACCAACTCCATCTCACTCAACAAACATTAGGATATACCTAAGTATTTTCCCAATTTAGTGTTTGGGGTGCTAACTAATCAGTATTTCGTGGATAGCTGGTTGTATTATTTTATATGAGACATAATTAAATAAATATCTCTTTCCTTCCAGACGATCATTTTGTTATAAGATTTCTACAATTTGGGATAAATAATGTCCAGGTTATGTAGAAACTTGTATATAATCCATAGTTTTATACACAAGCGAGCTCTTATAAACTCATCAGTGGATGCCCAAATAATATCGATATAAAAATTACATCGACATTAATAGATTAGTGATGGTCTCCTTCAGCGCTAAAATATATATATATATAAATGTAATCTGAGTTTTCGAATATTAATAATAATATTCGATTCATTTGCAATTATGCAAACAAGCTTCATTTTTAAAGCCATGTCAGTAGAATGAGCCCCTTATTCTTGCTCTTGTGTTGGCATGTAAACAGAACTGCAGACACTAATGTTTCTGGGTATTACCCTTCATCAGTACAGTTCACTGTTCACCTGCCAACTGTCAGAGATAGTGAAAATGTATGCTATTTTCTAAAATATACAGTGACGGATCGGCCTGATTTGCATATTAGCAGACTGGCTGATCAGTCAGATCTGCATATTAGCAGATCAATTGATCAGCCAGATTTGCATATCAGCAAACTGGCCAGTCTGTATACGAGCAATCAATGGCTGGCTTTGCCATATTCAAATAATAAAAACATTTTTTGCTCTACATGGCTGACAGCTCTGACAGTTGGCAGGTAAACAGTGAACTGTACTGTAATACCCAGAATCATTAGTGCCTGCAGTCCTGTTTACATGCCAACACAAGTGCAAGAATGAGGGGCTCATTCTACTGACATGGCTTTAAAAGCGAGGCTTGTTTGCATAATTGCAAACAAATCGAATATTATTATTAATATTCAAAAAACTCAGATTACATTTACTGTACTCAGCCATGTAGAGCGAACATTTTTTAAAATTATATATATATATATGTTAGTTATATATATATATGTTATATATATATATATATATATATATATATATATGTATATAACTAACAGATAGTGTTATCGTTCTACATAGTTGAATACAAGAAATGTAAATCTGAGTTTTTTTAATATTAATAATAATATTCGATTTGTTTGCAATTATGCAAAAAGCATCTTCAGCCATGTGAGTAGAACAACCTCGTCATTCTTTCTCTTGTGTTGGCATATAAACAGATAAACAGAACTAATGTTTCTGGGTGATTACCCTTCATCAGTACCATATACTGTTTACCTCCCAACTCTCAAAGCTTGTGAAAATATATTATATTTTCTGGAATATATATGTTCTTCCAGAACAACACTGGGCATACTATGAAATTATTTCGTCAGCCAGAGGAATTTCCTTTCTTGATATTCCCAGTGGCACAGGTAAAACATTTATAACAACATTGCTTCTCTCCAAGGTAAGGCAACAATAAAGAATTGCAGTTGCTGTAGCATCGTCTGGCATTGCTGCCACCCTTCTCCCAGGAGGATGAACAGCTCATTCTGCTTTTAATTTGGTCACAAAACCTGGTCAACATATGACAGTCCAATTTGTAACATAAGCAAAGGTTCAGTTCAGCAGAAGTGCTGCACCAATGCCACCTGATCATTTTGGATGAATGCACCATGTCACATAGAGGTGCAATGAAGCGCTTGATAGGACCTTACAGGACATAAGAGACAACAATACATCTATGGGAGGAGTTACATTAGTTCTATCAGGAGACTTTAGACAGATATTACCAGTCATTCCGAGAGGAACAAGAGCTGATGAAATAAAGGCATGCATCAAGTCTTCGCACCTATGGAATAAAGTACAGAATTTCTCCTAACATGCGAGCTTTATTACACAGGGACCAATGTACAGAACAGTTTTCAACCCAACTCCTTCAATTAGGAAATGGGGCAGTACCGATTGATGGGAGTGGTGATATCAATTTGGCTCATATTGCTATCATGGTGTATTCCCCAGCTGAATAGAAGAACAAGGTATTTTCAGACTTAAGTAATCATTATAATTCACATAAATGGTTGTGTGTAAGGGCAATTCTTGCTATGAAAAAATGAGACAGTAGCAAGAATTAACCATGAGCTAATAAGTAAGATTGCCACAGTAATTAAGGAGTACAAATATTCAGTCTTTGATGAAAGTCAAGCTGTCCACTACCAAACAGAGTTCCTAAATTCTATTGAGCCACCTGGAACTCCTCCACATAAACTTTTCCTGAAGGTAGGAGTCCCAATAATGCTTCTAAACATTTTAGATCCTCTTAAATTATGCAATGGGACAAGGTTGATTGTGAAGACATTATCACCTAATGTGATAGAAGCTGCCATCATCACTGGATGTGCCTCTGGGGAAGATATTTTCATTACAAGAATTTCAATCAAACCAATGGACAATTCTCAGTGTGACTTTGCTTCACAATGTCTATCAATAAAGCTCAAGTTCAGATAATGAAATCTACTGGCTTGCATTTAAGTGAGTCTTGCTTTTCTCATAGTCACCTTTATGTTGGTTGCTCCAGGGTGGGTAGTTTACAAGATTTATTTGTCTATGCCCCAAACCATAAAACAAAGAATGTTGTTTATCCAGAAACTCTTATGTAATTTCCTTCAACATATGTGATAGAATTTATCTCCCCTCATAAAAGCGATAAATTTGTATTTTCATTTTTTTCTTATTTTTTTTTGTATTATGAATTCAGAATTGATTTCATCATGTACCTCAATTGAAGAATAAATGGAATTTAGAATATCAAACATGTTTTGCATTCTTCTAACATTTAATGAGCACTTTCATTCTCGGGCAACGCCAGGTGCCTCTGCTACTATATATATAAAGTACACAAAATGTAATCTATGGATGCACAGGAGATGAGGCCAGGGCCCATCTGATTAAGTACTGACTTGATCTATGATGACCCATCTAACCCTTGCTAGCAGGGAAAGCGGATATTAAATGATCATATATATATATATCATGACAAAAAGCACCCAGCACACACTGTAAATGTGGTTGGCATTAGGAAGCACATCCAGTCACAGAAACCAAACCAGATAGGGTTCTGTTTGAGAAAGACACAGGCAAGACACGGTCACCTGACCTGATGTGTCTCAAACCCATGCTAGCATGGAAAACACACCTTAAAAGATGATGATGATGATATATATATATATATATATACATAATATATATATATATATATATAGGAACCAAATAAATATATTTAAAAAAGAAAAAAGACTCCAGTTGCATTTTCGATTTCCTCTTTTTTCCTTATACCTTCATTCGTGTAGGACACCTTGGTTTTTTTTTCATTTTGTAAAAAAAACCTCACTTTCTAATATATATATATATATATTATGTATATACATATATATATATATTATGTATATAGTAATAATAATAAATTTGAAGACTAATATATATATATATTATATGTGTATACATATATGTATTATATGTATATATATTTATATATATATAATATATATATATATGTTGACCCCGGCAGGATTTCAACTGAGAAACGTAAAGAGACGTAACTGAACAAATACCGCATGGAATTTCGTTTGATGAGTTAATGAATTCTGCCAATCCACCGTCATAATAATAATAATAATTGTTTCTACTTTTGGCACAAGGCCAGCAATTACTCAGCACATTACTGGTACTTTATTTTATCGACCCCGTAAGGATGAAAGGCAAAGTTAACCTCGGCGTGATTTGAACTCAGAATAATAATAATGATTTCAATTTAGGTACAAAGCCAGTAACTTTTTAGTCGGGAGGGTGGGGGGAATCAATTAAATCGACTTCAGTACTTGACTGGTATTTTATTTTATCGACCCAGAAGGATGAAAGGCAAAATAATAACACAAACAATAACAACAATAAAACAGATTTAGAGGGTGGGTATAATCTGCACACCCACCCAGAAATGTTTTGTTTCAGATAAAAAGATGCGACAATCTTTTCTTTCTTTCAAAATGAGATATTTACACAAGTTCAAAATTATAAAAATATTAGAAAATATCTCCATCTTGCTTGTGTAAGTGCTCATATGTGAATATGAATGTGTTAAAACAAAATCACACGCACATATACATTTTATATATATATATGTGTGTGTGTGTGTGTGTGTGTGTGTGTGTGTGTGTGTGTGTATTCATATGCATACATGTATTCATATACATAGATGTATTTATATACATTCATGTACTCATACACATGTACATATATTCACGAAACAAAGTATCATGAAAGTTGAAGCACCCCAAAGGTCAATTACAAAAAAGATAGTTGGCATGACAGGCCTTGACTATTGGGGTCGATTAGAAAAGCTCAAACTTTATTCTCTTCAACGTCGCTGTGAGCGCTACATTATCTGTATGATGTGGAAAATATTCCATCAGCTTAGCCCAAATGATGTTGGCATCACCTTTAGTGTGCGCCCAAGGCTTGGGCCCCGGGCTATCCGCCCATGACAAAAATCCCACTTGCATCACATAACAACAATACGGCACAATTATTTCACCTCAATTGGCCCTGCACTCTTTAACATTACACCAAAACACATCAAGTTCAAGAAGTCTTTGGATAAATTCCTTCAAGAAATCCCGGATAAACCTCCTACAACTTGATATGCTTGAGTGGGCCATGGTGCCCAAACACTGATTTGTAAGACTTCGCCAGGTGGTGCTATTAAGTTAGACATGGCCTGGGCCAATACTGGCCGAAACCTATCAAAGTTATCAAAGTTAAGTTATATATATATATATTATATTATGAATATATATATATTATGTATCATCATCATCACCATTTTACGTCCGTTCTTCCACGCTAGCATGGGTTAGACGGTTTGTCCTGTTTTGGGCAGTAGCCGGTTGACTGACCATGCCTTGCTCATACGGGAACTGATTCTGGCTTGATTTCTACAGCTGGATGCCCTTCCTAACACCAACCTCATTTACAGTGAGTGCTGGGTGCTTTTTTTCCGTGGCGCCTCCACGTTCACTTTACAGTGTGGGCTGGGTGCTTTTTTGCCATGGCACCTCCACGACCACTTTGCAGTGGGAGGGTGTGGGGGCATATTGTCTATATGCTTCAGCTTGTACCCATGGGAGGTCGGGTACTCTGTATTACTGCGAGACGCCAGTGGTCATAATCATCATCATCATCATTTTACGTTCGCTTTTCCCTGCTTGCAAGGGTGGGACTGGAACTGATTCTGGCTTGATTTCTACAGCTGGATGCCCTTCCTAACACCAACCTCATTTACAGTGAGTGCTGGGTGCTTTTTTGCCGTGGCACCTCCACGACCACTTTGCAGTGGAATGATAGGGACCCTAGTCCTTATCATCTCATTTCTACAGCTGAGTAAACTGGAGCAATGTGAAATAAAGTGTCTTGCTCAAGGACACAACGCATCAATATATATATACATAATGTATATATACAATATAGACCCATGCTAGCGTGGAAAATGGACGTTAAACGATGATGATGATGATAATGATGATATATATATATATGTATGTATATATTTATATATGTATATATACATATATATGTATATATATATATAGACATATACATGGGAGTGCGTGGCTCTGATGAACGCCAACCAGCATGAAACAGACTGTTAGCTACTCTCCATTCTTTCGCTGAAAAGAAGTAAGTGATATATATATACATAATATATATATATATATACATAATATATATATATATATATATATATATATATATATATATATATATATATATATATCATCATCATCACATCATCATCATTTAACATCCATCTTCCATGCTAGCATGGGTTAGACAGTCTTGTGTCTCGCTTGCACGGAAGTGTCTCTGGCAGGTTTTTTAGAGCTGGATGCCCTTCCTAACACCAACTACATTTACAAGGTGGGCTGGGAGCCTTCTTACTGTGTCTCCTACATGACTACCTTACATTGTGGACTGTTGTGTCATCGACACAGTGGACGGAACTGGAAAGGGAGGGTGGGGTAGGGTGTGGGCGTGGGGTATACATTGGGTTAAGTGGTGCCTACTGACTGTAGGTTTGTATACAATGGCAGTCGGGTCTTCTGTACAACTGCATGGTGCCAAAGGTCTCGATCCAGTGTCATTATACATGTATATATATATAGTGTAATACAAAAAAGTTAGAAGAGATGCAAACAGTTAAGACAAGAAACAATAATTTGGCTAATATTACACCACATGAACATTGAAATGGGATAGCAGTACAGCACATAATATTTATGATTTGATCTATTCTGTAGATATTAAATTGGTTCATATTTTTTGTATTTGAGTTGGCACTGAAAGTGCAGTCCTATCGTCAAGTACTTTCCAGATATTTTCATTTTGTTTCTTTTTTGTTTTCGTCTTTTGTTTTGTATATTCAAGACTACATTATCCAATATGCCCAGCTTTTATGATTGTCGGATGGGATTTGATGGATATTTTGCTGCTGTTTCTAGTAGGAAGACCAATTACATAGAGAATCTCTTGAGTTATTTCAAGTTGAGTCAAAAATATTTCTACTTTACTGATAAGGTTTCTCGTTAGCATTACCTATAGGAATTAAATAATTAAATATTTTAGTTCTTAATTACTGTTAGTCAATTTAAATATATGAAATTAACGTGTAGAGACATTTTTTACCTTGTTTAACAACATAGACACTAGCCATAGCATCTGGGATACTTGTGCCTGCAGCCAAAAATGTGATACCCATAACACTGTCAGGAATTTTCAATGTGAATCCAATCAAGGTAACCTGGGAAAAAAAATCAGATATTTTGAAAACGTATAGAAAAGTATCTCCAAAGATATATATATACTGTACATATATATATATTGAAAGAGTGAAGAATAACATAGTCAACAGTACAAAAAAGGGTTTTATTTACAGTATTAACAATTGTTTCACTGATTAAGTTGTCTAAAAATTGCTGAACACTTGAAGCTGTGCCATTCAATTTTAAATATGTTGTTAGCTTAACCAGATCATCAGAAGGGACTGTTAAAAATATGCTCAGCGTTTAAAACTGGATTACCTATAACAATATTTTGTTATTCCTTGTATATATACTAGTCATAATAATAATACATTTGTTTAAGTTTATTATTATTATTATTATAAACTTTAGGAGGTTGGTTTATACTATTCCTATATATGTAGTTAATTTTATTGTTGTATCCAGCTCTGTGTAGAGCGTCATTGTAATATTCTGCGTTGTTATCAAATATATTTTTATTAGCTGAGAGTCTAGATATTCTTTGCTGGACACTATTAACTATAGCTTTTTTAACATTTCTAGGGTGGTTTGAGTAGAAGCTGATGTAGTTTAGGTTTTCACTAATCTTATGGAACGAGTAATATAGGCCGGAGTTAAGGTTTAGTGTAACGTCTAAGAAATTAATAATTTTATTATCATTTTCTACACAGAGCTGGATACAATAATACAATTAATTACATAGATAGTATAAGCAAACCTAAAGTTTATTATAATAATAATATATTTAAACAAATTAACCAAAATAATAAATCAAATAAAAAAGCCAGAACTAGAAATATAATTTGGTATTCACCTCTAATTTCCTTAGGAATTAAGATACCTTTAGCACACCAATTCTTTAAAGCTTTAGATAAATGTTTTCCTAAGTCCCATAAGTATCACTCCATTTTTAACAGACATACAGTCAAGCTCTCTTACTCTACTACTATGAATATTACTCTACTACTATGAATATAGCCCAAAATATTGCTAGAATTAATAATAGGAATTTAAAATTAAACCCAACTGAAGTAAACTCAAATAACAATATAATTAATAACATTACGTATAATAGTAATAGCGAATGCATAAATAATAATACGGTATCTTTAAATAACAATATAAGAAAATGTAATTGCAGAAATAACATCTTATGCCCTTTGCAGAATAATTGCCTTGATAGAAATTTAGTATACAAATACACCATAAAAACTAGGGATAGATTATATAACTATATAGGAGCAACTTCTTCAAAATTTAAGGAGCGTTGGTATAATCATAAACATACTTTCAAATGACTGGATAAAAAATTCTCAACCTCACTATCACAATTAATTTGGTCTTTAAAAGACAATAACACTGACTATTCAATCTCTTGGAGAAAAATATCGAATGCGGCAGTTTACCAAAATATGGCTCTCTCAAGAATTTGTCATCCCTGTATTGAAGAAATATTTCATATAATTACCAATCCTGGTAATATTATTAACAAAATAAGGAAATATTTAATTCTTGTTTGCATCGATTCTCAAGAACATTTCACAACATTTTCTTATATTTTAAAATATGGAGCAGCTCCATATTGCATAGTCCGCAGTGGGACATTCCATTTCTGTAGGCCCTTGCACTCAATAACTTCGGCAATTCATGAACTCAATACACTATATTAGTACGCCGTCCACTCACCAACATTTTGCCTATCATATATCGTATTTCTTTTCATGTTATTGTTATCATTACTGTCATCACTATTTTACACATCCACTTACTAACCATTATAACTTCATCTACCACAACCCCTACTACTATTATCAATAACGTATTTTTTGTTCTGAAAATATTTTTTATCATTTCATTAGTTTTTATTATTGGTGTTATTGTTTCCATTTACTTGATTCTCCGATGTATCTATAAATACCAGTGCCCTGTGTTACATCCTTCAGTATTCTGATGATTTGATCAGAGACACACTGTATTTAAGGTCGAGTGACGCAATTTCTAGTGATTAGCGACCTTTAGACTCACCTGATCAATGAAACGATTGTTAATACTGTAAATAAACCCTTTTTGTACAGCCATTATTCTTCACTCTTTCACTATATATATATATATATAAATATATATATATATATATATATATATATATATATATATATATAAATATATAGTAATAATAATAATATATATAGTAATAATATATATATATATATAGTAATAATAATAATAAATATAAATATATAGTAATAATAATAAATTTGAAGACTAAAATCCAAATAAATATATATATATATATATATATATATATATATATATATATATATATATATGTATATACTACAAAAGGTGAACACTAGAAACAATGGTATAAAAAAGTGTTACATTCTTTTAATTGACTTCTATATTATAAAACTATTCTATATCATTTGAAAATATTGCACAAAAATGTTGATTAATGAAAATATCCATTTGTGTCACACCATTTCTTTTATATATACTGTGAATAGGGACTCTTACCATAGTATCATCGTCATCACCACCATCATCATCATCATCATCATCATTCTCCCAACTATCAATGGTTGGATGTATTGTTACAGACCAAATATGTACTTAGTCAGAGCTACTGATCTCTCAGATGAGCTGGGGCCCTGCAGTTTGCTTACATATGTTCCCCCACACACTCTTTCCCTACAGAGTTCCTTGAGTGCAATTTCATGGTAGCAACATGTCTCCAACACAACTGAAGTGTCCTCTCAGCCCTTTGCTTGATATGGTTTCTATGACTCGATGCCCTTCTTATCATCAACTACTTTACATGGTGTACTAGGCACATTTTCCATGATACCACACTAGTCAACAAAATCAATTTATGTTGCTGAAATTTGGTTATGCCATAGAAATATTATAGTCATTGTTAGCATATTTATTTAGAATAAAGTTTTTTGCATCATTATTGCTAAAGATAAACTGATTTCTCCAACAAATTTTATTAGATGACCAAAATATTATAATAAAAATGATTTAAAAAAATCATCATCATTATCACATGACCTTTGACATTCTAGACAAAAGAGAAAAGTTAGTCTATTTTCCAATTTACATGAAATTTAACTAGATAATTCTCCCTTCAGTTATATCCAAGTGACACTTGAAAAGGTCTGTATGAGTTTTGCTGGAGAGAAAAATAACAACCCACAGATATCTCAATTTTGCTGTCAATACCATTTCTGTGGTAGAGAAAATTAACAAAAGAATAGGTTTGGTTGCTGGCTTGTGTTTCCTATGTCATTTTATCAATTTTACATGACTTCAGAGTGGCTTTGAGGAAATCTTTGTACTACTTGCACTATCAACACAATCACTAATATCCTTTGTCCATCTGGCTGAATAGGAGAACCTTGTAGATGATGTTGATGTGCAGTCTGCAACTGGTGGAGTTTAACGTCAGTGATAGTGTGTTAGTAGCTAAGATACTCAAATCCCAAAAGCTGGGTTGACCTAGTGTTAAGTAAGTGCTGAAAGATGGTATTTCCATGGGAAATATTGACAAAAACCTATTGTATGATAAGAAAACAAATTAAGCATATATCTAGTGTGTATAGAAATTTTCTTTTCTTCAGTTTCATTTTCTATTAATGACAAATACACATGATAAAAAAATGAAAGCACAAAAAAGATAACTGACTTACCATCCAAACCATTAGATAAGAGAAAATAGCAATCCATAAGATAGAAGCAATGAAAGTTGCAATAAAATATTGCTGAAACCTTTAAAAGAAAAGAAAAAAAAAGAAGACATTAATAAACATTAATGACTGGTATAAATTCAAATTCTTCCAAAAATTTATTTAAAATTGCTTCATTTTTCTATTGTTCCTGGTGATTCTATCAGATTGAGATAAATAAGGAATGTGCATGCAAGGGAACATAAATGTACTTGCTTTGTGATGTATGTAGCATTGATTTTGGTGAGAAATTGATAAATCTTTGTCATGCCTGTTTTTGTATTCATATGGTACTAAGGTGGTGCATGAATATATTAGGTGATCCACTGTTTCAGTATTTCTGTCACAGAACCGGCATTTTGGTCATTATGTTTCCCCAATATTTTTTTTTCTCATAATTTTTGTGGCAAGGTCTTGTGCAGCCAGTATGAAACCTTCTCTTTTGGCTTTCAGTGCTGAACTGTGCAGCCACTGATGGGTTTGGGTTTTGTTTGCATCAGCTTGCCTGATTTGCGTCAAGTACTGACCCTGTAGTGCCTTATTTTACCATTTTTCCTTCCTCTGCTCAAGAGTTGCTTCCTTTGCTTTTGCTTTTGTAGCCTTTGCTGACACTGTTGGTGGTAGAGGAGTTTCTTGTGTCACATCTACACTTAGATTTATTTCGTGCATACATTAGTGCTTTCTTTTATCACAGAGTAAAGCTTTTTGCTTATTGGACAACATGCTTTGTGGCATTGGGTTACGTTCCTTCACATTCTGAGTTCAAATCCCGATGAGGTTAGCTTAGCCTTTCGATAAAATAAAGTACCAGTAACGCACTGGTGTCAATTTAACCGACTTTCCCTTCCTCTTCAAATTGCTGGCCCTGTGCCTACAGTAGAAACAATTATTATTTGAAATTTCCTTTGAATTCTGCTTCTTTCCCAGATCAGGCTGAGTGTCAACTTGGCACTCGAGGCAAAATTTGGTAATTCACACATTTTACAATTAATTGTCATTCAAATGATACCACCAGGGCACAAACAACAGTAAATATCTTTGCAGGGTATTTAAATAGATAATGCCCTTCTCAGGGCATGGACAGTAGGAGTCAGCACTATTTTCTGTATCTCTTTCAGTTTCCTTTTTTATCATTCCAAATGCAGTGACTATCCCTGGTATTTTACAGGCATTAAGAAGTCACATTTCTCAATTTCAATTGCTAGATCTTTATATTTACTGAGATTTCCAAACTCTTGCAAGGAGATGTTACGATCTGATGGAATGCTCTTGCCAATTAAGAAACAAATTTTCCCTCTATGGTCCTTCACCATTATATCTGGTCTGTTGGCCTTGATTGTCTGGTCAGTGTTCACAGGGAAATCCCATAGGATTTTAACGTTCTCGCCTCCTGTTACTGCATCTGGGTGGTGGTTGTACTATTTTCCCTCTGTTTTCAGACTATAGAAACTGCACATTACCCAGTGTAAGTATTGTCCCACTCTATCAGGCTTTGTTTTATATTCCTGGGGAGCTAATACTTTGCAACCTGAAACCAGGTGGTCAATGGTCTCAACATGCTCATCACCGTATCGATACTTTGGGTCAATTCCATTTCTGATCACATTGGCTTGAAAGTTGCATGTTAAAAGACACTGGTCTTGTGCATCTAAAATGAAGCCCTCACTCTCTGCCTTTAGCCCAGAACTCTGCAGCCACTGATGGGTGAGAGTTTGATCTACATCAGGTTCTTTACTACGGAGAACATACTGCCCATGCAGTGGTTTTTGCTCCCATTTAGTGTTTAGCAGAATTTTAATATACCATCATCATTATCACCGTTTTTACGTCCGTTCTTCCACGCTAGCATGGGTTAGACAGGTTGTCCTGTTGTGGGCAGCGTCCAGTTGGCTGACCATGCTTTGCTCATACGGGAACTGATTCTGGCTTGATTTCTACAGCTGGATGCCCTTCCTAACACCAACCTTATTTATAGTGAGTGCTGGGTGCTTTTTTTCCGTGGCGCCTACACGTCCACTTTACAGTGTGGGCTGGGTGCTTTTTTGTCATGGCACTTCCATGACCACTTTGCAGTGGGAGGGTGTGGGGGCATATTGTCTATATACTTCAGCTTCGGCTTGTACCCGTGGGGGGTCATAATATTAATTGTTTCTACTTTTGGCACAAGGCCAGCAATTACCCAGTGCATTACTGGTACTTTATTTTATCGACCCCATCACCGAAATTTGAACTCAGAATAGAAAGGGCCGTAACTCTATGCGTCAAAGCATGGCGTCCAACCCTCTACTGATACTGCCAATCAACCATGTTGCCAACACGGCATAATAAACTTTCTTATTAATATTATGTTGGCATAATATCGGTAGAGGGTCGGACGCCATGCTTTGACGCATAGATATACGGCCCTTGCCATTCTGAGTTCAAATCCCGCCGAGGTTAACTTTGCCTTTCATCCTTACGGGGGTCGATAAAATAAAGTACCAGTAATACACTGGGAAATTGCTGGCCTTGTGCCAAAAGTAGAAACAATTATGTTGGCATAATATTAA
Source organism: Eledone cirrhosa (assembly GCA_964016885.1). Taxonomy (NCBI): domain Eukaryota; kingdom Metazoa; phylum Mollusca; class Cephalopoda; order Octopoda; family Eledonidae; genus Eledone; species Eledone cirrhosa. Next base: position 393,530,692 of record OZ024741.1, read on the forward strand.
TAAGGAAGTTTATTATGCCGTGTTGGCATAATAAGAATAAGAAGATCATGTTATCGATGATAGTACACGGGGAGTATTTTAGCTAATTGTTATAGCGAGAAATGTAATGGTATATTATGTGTGAGGCAATGTTAGCCGGTTGAGAATATTGCTTGTATTAAAGATGAATGTTAGTTGATAAAGTAAAATGTAACTTAGAAGTTGTAGTTCGGTTGTAAGTTTTGTAGCCATGAAAGAAGTATATTTGTTGTTGTAGTGATAATAACCTTGGGAAAAGTATTTTACCATATCATGTCCAAAGGCGATGGCTGTGGTAAAAGCACTATTTACAAACCGATTACAAAAGTTGAGCTGGCATGCCAAACAGAAGAACAAACAAATTAAGAGTTAAGAAGGTCCGGTCGACTAGCTGACATGTCGCCGACCAGGCTGAAGTGGAGTTGTTGTTACATAATGGCTAGTGGTCGAACAGCAAGAGAAAAATGGTGTTTACCTTTCTACGATTAAGCAGCAACTGTTTAGTGAAAACAAAAGAAATGGGAAAATCTTTGTTTGGGCGGAAGTTGATATTCATGCGCGACTCATCATTGATCAACCAGTGACCTAATCCTGCATGAATAGATTATAGTTACATGCCATGCAAATAGCTCTGCTACAAGTGCAGAGTCTCTGTTGGCCTTCATGTTTTACTAACGTTTTGATATTATTTGCAGCTTTAATTGCAGAATCGCCATCATTATCAAAATGTATTCCCAATTCTTCCACAAAGTCCCTACTTTCTTTTGTAACTGAACGTAGCCTCTTTTTTTTTATGATCTGCAACCATTTTTATCATCCAGTCATCTATGGTTTAAAGGCAGTGATTCAGTTCAATGGTTGATATCTTGTATGATATCTCTAGCTGGATCATTCATCTACCTCCATTTTGTCAAGGGAGATAGAGGTGATCCACATCTGCTTTTGGGTGTTGTATTTTATTATAAGTCTGTTTTTATTATTGCCTTTCATCCTTACGGAGTCGATAAAATAAAGCACCAGTAATGCACTGGGTAATTGCTGGCCTTGTGCCAATAGGAGACACAATTATTATCATGGTGTTGTTTTCTTTTCTTATTTATATATACTTGAAACATGTATCTGAGAAAATAATAATATAGCAATAGAATGTCATGGCATATTATATCACATGTTAACACAATAGAGTATAGTTTATATGAAATATTGTGCAATATGTGGTTATGATTGTTTTAGGAAAGCCAGTACAATACAAGTTATAACTAGAGGAGTGAAAACAAGGGTAAAGTTAGACAGACAAAACAACAGTTTCATTTTTGCTGATAGTGAGCTGACTTCACCATCACCATTTACTTATTTTGAAAAAGGGGTTCTAACCCTAAAATTCGAAATATAAAGTAGAAATATAAACTTTTGTTTCATTTGTTTTACTTTATTCTTGTCTTCACTTCTTTATTTCTAACTTACATTGTGCTGGTTTTCCTAAAACAACCCATTAAGTAATATAATTTGGTGTATAGTTTCATAATTTTTGTGTAAATAAGATGATTTATATGCACCGTATGCTGTTAATAAAGTATATCTATTCAGCTGGAAATATCTTCCTTTATGGTGAGATGTAAACTAGGATTTAGAGGTGGGTTTATTTTCTTTGTACCAACGAAATATTACAGTGTGTGGCAACATTTCTAACACTTTGTTTTGTAATATGTTTTTTGTATTGTAACAAAACGATAATGATGTTGTTGTTGCTTAACTCCATGTCTGTCTTGATTGAATACACCTATGAACAAATGAATTCAAGTCATTACCACCTCATCCTTTTAAGATGTTAGTGTATGATTGGAGGGATATTTGACAACTAGCTGAAGGTTGGGTAGTTCATAGACTATCACATGCAATACATTGTCTACAGCCAACTCACTTCACCCTTAATGTCTCAAACTGCCTAGCTGTTAGTAGATGCCATAGAGTCCTATAGACCACCAATGCAAGCATTTAGGACATTGTAAAATGGACATGCTTTGTTTACTTGTACTACTGAATTCAGATGCTTCCACATATGAGGTGCCCCTTTTCAGGAGAAACCAATGATCTGATATGTTTAAGATTTAGACTTTAAAGTGCTTGCTGAATGAATGGTAGGGTATTGGCATATGACTGCATTGTACACAACAAAGTAGCACTTACTGTGCCTTGTTATCTTACTTGACTGTTACCTCACAGTTTCTATGATGTGCCCTTAAGTTGTAAGTATATTGTGATTGTCAACAAAATAGTGATTAATTTTGGCTATGGAGTATCATAACTTGATTAATAAAATATTTCCAAGATAATCAATTGTCTCTTTGGACATAGACTAACAGAGAAGGAAGATTCAGTAAATATTCATAATCAGAAAAGGTTCAATACCATTAATATGCATAATCAATTTCTCAGGGTAGTTGGTGGTTTAGAAGAAAAGTGAAAGAGGGATATATATATATATATATATATATATCCCATTTGTCGCAATTTTACTAAACTTTATTTTCAGAGTCAACAAAGACAAATATTTGACAAATTCTAAATGACTCTACATACCTTTGCTTCCTGCAATCTGGGATGGTATAACATAACGCAAATTGGATTGGGTAAGATATGATCCATTTTACTATCATCAAAATTCCATCAGTACCTACAAGAATAAAAATACCACCGTTATTGTTATTGTTATTATTATTAATATTATTATTATTGGTCATTGAAGTGAATGGACGTACTATCGTGAGCTTGAGTAAGTTTGTTATTTTTACGGTTTTAAATACATTTGTTATTAATATTTTTGTTTCAAAAGGGGCATAAGACTTTATCTTTTCCCTCAAGAAAGGACTCCCCATAATATTTGGGCCTTTTGACCCAAATATTTAACCTTTGTGTGTTTAAAAGAAAATTTTTATCAGAAAAAAAAACATGGTGGAGCCACGCTGCCCAAGTTTGACAAAAATCAACTAGCCAATCTCTTCAGGAGAATTTTTGGGCCGTGGCCCATGGACAACTTCCAGGGTAACCGTGGCTTTTTTGTGGGCTTTCTCTACGAATGACCTTCGGAAGTCTCCCCACCCCCATTGTCTTTTCCTTCAGTACAACTTTGAGCATTGGCTCCCTACTCTCAGACACATATTCATGTAGACAGCTTTTCTCCATCTGAACACAGTCCTCTACACTGATAAGACCTCTTACTTCTTCAGATCTCTTTAAGTAGAGTCTATCAATATCACTCTTCTTGTGGAACATGCTGTAGGTAGTCAATAGCTTCCTAGTCTTCTATCCATTTCTTTTTGTTCAGCAACATTCCATTTCAGAATTCCCGCACTGTACCTAATAATAGACACAGCTCGAGAATTTACTGCACTTATGACATTCTTACCATTTAGATGTGATTGGCAGTATCGGTAGATACTGCCAATCAATTATTATTATTATTATTATCATCAACTATCATCAATATTATCATTATTATCATTATTATTATTATTATTATTATTATCATCAACAATTATTATTATTATTATTATTTGCATTTATCTTGCTTTATGTTTATACGAGTTATCACCAAGTCACAACCAGTGACCTCAAGAGACAACAAGGTCCGCCATGTTCAAGAAAGAACATACATATTCACACATGCATCTTTAGGTGTTTAGACTTGTGATGTACTTATATTGACAGGATCTTCCTTAGTATATGGGCAGTTCCCATTAGTACTATCTTTTGTATTTCTCCTATACGCGGGTTTCCTGGGATTTGCGATAAGTAGTCGTTAGACCCCTTAGGTATCATTCCCAGAGCGCCTACAACCACTGGTATTGTTTTAGTTCTCAATTTCCACATTTTTCCAATTTCTATCTCCAGGTCCTTATACTTGCTCAATTTTTCAAATGTTTTTATAGATACATTCTTGTCTATTGGAACAGACATATCAATTAGCAGGCATACCCTCCTTTGAAAGTCCTTCAATATTATATCAGGTCTATTTGCATCTATTTTTCGGTCTGTTTGGATGCTAAAGTTCCACAAGATTGAGATGTGATCTTTTTCAAGTATGGGAGGTGGTTGATGCTCCCACCAATTCTTTTGATGGGGCAGGTCAAAATGCTTACACATTATCCAATGTATGTATTGTGCAGCTCTGTCATGCCTGTTTAGGTATTCGGTTGGAGCTATAGGACTGCACATTGAAATTATATGGTCAATGGTCTCTGGTTGTTTTTTGCATACACGGCATAATGGGCTGCACCCATTTTTTATTATGTTGGCTTGGTAATTTTTTGTTGGCAGACACTGATCTTGTGCCGATATAATCAGTCCTTCAGTCTCCGATTTCAGTCCAGAGGATGCCAACCACTGATGGGTTAAAGTTTTGTCAACATCAGGATTGTTAGCTCGCTCTGGGTATTTTCCATACAGAGGCTTTTCTTGCCATTTCTTAGCCAGTTTCTGTAGCAGTTCTTTCTTTGCAGTTACTTTTACCTGCTTTGCTTTTTCTGTGTTTTCCATTTCAGCAGTAAATGGGACTTCTGAAATTTGTAGTCCATTACTGTATCTTTGTGCATCTTTTGTAATGGAATATGATCTTTTGGTGCTTTCGTGTTTCAAAACGAGTTTGATCATCCAATCATGTGATTCCCTTAGATATGTGGATAATCCAATTGTTGCAGTTTTCAACGCAATGTCTAACTGGATTAACCCACGTCCTCCTTCTTTCCTAGGGAGATATATTCTATCTATGTCTGCCTTAGGGTGATGCATTCTGTGCATGGTTAAGAATTTTCGGATTTTTGTATCGAGCCTACGGATCTCTGTGCTTGACCAGTTGATGACATTGTAACTGTAGGTTACTACTGGTATGGCAAGCGTGTTTATGGCATCGATCCTATTCCTTGCATTCAATTCCGTTCTTAAGATTGCTCTGACTCTGCGGTAACATTCCTTCCTTATCCTTTCCCTCATTGTCGAGTGCTTGATTCCGTCTCCTTCACAAACACCTAGATATTTGTAAGTTTTTTCTTGATCAAGCTCTCTTATCACGTTCCCCCGATCAAGATTAATGTCTGAACTCTTCAGCAGCTTTCCTCTGGTGAACGTTGCTTTGGCGCATTTATCCAGTCCAAACTCCATTTTAATGTCATCACTGAACTGCTTCACAGTGGATAATAGCCCTTGCAATTGTTCATCATTTTTTGCAAATAGTTTCAGGTCATCCATGTAAAACAGGTGATTAATGGTTTTGTCATAGACTCTAGATCCATGTTTTGTTTCATTGAGCATTTTACTTAATGGTATAAGTGCAATGCAGAATAAAAGCGGTGATAAAGAGTCACCCTGAAAAATTCCACAATTAATGTTAACTTCTCCAGCTTCCAGTGATTTTGTTTCACTATTCAAAAGGAGTGTCGTTCTCCATGTCCTCATACTGAATGACAAAAACCTCCTGACAACGGGGGATATTTTGAAAATCTCTAAACATTTTTCAATCCAACTGTGTGGCAAACTATCGAATGCTTTTTTATAATCTATCCAAGCAATCGATAGATTTTTGTGTCTATTATGACAATCTTCCAGTATCATTTTGTTAACCAGAAGCTGATCCTTACAGCCATATGAGCCTCGTTTACACCCTTTCTGCTCAATGGGAAATAGGTCATTTGTTATCAGGTGGTCATATGTGTATTCAGTTAGGACTGATGTTAACATTTTATACATTGTGGTCAAGCAGGTTATCGGTCTGTAATTTTTGGGATTGTTTGTCTCATCATTCTTCGGTAGCAGGAATGTAATGCCGTTAACTAGCCATGATGGTATCTTTTCTGGCTCCTTAACTATTTCATTGTAAAGTTGGGCTAACAGCTCATGAGACTCTGTGAAGGCATTTATCCAAAAGTTTTGTATTTTGTCTTTTCCTGGGGATTTCCATTTGCTGGTTTTTCTTAGAGCCAAGCGCAGCTGTTCAACTGTTATATTTTCCCATGTTTGTTCTTCAAGGTGAGCTGTTTCTTTCATTTGTCTGTCTATCCATGGGGCATGTATGTTATGAACTTTTTCTTCGGCCCAGATCTTTTCCCAGAATTCTTGCACTTCCTCCTTGGGTGGTATTGATTTAGCAGTTATTGTTGACTTACCAATTTTTCTGTAGAAGTTTCTTTGGTTGTTTTTGAACATATTATTGTCCTTATAGAATCTAGATCGTTTTTCAAAGCGCCTTATACGAGCAGCTTTGGCCGACACTTTTTGCTTGATTGTTTCTATCAGCATGTCTATGTCACATGTTGATCTTATACTGTACTTTTTTTTCAATTTTCTAAGTTTAGTTTGTTTAACATGTTCACCTACTTTATAGTTTGTTAAAATTTCTATGTCAGATCGGAGAAGGTTTATTTGGCGATTGATGTTATCTTGCCAAGTAGATTTCTTGTGGGAATTCCTTTGTTTTTTCATCTTCACTCCACATAAGTGAGTGGTGACTTTAGCCGATGCATAATAGAGATGATTTAAGTCAGTAATGTTTAGTTTGTTTGTGATGATAATGTTTTTGAGAATTATGTTAGTCTTGTGTATTATCTTTTGGTTCTGTTTGGAGTTCTGGATCTTAGGGAGGGTGTCTCATTGCCCCATGTCAGATTCTTTCATTTTCATCCATTCGATCATAATTTCATCCTTGAAGTTGGCAAGTTCATTCTCATTCATTTCTTTATCATTTACGATCTCATTATTTTTATCATTATTATTATTATTATCATCATTATTATTATTATTATTGTTCTTTCAGTCTCACTCATTGATGTTATCTAACTGGAAAGTTTGTTGAAATGAATATCAAGCCACTACCTGCAGCCTCAGATATTCAGGACGTATCGGAGGGTTCTTGCTGTTCCCAGCAAGCATGCCTTTTGAAGTGTTCCAAAAAGCAGGGCTGGACAAATATTCATTAACCATCCTTGAAAACTCCTTGAGATAGTACCTAGTGCTTCTATGACAATTGGGACGACCTTGATCTCATGGCAGTTCCAAATCCCTTTTAACTTATTATTAATATAATTATTATTATTATTATTATTACTTTCACAGAGTGTTGGTGTTAACTAGCAGTATTGTTCTTCTTACAATCAGGTTCCATTTCGGAGCTTAAGGTAATAAGAATTACTTTCTGCTCTTACAAGTGGTATCCATCATTTTCTGATTATCCTGGCAATGCTAAGTAGGCATACTTTTTGCATAGGCTCTATACTAAGATCAAATCCAACTTGTTGCAAATTCTCAGAAAGATTATCTGTTACACTGTTACACATCCTAGTGCTCCTATAATTATTGGTACCATTACTACTTTATTTACTTCACACTTCCATATTTAAAAAAATTCATATTTGAGGTCATTATAGCAGTTTTTCTCCTTTTCTTTATCATTTATTCTCATGTCAAAAGGGTAGGCTATGTCCACAATAGAGCATTCTTTTCATTGTTGATTATCAATACTGTGTCCTATGTATTGTAATATCCCATAGAATTTTGAATTCATCATTTTGTAATGCGTTCACCTCTTTCATCACCAAGTGGTCATACAATTTCTCACTACAATTAAAACCAAACTCTTTACACTGTTGCCAATGTATTATTGCTGCCACTTTATCATGTCTCCATTTTTTATAATCATTCTGAGCCAGTTGTGAGCATTTTGAGATGATATGGCAAATTGTTTCATTTACATTTCTACACATTCTACCAAGTTTTGAGGTGACCACTTTATCGCCATTGACTTTAATCCAATTTTTCCTTATCACTTGGTCTTTGGTTGCCTTAATTAATCTCTCTGTTTCTTTCTTCAGATATCTTCTCCATAACCACATCTATGTGTCTCTATCATAGCCTGAATGCAAGGATTTTGCTTCAAATCCAGCCTTCTGTTCTGTGGTTATTTTGGCTTTCTTTTTCTTTGAATCACCCTTTCCATCATAGATCCCATTCTCTTTGGGCCTGTTTTGATCTTATTAAATCTTCTCAGCAAAACATATTCACTTAGCAACTTGGCTAGACTAGAATTGCAGAAAAAGATACAGGAAAGGAGAAAGAAATTATGCACTAAGATTTAATACTGCAAGTAGCAAATAATGAGGCAGAGTATGCAGAGCTAGTCTTAGGCACTGTACAATAATTTGTTTGGTACTACAGTTCAAACCCCACTAAGTCTGAATATTACATTCATCTCTTTATAACAACAACAAACGTTCTGAGACCATCTTCTCCGCCAAAGCAGGGGTTAGCCTCGTGGTCACCATGACAAGCTTCTTCACTTTTTCCTATCATCTGCATCTCCTTGGTTTCCTTTCCCCCTCCATCATTTTTAACCATGTTTTTCTTGGTTTTCTCTCTCTTCTATCTCATTCCACATTCATTTCCATCACTCTTCTCACCCAATCACTTTCATCCTTCAACCTATGACCCAGCCATTACATTTAATTTCTCTTTACAACATTCACCACTGGTTCTATTCCCATCATCCTCTGCAATTCATTGTCTTCTTCTCTCTGAGCAACACTCCACTCATCTACCAAACGATTCTCATTTCCATTATTTCTAGCCAATTATTTCTAGCCTTCTCTGTTGCTTCATGTTTAACACTCATCTTATTCCCATAAACACACTGCACACTCTCTTACTGGTAGTGAGTTAACCCTTTAGAATTTACATTACTCTATATTTACTGTTGTATTTTCATCGTAAATACTTTATCTCACATAACTATCTCACCTGCTATTGATTCTACGAGATTTTGATATTATTTATTTTGAGAACAATACCTTAAAGTCGGTATGAGGGGCCAGTTATGACCAGTTTGTACAGAAAGAGGTGAAAGAATTCTGGCCAGATATGGCTGGTTTAAATGCTAAAGGGTTAATCTCCCATAGTCATCCCTCACTCAATAAACAAGAGAGTTCATAAAGAAATTAAGTTTTTGTATATCTGATGTATGGTTATATATTTAGACATATAATCTAATAAAGGGTGACTACCCCCCCCCCCCCCCCCAAAAAAAAACTGGCCCCATGCACATTTTGTGTCACTGTATACTTATTTTCTAATCGTATATTGTATACTTATTGTATACTTATTTTCTTATATTTCAGGACATGGCAGATACAACGTTGAGAAGACAAGAACCCAATATCTTTTTCATTTTTTTAACATTTGATCAGTAACAGCAATATCCTGTTCCAATTACTTTTTAAAACATATATCTATCTAAGGCAGGTATGTCAAACTGAGGATCCCCCAAGGGCTGCATGGGTCACATATGTGTTGTCTGAGGATTGCATGTAGGAAAATGAACTAAATTTTCATTTGACATCTGTGACTTCCATAAGCTAAGTTTTGTAATGAAGTGCTTGATGTCATCATACAACTGAGTGATGAGTTTGTTTTTACCTTGTAATTTCAAATAAAGATCAGTTAATTGTAATATCCACAGCAAAAGTCAGATCTTGGAGCCAACTTTCATTTTTTATTTCATCTGGGTTTAGACCTTTCGTCTCCAAAAACATAATTATTTCTTATCTCAACAAATAGGATCTTTTTAGTACTTTGTGACATGACAACCAGCGGACTACTGTGTAGAATGGAACATTGGTGAACTGATTATCCATATCTTCCAACAATTGGCTGAACTGATGGCAGTTGAGAGCACAGCCTCTGATATAGTTCACTGTCTTTGTGACCAAGCTAAACACATGATGCAATTTTAAAATCTTTGAACACAAATTTTGCTGATGAATAATACAGGGAAAATGTGCAAATAATGAATCTGGATGTGAGTTTTCTATTCATGTTCGAAACTTGGCAGTAACACCATTATGTCTGCCAACCATATTCACAACATTGTCAGTAGATAAGCATGCAAGTTTACTCAAATCAAAACCATAGTCATGCAGAACTTGCTCGATCTTCTCATAGATGTCCTGCTTGTTATAGTGTCATGCATGGGGACCAGTTCAATCAGTACTTCATAAATATTAAATTCACTGTCACAGGCCCTGATGAAGAATGCAAGCTGTGCTATTCCAGTGATGTTAACAGTCTCATCAATAGCAATATAAAAATGTTCAAACCTTGATGATACAGCCTTTAACTGTTGTTTCAGATCACCTGGCATTTCATTAATCTGTTCAGCAACAGTGTTCCTGGTTAATGAAATGTCTTTGAATAACTCTGCTTTCTCTGGACATACAATTTCAGCTGTTTTTACAAGGCATTGCTTTACAAAATCTCCTTCACCGTAAATTTCCCACTCATGGTGATCATTCAGCTGAGTTCATAACTTACAGTAATGGAAGTGACATTCTCTTCCTGAATTTTCATAAAACAGTTCTGTTGCTGTGTCAAGTTAGCCTTCAATTCTTTGAGTCTTGAAACATGCATTGGGCCTTCATATTTATCGTAAGTTTGATGGTTCGTTTCATAATGCCTTTTCAAATTGTACTCTTTTGGTGTGGCGATGCAGTTATTGCAAATTAAACAGTGTATCTTTCCGTTAACTGTTGTGCAAAAATACTGTAATTCCCACTTTTCTTGAAACCCTCACTTTTCTTTGTTCAATTTCCTTTTTTTCTTAGTCGGAGGAGCACTAAGCCATTTTAAAAGCAAAAAGTTTTGAAATTTAGAAAAAGAGTTTTCTGTTTACAATTGTTAATGAGCTATGCATGATTCATCAGAAGTTAAAGGTAGTTGATAAAAATTGCACAAAAAAAAAACAATTGTATCGAAAAAAATTTTTTTTATAGTACGAAGATACAACATGCTCACGCTGTAAAAACCTTTGTGCGGGCCACAGGTGTGCTTGCAAAGGGCTTCCATGCCTGATCTAAGGTACATGTGAAACAGGATAGCACTATTCAGGCAGGTTGTATAATTTTAATCAATAAGTGTTCATTGATATAGAAAGTTATTGCTAAAGAAAATGTAACTAAAGGTTATTGAACAGTTTAGAAGCAATTAACTGGTAATTAATAGGAGAAACTTACTAATACTTGGCATAGATTTCCATTGTTCTACTTGTTCATTTTCATACGTTGTAACCCTATAAATAAAATTGATTGTTAATTATGAAAAATTGTTAGAAATGATTCAATGTGTGTAACTGTCTTTGTAGAATATTAAAACAAATTTAACAGAAAGAAATTATTCATCTGAATTTATTAGATGACTTCTTACTAAACTCACCTAAAATTTTTGGATTATTAAACTTATTTTTCATTTATTTTTGTCTTAAACTGTTTTGATCAGTTGACTTAAGCAATTATATTAAAGTGTTAATTCCTACATATAAACTAGGCTAGGTTAAAAATTCAGACATTATATAAGGTACATTTTCAAAATACCTAACTACCTAAGCAACATCTTAAAAGTTTTATTAAATAAAAGTAATACAGACATGGACAAGAATAATACACACACAATCTTTAATCACATTTGTAATTATAGCTATTTAAGAAAGGGGGAAGAATGATACTATCAAACAACAATGTTCATATATATATATGTATATATATATATATGAATAGGGCACTTGAACTAGCTGAAATGCTTGTGGATAAAAGAATATAAAAGTTATTTTATAAACTTTTAACTTTAATTTTCATATTCCAGTTTTTAAATTCAAAGTCATTTTTAACTCTAAGGCTTTATTTGATACCTAGCATAAAGCTTTATAGGGGGAAAATTTGAAACAATAAATGTGCTGTAAAATGGTTGTTGATATGAAGGACATCTGGCTGTAGAAAACCTGCCAAATAAATGGCCAGGGGGGCTCTTCAGTTGTGTCAAAGACATGACAACCTCCCTGGTGTTGGTGCCATGATAAAATGCACTTGATAAAGAATAGGAATGTATGTAAATGAGATGCAGATCTTCAGCCTGTCTGAGTACATGTTATAGTGTAGGAACATATATAAGTGGCCCCCAGCCTAGCTGAGAGGTCAGTAGCTCTTTTCAGTACAGGGAAAACAGATGTTAATTGATGATGATGACGATGACACAGAAATAAATAAAATGTGAATTCAAATGTAAGATTACAATCACTATCACCATTATTTTAATGTCCGCTTTCCCTTCTAGCAAGGGTTGGACGAGTCTAGATAAACCAAGTCAGTACTGGAGTAGGGCTACTGAGCTCCAAAACTATTAATTGTAGTTTCAGAAATAGTGAGTAGTGAAATCTAATGATGCACCTATGGAAATACATCTATTGACAACTATATCAGATGCTGAAATACATTTATCAAAATGTATTTCATCTTTCATACTGTCAGGAAAGCAAAAGATCATGGAAGAGTTACCATGTACATTCATGAGGATGTCAGACCCTTGATTTTTTTTTGTCACATCATACTTGATGGGTGATACACCAATGTTAAATATAAAACAACTGAGGTCAATGTTATGTACCACATATCACCAATTAAATGCTTTGATATTTGAGATCCTTAGTAAGAAAGGTGAAGCAATACAATCAGTGATTGCATAAAAAGGCTTCATTTATATGTTAATATTTAATTAAGAGAAATATTTAAACCTTGAAAATATTGAAAGGAAATCTACTTTTTATGAAGAACATGTAATTTTTAACCACTTGACAGTGATAAAATAGAAAAACCACTAACCAACTGCGAGGAGTTTTCGAATAAGATGTTACACTAGGTTGCTGAGCAGCACCCTTAAACTCTTGCCTTCGTTGGGCTGCAATAATAACATTCATTTTTCGGCGCTAACAATGAAGAAAATAAATAAAAATTATATTAATTTAAAAAGAAACAAGTTTGCAGCTTTTACAGAATAAGTGCTAAAGATGTAGAGAAAATTGGTTTTCTTTAGTGAAAAGTTTAACCCTTTAGGTACACATTTCTAAAGAAAGACACTCCCTATAATTTTCAAATAATTTTGAAAATAATTTAAAATTGCGAGGGATTTAATTAAATAAGTAACTTTCTCATTATAAAATTGCGATGGAAGGTTTAAACACAGACACTTTAAAAGAAATGGCTTTGTGTCATAAAGCCAACGGTGGTTTAAACAGTTTGGTATTGAAAGGATTAAGCAGAATTTCTTGGTTGAATTTTAGTTATAATTAGATGACAATAATACCAAATCTATTTCTAAATCTCTAATATAATAAAGGGAGGAATGCGGGGCAGCGTCCATTTTATATCTTTTAATCCCATTAGTAAAATAAGTTGGATTACTTTGAATGAATAATTGTTTCTACTTTTGACACAAGGCCAGCAATTATCCCAGTGTATTACTGGTACTTTATTTTATCGATCCCGTAAGGATGAAAGGCAAAGTTAACCTCGGCGGGATTTGAACTCAGACTATAAAGGGGCGTAACTCTTTGCTACAAAGCATAGCGTCCGACCCTCTACAGATACTGCCAAAATGAATGAATATTACATAATTTATGTACTAAATTTCATAAAACATGATTAAGCATATATAATGTTATTGCTTATTTCAAGATTCACTTCTTTTAAAAGATTCAAATTTCAATACTTCCGGTATATCAACACCACCACCATATATATGTATGTATATATACGAAGCTTGCATGCTCCGCTGGATGTGTAATAGTAATATACGCGAACGGCAAAGCATAAACGAACTAAGGAAAAAATTAGAAATAAGAGGGATCAGATGTTGTTTACTCGAGAGAAGGCTACGTTGGTATGGTCACGTGATGCGCATGAAAGACGACAGCTGTATAACAAAGTGCAGGGCAATAAAGATAGATGGTAGCCACGGAGTAGGCAGACCCAGAAAAACCTGGGACGAGCTGATAAATTCCGACCTCACACACTTACACCAATCCAAGACAATGTCACTGGACCGAGACCTTTGGCGGTACTCAGTAACAGAGAAGACCCGCGTTACCTAAATACAAAGTAAAACCTACTACAGTCAGTAGGCATCTCTAACAAAATACACCCCCATCCCACCACCCCCACCCCATCCACACCGCCCCTTTCAATGTAAAGTTATGTTTGTGCCACAAAATCCAGGCCGAAACAAATGAGATTGTGTAGGTGTCACGAAAAAAAAAAACACACAGTCCACGCTGTAATGTGGCCGTGTAGGCAACACGGTAAAAATCTCCCAGTCCCACACTGTAAATGTGGTTGGTGTTAGGAAGGGCATCCAACTGTAGAAAACCTGCCAGACAGTCCATGCTGTAATGTGGCCGTGTAGGCAACACGGTATAAACCTCCCAGCCCCACACTGTAAATGTGGTTGGTGTTAGGAAGGGCATCCAACTGTAGAAAACCCGCCAGACAGTCCTATGCGAGCAAGACAACCACTCTTGCCTCAAGTGGGAAAACTCCCGTCCAAACCCATGCAAGCATGGAACACGGACGTTAAACGATGATGATGATGATGATGATGATGATATATATATATATATATATATATATATATATATATATATAGAGAGAGAGAGAGAGAAAGATAGAGCGAGAAAGCGAGAGTGTTTGAAGAGAGAGATACAAAGTGACTAAGTGACAGATATGTATATATATATATATATAAATAGAAAGATTTGAATGGATACAGTTTAGTTGAAAGGAATTTATTGACACGTGTTTCTATAACAGTTACATAACCTAAAACAGCTGATGAAATGACAGTAAATAATAACATTGAAATATTGAATGTCTGCATAACTAAAAGTTTGTAGATAGCTGTTTTAGGTTATGTAACTGTTATAGAAACACGTGTCAATAAATTCCTTTCAACTAAACTGTATCCATTCAAATCTTTCTATTTTTCTCCGGATTACTTTTGGAACTACAACTGGAACCGTCGAGCAAACTCTACGTGAGCTGATAATCTACTGTGTGTAATATTTATATTACAACACAACGGAAAATACTGTATATATATATAAATATATATATAAATATATAAAAAAAAAAAGAAAATATTTTTTTGAAAATATTTTTGAAAATACCATATATTTTCACTAGCTCTGACAGTTTGGCAGGTGAACAGTGAGCTGTACTGATGAAGGGTGATACCCAGAAACATTAGTGTCTGCAGTTCTGTTCGCATGCCAACACAAGAGCAAGAATGAAGGGTTCATTCTACTGACATGGCTATAAAATTGAGGCTTGTTTGCATAATTGCAAACAAATCGAATGTTATTAATAATATTCGAACGCCATGCTTTGCAGCAAAGAGTTACGGCCCTTTATGGTCTGAGTTCAAATCCCGCCGAGGTTAACTTTGCCTTTCATCCTTACAGGGTCGATAAAATAAAGTACCAGTAATGTACTGGGTAATTGCTGGCCTTGTGCCTAAAGTTGAAACAATTATTAATATTCAAAAAACTCAGATTACATTTATAAATATATATATATATTCTATAAAATGTACACAATGCAGATCTTGGGTACACAAGAGATATAGTGGGATAGCAGGCAAACTAACAGGTAGGGAAAACTATGTATGCAGTAGATGTACAGGGAAGGTTGACAGTAGAAGTCGCAGTGATAGACACATTTTTCAAATGCAGGTGGGTTCTATAGAAGTGGTTGATAGCTTCCAGTACCTGGGTGATCAGATTACCATGAGAGAGAGAGAGAGAGAGAGTTAGATATATATATATAGAGAGTTATATATATATATATAGAGAGAAATGAAGAGATTAGGATGTTTTTCAATGCAGTTGTATAAAAAATATAATAATATAATGATTATAGAATGAAAACACAAACAAATATATACAAAGGAAATGGAAAGGAAAAAAAAACAAAGAGAAAAAACACACAAGCAGGTAATACATACATCTAGGACCACATACAACACACAAGCAGGTAATACTCACATCTCAGACCACATACAACACACAAGCAGGTAATACACACATCTAGGATCACATACAACACACAAGCAGGTAATACTCACATCTCGGACCACATACAACACACAAGCAGGTAATACATACATCTCGGACCACATGCAACACACAAGCAGGTAATACACACATCTAGGACCACATACAACACACAAGCAGGTAATACTCACATCTAGGACCACATACAACACACAAGCAGGTAATACTCACATCTCGGACCACATACAACATACAAGCAGGTAATACACACATCTCGGACCACATACAACACACAAGCAGGTAATACTCACATCTCGGACCACATACAACACACAAGCAGGTAATACACACATCTCGGACCACATACAACACACAAGCAGGTAATACTCACATCTCGGACCACATGCAACACACAAGCAGGTAATACTCACATCTAGGACCACATGCAACACACAAGCAGGTAATACACACATCTAGGACCACATACAACACACAAGCAGGTAATACATACATCTAGGACCACATACAACACACAAGCAGGTAATACTCACATCTCGGACCACATACAACACACAAGCAGGTAATACACACATCTAGGACCACATACAACACACAAGCAGGTAATACTCACATCTAGGACCACATACAACACACAAGCAGGTAATACTCACATCTCGGACCACATACAACACACAAGCAGGTAATACACACATCTAGGACCACATACAACACACAAGCAGGTAATACTCACATCTAGGACCACATACAACACACAAGCAGGTAATACTCACATCTCGGACCACATACAACACACAAGCAGGTAATACACACATCTCGGACCACATACAACACACAAGCAGGTAATACTCACATCTAGGACCACATACAACACACAAGCAGGTAATACATACATCTAGGACCACATACAACACACAAGCAGGTAATACACACATCTCGGACCACATACAACACACAAGCAGGTAATACACACATCTAGGACCACATACAACACACAAGCAGGTAATACATACATCTCGGACCACATACAACACACAAGCAGGTAATACTCACATCTCGGACCACATACAACACACAAGCAGGTAATACACACATCTCGGACCACATACAACACACAAGCAGGTAATACACACATCTAGGACCACATACGACACACAAGCAGGTAATACATACATCTAGGACCACATACAACACACAAGCAGGTAATACACACATCTAGGACCACATATAACACACAAGCAGGTAATACTCACATCTAGGACCACATACAACACACAAGCAGGTAATACTCACATCTCGGACCACATACAACACACAAGCAGGTAATACACACATCTCGGACCACATGCAACACACAAGCAGGTAATACTCACATCAAGGACCACATGCAACACACAAGCAGGTAATACACACATCTAGGACCACATACAACACACAAGCAGGTAATACTCACATCTAGGACCACATGCAACACACAAGCAGGTAATACACACATCAAGGACCACATGCAACACACAAGCAGGTAATACACACATCTCGGACCACATACAACACACAAGCAGGTAATACTCACATCTCGGACCACATACAACACACAAGCAGGTAATACACACATCTCGGACCACATGCAACACACAAGCAGGTAATACTCACATCAAGGACCACATGCAACACACAAGCAGGTAATACATACATCTAAGACTACATACAACACACAAGCAGGTAATACTCACATCTAGGACCATATACAACACACAAGCAGGTAATACACACATCTAGGACCACATACAACACACAAGCAGGTAATACTCACATCTCGGACCACATACAACACACAAGCAGGTAATACTCACATCTCGGACCACATGCAACACACAAGCAGGTAATACTCACATCTAGGACCACATACAACACACAAGCAGGTAATACTCACATCTCGGACCACATACAACACACAAGCAGGTAATACATCTCGGACCACATGCAACACACAAGCAGGTAATACTCACATCTAGGACCACATGCAACACACAAGCAGGTAATACATACATCTAAGACTACATACAACACACAAGCAGGTAATACATACATCTAGGACCACATACAACACACAAGCAGGTAATACTCACATCGCAGACCAGATACAACACACAAGCAGGTAATACTCACATCTCGGACCACATACAACACACAAGCAGGTAATACTCACATCTAGGACCACATGCAACACACAAGCAGGTAATACTCATATCTCGGATCACATACAACCAAAGGCAGGTGAAAGGGGTGGACAAACGAGTTACTACCAGAACAAAAAATAACAATATCGTGGGGAGCACTGGGAAACCTCTCTAATAATTTTTTAGGCAAGCCAGCACACTTGCAGTGTTACCTTGAGAGAAGGCGAGGCTGAGGTACTGGAACAACCAAGCGGCCTCACGAGCTTCACCAGTTACCTCTGTTAGGCGAGCCGCCAGTGTAGATAAGAATCTCGCTGTCAGTAGCCCGGCTCCTCCAAACGTCTCAAATGCCACAGGCTGGAAAATGTAGTTAGCCAACAGATCATGGTATTTTAGGATTTTGTTCTGTTCAGCTGCGGATTCTGTAGCTCTCGCCCTTACCGTTGCATCCAGGATGTGGGAAGAAGCAGAAGAGTCACTAACTGTGAGGTCCCAGGTAAGGCACCTGTCTCTTGTCCAGGGACGCAGGGTAAAACCATCAGGTCTTTTCCCATCAATTCTGGACAACCCAGACGGTTCTAAAGCTGAGGGGATGTTTTCCCGGGCCAAAGCTCTTAAGTGGTAATAGGAAAGTGTGTGTATGTGCGCGTGCATGAGTTTGTCGGCATTCTTAAATTAGCGACGTGTGTGTTATATATATATATAGGCGTGTGTGTCATATATATATGTGTGTATGTGTTATATATGTGTGTGTTATATATATATATATATATGTGTGTATGTGTCACTGTTTTTAATTTAGGGACATATATGTGTGTATCTCCTTCCTTCCTTTTACACTCACATATATTCACACAAACACACACAGACATTTTGTGACGGACGGATGGACAGAAGTCGCTCAAATTGATATACATATAAATGGAGTTCCACTGAAGCAGAGGGAAAAGTTCAAGAATCTCAAGGCTGTGTTCATGAGTAACAGACTCGCTGGAAAGAATATTTGAGGAGGAATATTGTCAATTTACTTTTCAATTTACATATCATATCTATAAGCATATATATTTGAGTATAAAATCAATATGTACACTACATACTCTAGCAGAAAACTGCCCAAAGGGCGATTTTTCTGCTAGTAAAATTAATGATGTAAAGGTGTATTTAACAATTTAAGAATCAATGGATCACTTGCAATAGATATATAATCATATCAGTAGTCCTGTTTCTATTTTCTGTTTGAATTGGGGCTTGTATAATGTCTAATATCAATTTACATGGAAAATCTTCACATTTAAATCATTCAAAATTGGTGGCATTACTGGGATGAAATTTTAGAAGATTGGAAAGATAATCATCAGTTATTGTCTGCCCTCTGCAGGTTGAACACTACGGATTATTTTTTTTGTCTTTCTTGTGCTGTCCTTATATGTCCACTGTCTAATTGTTGATAATATCCATGTAATCCATGGTTTTCTTCATCCTTTCCCATTCATTTTGCCTTCTTTTAACCTTGCCTGTAAATCCTTTTTTAAGTATCCAAAATATTTTTATCTTTCATAGTGTCTAATAAAATGCTCTTAGTTTTTTGCAATTTTTAGTACTTTGCTTTTGATATTCTCTTCTGCCCGTCTTATTCTCAAATCTATGCCCACATCTCAGAATTTTAATCTTTTTTTCTGGTTTCAATATTAATGTTTCTTCATGATAGTATGTTTAAGATTTTTTAAAATCTACTGGTTCTGGTTGGCATACATTGTTCAGTATACTAAAGTCTTAAAACTTTAGTATACTGAGTTAGTATCTTGTATAATTATTAAACAAAAGTTTTTGGGTAAAATAGAAGAAGATTTTCACTTACATATTTATATCATTTATCATAAAGTAATTTTTTAAATTAATTTGAAATTATGTTTATTACATCTCTGGCATACTTACATATATTATAACCAGTCGTACTGCAGATATAAATCGGGTTTTTACTGGAAATTGATTCATCATAAGTAGTCGGAAAATAAAACCATAGAATCCATACCTGAATTAATTAAAAATAAATTAATAATTACATTTGATTCATTAAGAATGAAAATCAATTACATATTCTTAATATGATATCATGGTTACAAGTCTTTAATTTCTTGCTCCTAAACTTGTATTCTATTCTCCAGATCTGTTTTAGATTTTTCTCTCTAAGAATATACACACATTTTGGTGAAATTGAATAATAAACACTAAAATATCATTCTTTTTCTTTCATTGTAAAAATTTCTAAGTTCATTTACATTGAACAAATGCCTCAACTCCTTCTGTTACCAACTTTGCTTTTTTTGTAAATTAATACACATTAATACCTTACTCAATACTAAATAGGTAAACTATACACTTCTTGATTTGTTTTCATTAGCTCAAATAATGTGAGTAAAATAAATGATATGTAGGTAGAAGAATTATAGACAAATGTGTAGATAGAATTGAACTTAACAAATAAAAGACTGCTAGTGAAATTTGGAAAACTGTTGGAAGGACATTTGAGCTCAATATTATACAATGTTGGAATTGTAATCACTTTTGTCTTAGTTAAAAAACAAACAAACGAAACAAAACAATTCTTAAGACAATCATAACTAGTAATAAGTAAATATCTTTTAATGGTGAAACAGACTTATTGATCTCGGAGTATTACTCTATTACGTGTTCAAGCCGACAGCCTGAGGCCATGCTGGGGCACCTCCAATAGTATCTGTAAGTTTTTTTAAAGAACACCTCTAGATATATCATAGTTATCAGTTGGTTTGTCTGAATTCAAAACACAATTATTTGTCTTCTATGATGAAAATTGTTCTGATTTTGTTTTAGAACTGAAGGTGGTGTTCCAGCATTGCACTAGCTGTGATTGCTAAAACAAGCTAAGTGACACCTTCTCAAGTGCAAACCTGGCTTGTTTGGACACCAGTGCAAGCTCTGCTGCTCACCTGGCCAAAAAGGGCAAACTGTCCAAGCTAAAGAACTAAAGATTGAATGGCATTCTATTTAGTGAATTATGTTTAAATCGTTTTAGTAGGATTATGTTCCAAACAGTTTGGAACATAATTATAGTCATCAAAGTTCAGAGATTTGTGAAAAACTCTCAAAACCCATGTTATTTCTTTATTGGCTAAGGAAATTACATGGCTTTTGAGAGTTTTTCACAAACCTCTGAACTTTGGTGACTATAATTTACAACTATGACCCAATTCACTTCATTTTAAAGTTTTTAATACTACCCTAAAATAGCTGAAATATTTCCAATTAGTTTTATACAAAATATTTCAGAAATCACTGGATTAAAATCCTGAATGAAGTTTAACCAAATTGTCACTGATATTCATACATTTTATTTAAACCTTTTCAAAATCTCAATGTATCAGCCTATAACAAATAATTTTCAAACCGTACAAAGTTTCTTATGTTCTAAATTGATATTTATTGTGCACAAAAGGAATAATCAACAGCATTGTATTTCATTGAACTGTTTTTCTTGTTTTGTTGAGAGTGTGTTTATTCAAAAATAATTTTCTAAATTATTTTCTTAGATATACTTTGCTTATATTTATCAAAATCTTAAAATATATTACAGTATTTTACACTTATTTAGTTTATTTATTCTTCACAAATTATATTTCTGGCATTATCATAATTCAACATGCCAATATTGACAGCTTTTTCTAAATATATCTGAGTTTAAAGTATCAGACATGAAATCAAAGGACATAAATTGCATTTTTACAATCTGAGGAAATTACGTTCAATGCCTTACACGGTGTGCTGTTTGTATCTGTTCATGCATAAAACCAAATAAATTTTAACTTTGTTATTATCTATCATAAATAAGTCATTAATTATAGAATTATACTTGCTAACACATCATTTTACCTACAATTCCAATTTTTCATCTTAGAGTCAAATATCCCTCCCTTCAATGAAAATACTTTGCTAGCAAGAAAACAGATGTTAGATGATGATGATAACAATTTGAAATCTTGGAGGTGAAATGATGATTCCCCAGTTACAAAAATTTGTTACTTTACTATTTCTCTATCTTTAGTTTTTCTGTTCTACACCCTCCTCTCTCTCTCTCTCTCTCTCTCTCTCTCTCTCTCTCTCTCTCTCTCTCATTATGTCAATCCCATTCCAATTCCACATTCAATGTTTTATGTGTATATTATAATTTTTCTTTACGGAATATAGTATTTGACAAGATATTCATCAACAGGTAATTGTTCTTGTGGCGTTTTAGATAGTGGTGGAAGTGGTGTTGCATCTCTGGAGAAAACGTCATCTTCGTCATTATTGAACATTTCTGAAAAATCAATGGAAATTCATTTAACTTTTCTAAACATTCAATTTTGAAACAAGCTTCATTTTAAAATTGCATATGGATGTTAACCCTGAAGCAAGCATGCTTCCATGGATGTGCACTATTAATGTGTGTGAACAATGAAGTATGGATGATCTGAGAGAAAAAACTGGGTACAAGAGGAATTAAATGTAGTGTGCAAGAGAGAAGAATGTGCTGATAAGGACATGTGGTGGCTATGGATGATGATCACTGGGTGAATAAGTGCCAAAAAATGCCAGTGGAAAGAAACTGCTGCAGAGGAAGATCAGAGAAGACCTGGGTGGAAATGGTGAGAGCTGAAATCAAATTACTAAAGTTCACAGAGAAGATGATGAAGGACCATAATGATGGAAGGTGTATTGTGCTGGAAAAGACCCGTCCAATCAATGCGAGAATATATTTCAATTCATTTTAGAAATAATCCAATATTTCAAGTAATTTTAGCAAAACAACTATTTTTTTTTTGTTTATTAAACTAGGGTTTGGAACATAACTTTAAAAAAAAAGGTTCTTACATTAATGTATAAGGGAAGACATTTCAATACTTGTAGCATATTGATGATAATAAACACAACTGATATGAAAAAATAATTTTATTAGCTATTAAACTGAGAAAAATAAAACTCATGCAGTCTGATTTCAGAAAAAAACAAAACAAAAAACCCCGTATATTTTGTGAGAAACCATTTTAGCTGGAACTGCTGGCAATTTTTCTCTAAATATTACATTAACCATTTCATTATGTAGAGATATACTACTTATACTTTCCAATTAAATTTGAAAATTATATAAAATTTGAAAGGATTCAGTAAACTAAATAAATTTGGTGTTAGTAGGCTGGTGTTTGGAACATAACTTATTAAGACATTCTGAGATAAAATTATAATGAGCAGTTTTGATTTAAATATGACTATTATAATGAACCATTTTATATAATAAAACTTCAGGCAGTCATAGCTGGGTTGGTATCAAAAAGGTAAACCAAACAAATGTATATGGTATTTAAACAATCTATTATGTGTATAAAAAGAATTCTCCGCATTACTTTTCTTCCATTTCTGTGAGGTTCTTGACACTGTTATGAAACAAGTATTTCATTAAAAGAAACAAAAAAATATGGAAACCTTGTTATACTCAAAGTATCAATATATCTGATAGTAATTCTTCTGATTAAATTAATTGTGTATTTATTAATCATGGACACACATCTGTGTGTATATATCATTATTTTATCTTCATCTATCAGAAATAGTTGCTAAGATGCTAAAAGCATTGGGAGAGGTAAGAGTCAAGCTAGTAACCAGCATAGTCAATCAGGTAATACAGGACAATGTCGTAGCCATTGACTGGCGCAGTAGTGCAGTGGTAATACAGGACAATGTCGTAGCCATTGACTGGCGCAGTAGTGCAGTGGTAATACAGGACAATGTCGTAGCCATTGACTGGCGCAGCAGTGCAGTGGTAATACAGGACAATGTCGTAGCCATTGACTGGCGCAGTAGTGCAGTGGTAATACAGGACAATGTCGTAGCCATTGACTGGCGCAGTAGTGCAGTGGTAATACAGGACAATGTCGTAGCCATTGACTGGCGCAGTAGTGCAGTGGTAATACAGGACAATGTCGTAGCCATTGACTGGCGCAGCAGTGCAGTGGTAATACAGGACAATGTCGTAGCCATTGACTGGCGCAGTAGTGCAGTGGTAATACAGGACAATGTCGTAGCCATTGACTGGCGCAGTAGTGCAGTGGTAATACAGGACAATGTCGTAGCCATTGACTGGCGCAGTAGTGCAGTGGTAATACAGGACAATGTCGTAGCCATTGACTGGCGCAGCAGTGCAGTGGTAATACAGGACAATGTCGTAGCCATTGACTGGCGCAGCAGTGCAGTGGTAATACAGGACAATGTCGTAGCCATTGACTGGCGCAGTAGTGCAGTGGTAATACAGGACAATGTCGTAGCCATTGACTGGCGCAGTAGTGCAGTGGTAATACAGGACAATGTCGTAGCCATTGACTGGCGCAGCAGTGCAGTCATAAATTGCTACAAGGGCAAAAGTGATACTCTAGAAAGCAGCAAATACAGAGGAGTAAAACTAATGGACCAAGTTATGAAAGTGACAGAAAGAGTTATAGCGCAGCTAATTAGGGAAAGAGTCAAAATAGATGAAATGCAGTTTTTTTTTAATGTCTGGGAAAAGTACTACAAATGCCCTCTTCTTAGAGAGGCAACTACAAGAGAAGTTCCTTGCCAAGAATAAGCCACTATATTTGTTGATCTAGAGAAGGCCTTTGACAGAGTACCTCAATCTATTATCTGGTGATCATTAAGAAAATTAGGTGTAGAAGACTGACTTGTGAGAGCAGTGTAAGCTATGTACAGAGGAGCTGTCAGTAAAGTGAGAGTAGGAAGTGAGTTTAGTGAGGAATTCAAGGTACAGGGAGGAGTTCATCAAGGTTTGGTTCTATGCCCACAGCTGTTCATCATAGTCCTCCAGTCCATAACAGAGGAGTTTAAAAATAGCTGTCTATGGGAACTTCTCTATGCAGATGATTTGATCCATATAGCCAACCAAATCCATTAAAAAATAGAAAATAAGTTCTGCCTATGGAAATGGAATTTGGAATCAAAGGGTCTGAGGGTAAACTTAGACAAAACTAAAGTGCTAGTGAGTAGGGAAGAAGATAGGACACTGATCCTTTCAAGGATGTGGCCCTACTCAATATGTAGAAAAGGAGTAGGCGTAAATTCCATACAATATACACAATGTAAATATGGGTAGACTAACAGGAAAGGAAGACTTTGTATGTAGAAGAGCATCAGTGATATAAACCTCTTTAAGTTACAGGAAGGGTCCATAGAAGTGGTTGGTAACTTCTTCTATCTCAGTGGCTTAATTAGCAGTGGAGGAGGGTGTTCTGAGAGCATAATAGCTAGAATAAAGATAGGATGGAAGAAGTTTAGAGAGCTAGTCACTGTTGACAAGAAAAGGTTTCTCCCTACATTCAAAAGGATGACTGTATGATGCTTCTGTGCAAAATGCAATGCTGCATGGTAGTGAAACATGGGCAGTGACTGCAGAAGACACATGTAGACTGGAGAAAAATGAAGCAGCCATGTTTCATTGGAAGTGCAATGTAATGTGTGAGGAAGGTAGATCTTGGATGAACTGAGGGAGAAACTGGGTTTAAGAGGAATCCGAGGTGGTGTGCATTGGTATGCACATGTGATGAGCATTGATGATGACTGATGGGTGAAGAAGTGTCAGTTGATTTCAGTGGAAGGAAGTCGCAGTAGAGGTAGATCAAGAAAGACCTGGGCAGATGTGGTAAGAGCTGATCTCAAATTGCTGAGACTCACAGAGGAGATAATGAAGAAATGCGATGAGTGGAGAGATGCTGTGCTGAGAAGGACCCTTCTAACCAATACAAGCAAAAAAAAAAAAATGGACGTAAAACTGATGATTATATATATATGTATATGAAAATGTTGAAGGCCGCGATGGCAGAGCTCAAGCCGTTTCGACGTATATATACATCGATACAAAATTAGGTTAAATTCACATTTTTGTTGTGAATTAAACCTAATTTTTTATATTACAACTTGTCCCTTGAACTGAGTGCTCTACCAACTTTGGATACAAAACATCTTACATACATATATATATATACATACATATATATATACATATATATATATATATATATATATGTATATATAGTGAAAAATTGAACATACATACATACATATATACATACATATATATATACATATATATATATATATATAGTGAAAAATTGAACATACATACATACATATATATATACATATATATATATATATATATATATATATATATATATATAGTGAAAAATTGAACAGGAACAAAACAGAGAGGCAGTACGAACAAATGTTTATTAGTTTCACGCTCTTGAGAGTGGGGTGGTGGTGGGGGACGACGTTTCGGGCATAAGCCCTTCTTCAGGCGAAAAGTGTGTGGGAAGAGAGTTCCAAGGGTGTGTAGGGGAGTGGGGGAGAGACATTTAGAAAAAAAGGGGTGAGAGGAAACGGTACAAATGAATAAATATAAAAGCATAATAAAAATAAAAATAAACTTGAAGTAAAACAAGTGGTGGAAGGGTGTGGGGCGTGTAGGGGTGGTAGCGGGTGGAGTGGGGAGAGGGAGGTGGGGTATCCGAGCGGGGAGGGCTGAAGGTGGTGTGTGTGTATAGGTGTACGTGTGTATGTGAATGTGAGAGTTGGGGGGAAGAACGGGGTTGCATGTTCAGGAAAAGGTGTGTGTGGGGTGGGGTGTAGGTCGGTGTGTGTGCGTGTGTGTGTGCGTGTGTGGATGGGGAGGGGTCAGAGGGGTGGGGGAGGGGAAGAGAGGATTCCAGAGGCTGAGTGTGTAAATATGTGGTGGTACGCATGTGTGTGTGGTGTTTATACGTATTGTGGATGTAGGTGGCGTGTGGGAAAAATTTTTTTTTTTAGTGTATGTCCGTGGGTAAGTTCCTAAGGTAGTTCCGTAGAGGATGTGGTGGGATGCTGGGTAATTTCCTTGTGATGGAGTTGATTCGTGGGAGCAATGTCCAATGTGTGTAATCCGTAGTTGGGTTGGTTGGAAGAGGGGAGATGTGGGGTGCGCGCGCAACGGGAAGTGGTCAGAGGGTCAAGGCAGGAGGAGGGTTGTGTGTCTGTGTGTGCGGAGAGGTGGTCAGAGATTCAGGGCATAGCAGCAGTCGGGGAGAATGGCAGTGTATTAGTGTGTGCGGAGGTGCGGTGGACAGGGGAGAGGATGGGTAGGTGTGAAAGGTAGAGTGGGGAGGGTGTGTGTATTAGTAGAGGTATTAGTGGGATGTGTGTGTGTGAGAAGGGGTGTGGGTGGAGCGGGGAGGGGGAGGGGAGAGAAAGGTGTGGGGGCCGGTGGAGGGAGTGTAGTGTACTGGTGTGTGTGTGTGCGTGATAAGGCGAGAGGGGGGAAGAAAGGAGGGATGTTAGTATTGTTAGTTGGGGAAGGGTGGTCGGGTGTGGGGTGGGGGTGTTAGTATTATTAGTTGTGGGGTGGGTGGTGAAAAGGAGGGGTGTGTTAGTGGTGTTAGTGGGGGATGTGTGTGTGTGTGTGTGGGGGGACATGGCGGTCGAAGGCTAAAAGGAATAGGGGTGGGGAGTTCAGGCCGGGGGGAGTGTGGGTCTGTAGGGTGAAGATGGTGCGCTGTTCGACCCTGAGGAGGGTGGCGGGTGTTTCGTGGCATTGGAGTAGGCCACAGACTGTGAGGTGGTGCGGGAAATGTCCAGGGGCGCCAAAGTGGCGGGCGATGGGGGAACTACCGCCGAGACGAATATCCCGGAGGTGTTCGGTAAACCGGTCCGCCAGGCGACGTCCAGTCTGTCCAATGTAGGTTGCGCTGCACTCTGTGCAGTGAAGTCCATAGACTAGGTTGGAGGAGGTGCAGCGGAAGGCATGCCGGACAGAGAGAGAGTGGCCGTTGGGACCCTGGAAGGTGGTGGTGTTGGTGATGTGGGGACAAGTGTTGCAACGAGGCCTGGAACAGGGAAGGGAACCGGGGGGAGGTGGGGGGGGGCTGTGGACGAGGAGGGTGCGGAGATTGCGTGTGCGTTTGAAGGAGGGGAGTGGTGGGGCTGGGAAGATGTGGGAGATGGAGGGGTCGGACTGGAGGCGTCGGAAGAGGCGGAGGATGGTGCGGTGGAGGGGTAGGGTGGAGGGATGGTAGGTGATGGGGAAGGGGAGACGGTGGGTGTGGGTGTGTGGTGGCGTGGGGTGAGGGTGGTGGAGCGGTGGACAGCACGGGCGCGGGTGAGGGCGGTATGGACGAGAGGGGGGGGGGGGGGGGGGAACCTCTGCGGATGAAATGGCTGACTAGAGAAAGGGCTTGGGACTCGTCAGCATCTCGGCTACAGAGGCGGCGGATCTTGAGGAGTTGGTAGTAGGTAATAGAGTGTTTAGTGTGTGTAGGGTGGGAAGAGGTGAAGTCGAGGTCGGAGTGGGAGTCGGTGGGTTTGAAGAAGGCGGATGTGATTAGGGAGTGGTGGGAGGGGTCGAAGGCGATGGAGATGTCTAAGAAGTGGACGTCGGTGGTGGAGATAGAGGTGGTGAAGTGGAGGGAGATGTGGAAGGAGCAGAAGAAGGAGAGAAAGGAGTCGAGCTGTTCTCGGGTGAGGGTCGTGGTTCCGATACAGTCGTCGATGTAACAACCGTACAGTTCGGGCGTGGGGCCGGTGTACTGGGCAAAGATTCGGGCCTCAAATATATATATATATATATATATATATATATATATATATATATATATATAAATTAATTTGTTCTACGTTGTTTTGTGATTCATTTATTTAATTTATGAACAGTTGTTTCATAAGGCTTATAGTTGAAATCATTCGGTTATTTATTGGCTGGACTTGTGGTATTGTTTCTTTCCTTCTTTGGCTTTGAAATTAATTGATGATGATTGCAGGGTCTCAGCTTTATTGGGTTAATCAGGGTCCTGGTAGATGAGCATAGGGCTAGAGTTGTGTGCATCTCTGTACCGGGTCAGGTTCAGGTTCATAAAAGGTTTGGGTTGGTGGTAGTTTTTAAAGGTAGTACTGGTTATGTGTGAGTTCCATGCGAATTACATAATGAGGTTGTAGTCACTGCAAATTATTATTGTCTAGAAACTATGTAGTCCAATGGTTGCAGCCTGATGATGTCAATCATTCCCACACCAGTAATTGATGTGGGTCCTTGGTTGGTTTACTGGGAGGTGGGGACATAGTTAGGACATACATGGTTTAGCTCTTCCTTGAGTGGCCTGGATCTGGTGATTGGACTCAATTGTAGGTGTATGTTTGGTTGGGTTTGTAGTTAGTACACACACAAAACGTCAGAGCTGCAACAATCAATGTCAGTGTACAAAAAGACTATCTCTGGAGAAATTGTAAAGTTGTTTGAATGGAGAGTAATTAAAAAAGGGAATGATGAATGAGAATTAAAAAAGGGAATGATGAATGAGAATTAAAAAAGGGAGAGTATGATTTGATGTGAAACAGAGTGGTAGGATGGTAGGAGAGTGAAATTGATAGTCTTTTGGAGCTTTTTATTTTTAAGGTTTAGCAAATTAATAGTATAATATGTAAAACAGTACTTACCATAATCCCCAAAACCCTTCCCTATTGTTTTCATTGCTGTTCCACTTGTGTGGAGTAACTCAGTACTTTCTCCACGTCGAAGCTTTGAAGACACATATGATTGTACTCTTGTATTGAATCTGAAATATATCATCATCAGCATCATCACAGTTTAATATCTATTTTTCCATGCTTGCATGGTGCATGGGTTAGGCAGATTGTCACATTATGAGACAATTCAGGTTAGGCGACCATGTCTTGCTCATATGGATCTGTATTTTGGGTTGGTTTCTATTGATGGATGCACATCCTAATGCCAACCATGTTATATATATATACACACACATATATATATATATATATATATATATATATATATATATATATATATATATATATATATATATACATATGGTGGCTGCCAACTCGTTTTCGAGTACGGCCACTACTTTATATCCATGTAAGAGAACCCCTACCGATGCGCTGAACGAGTGTGACGTTTTAGTCCAGCCAGCGACTTGAAAACTCTGGTACAAACACTACACTTGTGACAATTATTGACACATAGTGCTGGGCTCATGTTACCATATGACGACAAGTGTAGAGAGATCTCCAGATATAAAGCAATGCCTGTGCCGTGAAGCTTTTATAGTGAGCAAAGGCACTGCACAAAGCCAGTCCCACTCTCTTAACCAAGATGATATTTACCAAAAAGAAGAAAAAGTCAACATCATTGGATACCATCAGAGTTGCAGGTGTTATATCAGAGTTTTCCTTCTCCTAGAATTCTGCCTTGACAAAAGCTAAGGGGTCATCTCTCCTGGTGATTTTGGATGGCCATTGACTCTTAAGAGCTCCTTTGGCCTTTGACAGGTTTTTTTTTTTGTCCTGCAGGATGTCCAAAGTCACCCTCCTCACCAAGAAACCTTGGTGGGGTTGCCAGTTTAGTCGCCAACGACCCGACCATGAGACAGGTTGTACTGGGATACATGTTACCAGTAGCACCAACTGGTGACCTGACATATATATATATATATATATATATATATATATATATATATATATACACACACACACACACATATATATATATATATATTAATTGTTTCTACTTTAGACACAAGGTCAGCAATTACTAGTACATTACTGGTACTTTATTTTATCGACCCCGTAAGGATGAAAGGCAAAGTTAACCTCGGCAGGATTTGAACTCAGACTGTAAAGGGACGTAACTATGCTAGAAAGCATGGCGTCCAACCCTCTACCGATACTGCCAATTCACCGCCATATATATCATCATCATCATCATTTTACGTCCGCTTTTCCCTCCAACTTTGTCTAATTTACTCGTTTTATTTACAATCCTTTAAAATTTATAATGGTATTAGAATGAAATAGTATGGTAGAATATTAAATGTTAAGTGTTGATTGAACAAGTAATTCATGCTTTCACAATCAATTGAAAATTGAACACAGTTGAAAATTGCAAACTTGACTGTCACCACAAAATATGAACCTGAAGATTGCGAAAGCATGAATTACTTGTTCAATTAACACTTAACATTTAATATTCTACCATACTATTTCATTCTAATACCATTATAAATTTTAAAGGATTGTAAATAAAACGAGTAAATTAGACAAAGTTGGAATTCCTTTTATTAATATAATCTTCTATACACAATCATACACACCCGTGTATATTTCTCTCTCTCTCTCTCTCTCTCTCTCTCTCTCTCTCTCTCTCTATATATATATATATATATATATATATAACTAAACTACTGAGACATCATGTGTGTGAATAAATTGTAAGTAAGTTTAGATAAATGCATTTAATAAACATCCATTCAGCCTTATTGTGTATATATAAGTCTTGTACTTATCAATGCCAATGTTTCATGAAAGCAATAAAAACCGATATATCTGAGTTAGTCTGATCAACAATGATTCATGAAATAGGACTGTTGTCTCAACTTTGACATGGAAACAGCTGTAAATATCCAATAAAATACCCAATAAAACATGTGCATGCACACACACACACACACACACATATATATATATAAGAAAAGGGGTGGTAAAATACCAGGTGGACCATAACCCACCAGAGTACTCGATATTTGGGGTAGTATAGGGGATAATATGAAAAGATTCAGGACCCCGACAGCTGTGCTCCGGCCATTTCGACAGCTAGATCTGTGCTGGGGTGTTTAAGGACCTAAAACACCCCAATACTTGCCAACGCCACTCCCAATCAATTATCTTGCTCTTACCATTCACTATTTTCTGTATCTATATATATGCTTTAATTCCTTTAAATCTTCATCAACACTCCTTCACTCCCACAGTCATTAAACCCCCCCCCCCCAGACACATCCAAATCTCTCATACATATAGAGTCACACATCACAACACAACCTGATAACAGTTTGACTATCGCCACCGATGAAAGCGAGAAAGTTCTCCAGGAAAGTTAACCAGGAATCTTTAAAAGAATCTTCTCACCGAAGTTAACAAAGAACTTACTAGATCTAAAAACAAAATTGTTAAATTATAATTGTTTCTACTTTTGGCACAAGGCCAGCAATTACACAGTGCATTACTGGTACTTTATTTTATCGACCCCGTAAGGATGAAAGGCAAAGTTAACCTCGGCGTGATTTGAACACAAAATTGTAAAATTATAATATAAAATTAAATCAAATTGTTTAGAACTATAAGTGAAGTCATTCGTTTCCTTTATATATATATGAATAAATTTAGTCCTTCGTCAGTGATCTTCCAACCTTCATTGGTATTTCATTGCTTTAAAGACCATATACCTCCGGTTGGTGCGAGCAACAGCTAAAGAAAGTCGTTGGGACACGTAAATAAGGGGAATGAGTGAGACTGTAAACAATCAAAGATGGTAAGGCAACGAAAAGTCTTGTCTACGATTTCACAGAACTTATGTTCACCGAATTCAGGGACTAGACTCCTTCTTCCTCCCGTTTGACCTGTGCGAAATTCTTTCCTTGCTCACATTTCGACTAGGTTTGATGGTCTTTATTCTCTCTCGTCCACAATTTCACAGAACTTATATTCACCAATTTCTGGGACTTGACTCCTTCTTCCTCACTTTTCGTTGCATTACCATCTTTGATTGTTTACAGTCTCGCTCGTTCCCCTTATTTACATGTCCCAACGACTTTCTTTAGCCGTTGCTCGCACCAACCGGAGGTATATGGTCTTTAAAGTGATGAAATATCAATGAAGGTTGGAAGATCACTGATGAAGGACTAAATTTATTCATATGTAACCCATTTGCAACCACGCAGCACGTCTTGTTTTCATATTCACACATATATATATATATATATGTATATATAGGGGTTATTCCCCTTGTGATTTCCACACGTGGTTTAACTTACCACCGTATCATTCACTTATTTGGTACAGAGCGAAATACCTGTTGATAACGTGATATTCCTTGTTCGATCGTTATACACAAAGCTTATATTTTTAAGCAGACTGTATTTTGATTTAGGTGTCACAGAAACTCTACATCGGATTTTAACAGCAATTCCGGGAGTCCAGGTCTGGTTATCATTTATTTTTTATCATTTATTTTGTTTTGACATGTTTAGCTTGATTTGGTTTTTGGCTTGGGTGGTTAATACCTTCTTGACCACCTTTTCAGTTT
Organism: Eledone cirrhosa; assembly: GCA_964016885.1. Classification (NCBI taxonomy): domain Eukaryota; kingdom Metazoa; phylum Mollusca; class Cephalopoda; order Octopoda; family Eledonidae; genus Eledone; species Eledone cirrhosa. Next base: position 393,564,008 of record OZ024741.1, read on the forward strand.
TCTATGGCTTCTTAACACATTGTTTAGCTCTGGTTTTGAACTATTGAGCACTTTGCCAGTATCATTTCTGATTTTTTGCGTTTTGCTTTGCTTTTCCTGCCTGCCGAAAATGCGATTCTCGCTGAATCTTTATTTGTATATATATATGTATATATATACAGTTTATATGAAGCATTGAGAAATATATGGTTAGGATTATTTGGGGAATGCCAATACAATGTAAGTTAGAATTATAGGAATGAAAACTAGAGGAAAGTAATACACACAGAACTAAACAACTATTTAAACCTTACTCTTAGATTTCTTGATATTTCAAGGTTTTAAAAGAAAAGAAATGATATGTGATGGCGATGATGAGTGGAGTTGTATGCAGGCATTGTGTTCAAAAGATGGTGACACTCCCAGACATCAGTGTGATAGTCAATTGGATTCATGCCACTCATATCTGCTGTTAATGAGAGGTTTCAATCTATTGATGAGAATAGCCTCTTTTATTCACAAGTTTCTGATGTTTTATTCTGTGGCTTCTATGATAACTTGAATGTGACATTTCTGTATGAGATTTTTTGACAGAAGGAACACACATGTGGATGTATTCTTCGATCTACACATTGTCCCAGAGAAACATCTAGTTCCCCACTATGTCATATTTACCATTCTCCTCCTCCTCCTTATCATATCCATCATGTACAACATCTCTGAATCTATATTTTTATAAGGTATTTCTTTATATGCCTTATACTTCATTACCTATTTGATTGCAGTATTTTCCTGTTTAGGAACATCAGTTATACATTTTACACGTATTGAGAAATAAAAACAGATGAAATAAATAGAACAAGATTACATACCTCATTAAGATGATGTATAAAGCATAGAGAATTAGCATTATTATAGACTCATACCAGGTTACCACGCCATCTAGCACAACCTGCAAAAAATTATTGTAATCTTTTAAAATTTCTTTTATAAAATACAGTTGAAGATATATGCTCAGGTATGTCTGTGAGTGTGTTTGTTTCTATGAGTTCATGTGTGTGTGTGTGAGAGACTATGTTTATTTATGTAAAGTTTTAACACACACACAAAATTACTAGAACGTTTAGTAATTAGCAATTAGTAATTTAGAAATGTGTAATTAGCAGTTCAAACTTAAATTAGAATTTAGCAGTTTGAAACTTATCTTTACATTGTGAATAACTTGTAGAGAGAGATAATATGACATCTTGTTTTATGCATCAGTAATTTTACTGCTTAATTTTGGTATGAACAGTGCTTCACTATTAAATGGAAGGGAACATAAGAGAGTTACTCATAAAATAAAGATCAAATTTAATTCTGATAATTTCTCGTTTAATTTTTCTATTTTATTTGGTAAGTCATTCATGTGACATGGTAATTTAAATTATTGAATACATGCAATAATCATGACTTTTAACTTTTAACATGCACATTATAATCATAGTCGAAGTATATATATTTTTGAAAATCTGACACATACACACACACACACATACATATATACATACATACATACATACATACATACAATGGTATCTACCTGTCTATGGTAGGGCCAATAACGCTGTTAGAACTCCATGTAGTATGGAAGTAAAATTCCAACAAAAATAGGTGATAAGAGCTTTTGTTTTTGTAGTAGAATGTCATCATATTAAAATTCGTTGAGCATTCAAAGAAGCTACAGGGACATTGAAAGGAGTGAAAGCAGCCATCAAGTTAAGCCGTCCTAAGGGGAGCTTCCACCAATAAAACTGTCTGAGTCAGAAGTTGTTTATGATAGACAAAAGACATTAAATAGTATAACTATAAATGGGGATGGGGGTTAATTTACAGTCATGTGACTGTGTGTTTTGTCAGACATGCAGGTGTTTTAAGAGGTGTCTGGCATGTTCCATCATGTAGTGAGAACAGATGTGGGTGAGGGTGGCACTCATGTGGGTATGTAATAAATATGACAATTGAAAGAGGGAGATTACTTGTTCAATCCTGAATAAAATATGTGTCTAGAAAATGTTTTGAATTCAGCACATCACATCCTCCTGGGGTTTTTGAAATTCATTCCCCTTTCTTGTATTCATTTGGACCTTTAAAGCTGAATAGTTTCTGGAGCAGGTAAAGTTGTTTCCCATCGGCTTCAGCCTTTTCACAGAGTATACAAATGTCTTGGAATGTTGGATTTTACAAGAGAAGTTGTTTGCTCCGAATATGCTGATCGTTAACTCTGGCAATGAGATGATCCTGGAGTACCATGTTTAGCTGGTCACTGAAATCACATCTGATTCCCTGGTGTAATTTCAAGATGAATTGACAGGACTCAGATTCACCATGCACTAATGATTTAAATTATGCTCTCTTAGTTACTTGAAACTTTGCCAGTTTTAAATGGTTGTGAAGATCCTCCTGCATTTCTTTTAAGGATGCTGGCTTGAGATCTTTCAGATAGATCACTGTCTTCAGTGAAAATGCTTCCTCTCCAATTGCAGTTAGGAAAGAACCCTTGATAAACTTTCCTGACAGATTTTCCCTTTGTTCTACCCAAAAGTCGAAATGATCCAAGTGGTCTTGAACTTCTTTAGCAGTCGAAGAAATATCTAAGAATTCAATCTTTAGGTCTATTTGAATGGTTGTAGAAATAGTTGTTGAAGTAAGGAATTATTAACAGCAGTGGTGAATGATTGAAGAAGGTTAAACTCTTGAATTTCACTAGGGATTCTTGCTATCTTTGTCACCAGTTGAAATGAACAAAACAAGCTGTCTAATTAAGCCCATCTTGAGAGAAGTGACCACCAATTTAATTTGCTGTCACGTGATTGTGTGTTTTTTCAGACATGCAGGTGTTTTAAAAGGTGTCTGGTATGTTCCATTATGTAGTGAGAACAGATGTGGGGGAGGGTTGTACCCATGTGGGTATGTGATATGGCCGAGCTAGAGAAGAAATTCCAAACATGGAAGCACGACCTAGAATCAAAAGGCCTTAAAATTAACATGGCTAAGACTAAAGTTCTAGTTTGTAGGAAAGAAAATAAGGTGCCGGTCCCTTCCGGGAAATGGCCATGCTCAGTGTGTAGGAAAGGCGTAGGTAGAAACTCCATTTTATGTCCCAAATGCAAAGTATGGGTGCATAAAAGATGTAGTGGGATCACAGGTAAGCTAACTAAGAACATAGATTTTACATGTGGCCGGTGCTCTGGTGCAATAAGCAGCAGTAAGTGCCCACAAAATACTAGCTCTTTCAACTGCGCAGAGGGTTCTATAGAAATAGTGGACAGCTTCCGTTACCTGGGTGACAAAATCAGCAGTGGGGGAGGGTGCTCCGAAAGTACAGTAGCTAGAGTCAGAACTGGATGGAAAAAGTTCAGAGAGCTTATACCACTATTAGCCGCTAAAGGGTTCTCCCTAAAAATGAAAGGCAGGTTGTATGATGCCTGCATACGAACAGCAATGTTGCATGGCAGTGAGACCTGGGCATTGTGTGCAGAGGATATACGCAGACTAGAGAGGAACGAAGCTTGCATGCTCCGCTGGATGTGTAATAGTAATATACGCGAACGGCAAAGCATAAACGAACTAAGGAAAAAATTAGAAATAAGAGGGATCAGATGTTGTTTACTCGAGAGAAGGCTACGTTGGTATGGTCACGTGATGCGCATGAAAGACGACAGCTGTATAGCAAAGTGCAGGGCAATAAAGATAGACGGTAGCCATGGAGTAGGCAGACCCAGAAAAACCTGGGATGAGCTGATAAATTCCGACCTCACACACTTACACCTCTCCAAGACAATGTCACTGGACCGAGAGCTTTGGCGGTACTCAGTAATAGAGAAGACCCGCGTTACCTAAATACAAAGTAAAACCTACTACAGTCAGTAGGCATCTCTAACAAAATACACCCCCGTCCCACCACCCCCACCCCATCCACACCACCCCTTTCAATGTAAAGTTATGTTGGTGCCACAAAATCCAGGCCGAAACAAATGAGATCGTGTAGGTGTCACGACAAAAAACACACAGTCCACGCTGTAATGTGACCGTGTAGGCAACACGGTAAAAACCTCCCAGTCCCACACTGTAAATGTGGTTGGTGTTAGGAAGGGCATCCAGCTGTAGAAAACCCGCCAGACAGTCCACGCTGTAATGTGGCCGTGTAGGCAACACAGTAAAAACCTCCCAGCCCCACACTGTAAATGTGGTTGGTGTTAGGAAAGGCATCCAACTGTAGAAAACCCGCCAGACAGTCCTATGCGAGCAAGACAACCACTCTTGCCTCAAGTGGGAAAACTCTCGTCCAAACCCATGCAAGCATGGAACACGGACGTTAAACGATGATGATGATGATGATGATGAATGAGGGAAATTATGTTCAATCTTGAGCAAAATATGTGTCTAGAAAATGTTTTGAATTCATCACATCACACACACACACATATATATATAATATGTATAGATATATGTAAACCATTAAAGCCAGTGATAGCAATGTGGGCAACCTAAGAATTAAGGAAGCCTTGCACATACGTAGACTCAACCCGCAAATAAATAATAGATTAGAACTCAGCACACAGTACTTGCCATACAAAGACAAACCCACAGGCACACAAGCAAAACATCTCATATAAAAAAGAAAATTGATTTCGCGAAATACTATATTGGCAATTGATGTCATTCATGTGGAAAGCGAATTAACCATAAAAAAAACGCTTGAAAACGACTTAGAAAATATTTAAATCAAAATCCAAATTTTATCCCAAAGAGAGGAAATTGGAACGTTATCCTCTGAAAGTTCCTTAAACCCTGATGAAGGGACTTTTAGGTCCCAAAGTATTGGACAGATAAAAGAACAACAACAAAACAAAACAAAGATTACCAGGTAACTTTTTGTTACCTCATCTTACAGTCCATTCTGCATTGTTTGGCCTTCTATCTCTTTCAACGTTATGTATATCACCTTGATCGACCAGTCTATCGGGTGCCAATCGGCGCTGCTGGTCACAGCATATCGTGCTGTTTTAGCCATAAGATAACGCCATCCCACTGGCTGGGCGGGCAGGCTGGTACACATTTCTACAGCTGAGTAAACTGGAGCAACGTGAAATAAAGTGTCTTGCTCAAGGAAACAACACATCACCCGGTCCGAGAATTGAACTCACAACCTTTCGATTGCAAGCCCAATGCTCTAACCTTCCCCCTTCCATAGCATTCCTAACAGTTATTCTCAACTTACTACTTCACTCCCCCTCCACACACACATGCATTCCTGGCAGGCAGCCCCGTAAAGTAGTTGGTGATAGGAAGGACTTCCAGCCACAGAGAGCTTGCCAAGCAAACAAACAAAGGGTTGGCAGGACCTGTCAGTCATGTCATGAATATGACAACCTCCCCAGTGTTGGTGATTAGCATGATAAATGCACCCAGTACACACTATAGTGGTTGATGATAGGAAGGACATCCGACCATAGAAATCTTGCAAAACAAAGGGTTGGGAGGACCCTCGGTTGTGTCAAAGGCATGACGACTTCTCCTGAGCACTTGATACAACATGAGACCGTACATGAGTGAGACACAGATTCCAGGTTTGCTTGAGAGGTCAGTGGCTCCGATTTAGTATGGACTTGGTCTATATAGACCTATCCAACACTTGCTAGCAGGGAAAGCAGACGTTAAAACAACAACAATGATGATGATGACACACACATGCACTTATACACAACACACACACACACACATATATATATATATATATAGGAAAAAGTATGACCCCGACGGCAGAGCTCAAGCCATTTCAACGGCTATTTCAAGCCGTCGAAACGGCTTGAGCTCTGGCGTCGGGGTGATACTCTTTCCTATTTCCCACTCTACTACCCTAAGTATTGAGTACTCTGGTGCGTTATGGTCCATTTGGTTCCTTACCACAATTCCTTTGTTATATATATATATATATATATATATATATATATACTGTAGTAAAAGTTAGGTGGAAATATCCAAGGGTAAGAACATTCAGTCCATAGGACGAGTTTAGTGTAAATAATTACAACAGTGACATAAACAGGTACTCAAGTTTTGTTGTCATAATAAAAATAAAAATAAAGATGAGCGCCTAGGGTTGATTGTGTTTTCCTTTTAGGATTATATCATAAGAGTTTCAACAAAGGCAGATAATTTGGAAATACGAAAAAGCTGATCCTGCTACCTATAATGCCATTAATACTGAGGCGAAGGATATAGCCACCTCCCTTTAAGTAAATAACAAGTTAGAGTGCTTGGCTAGGAGGGAGGATAATATCACCCTTAAGGATCATAAGAATGACTTTGCCAATAAACCAGCTTGCAGATTCTTAAACCCTGCTAAAATAGAGCTAGGTCTTGTTAGTAAGTATATACTCAGGAAAATTAATACAGCCATTAAGAAACAGTCCAACCTTAATCAGTGGGATAATAGTCAAACCTTTATAGATTGGTTTAATGCCCTCAAACACACTGAGAAAGCTAGGTTTACACAATTTGACATTATTAAATTTTATCCCTCAATACCCAGGATCTTATTTGATAAGGCCCTTGATTTTGCTACTAAATTTACTAACATAGATGATTTGGACTGATTAGTCATATCCCACTGCAGGGAATCCCTCCTTTTTAGCAACGGCGATCCATGGATAAAACAACCCACAACCAACAACCCATTCGATGTAGTAATGGTATCATTTGACAGCACAGATATATGTGATCTGGTGGGCCTGTTTATTCTATACACTATACAGAATAAATTCCTTGACTTCCATATGGAACTATATTGTGATAACGGTCTGGCACTATCCAGCCATAAAAGTGGCCATGATTTTAACACCTTTAGGAAAAACTTAATCGCTACCTTCAACAGCCTAGGTGTAAAATTACGAGAGCCACCAATCTCACCAATGTCAACTTCCTAGACGTTAACTTAGACCTACAGACATGCACATAAAGACCATTACACAAACCCAATGAGAAACGTCAGTAGATCCATAAGAACTCTAGCCACCCCACTATAGTTTTTAAAAATCTCACTAACAACATTAGTAAGAGGGGTTCCAACCTCTCCTCCAGCAAAGCCATCTTTGATAGGGCAGCACCCTACTATAATTCAGCACTGAGTAACAGCGGCTTCTCCAAAAAAATCACGTACTCTCCAGATCACAGCCCTACATCTAGAAAGAAAAACCCTAGACATAAAAATATCATATGGTTCACACCACCTTTCTCACTTAATGTGAAAACTAATTTAGGTAAAAATTCCTAGCCCTCATAGATCTCCATTTCCCTGATGTCCATAAATACCAAAAGATATTTAATCACCATACAGTAAAAATAGGATACTCTTGCACCAACAATGTTAGATCCTACATCACCGGCAAACACAAAAGCCCTCCACCATACGGTTGCTCATATAGAATACCTGAAACATGTCCACTAGACCAACAATGCAAATCTCCTGAGGTGATATACCAAGCAGAGCTTACCTCTACCATTCAGAACCATCAAACTGAAGCCTGGAGCTGTGTCGGTATGTCTGAGAGTCGGTTTATAAACTGGTATCTGAATCACGAAACAACCTTCGGATATCTTGACAAAAAACATGCCACCCAGCTCACAAATCACGTATGAAGCCTTAAGAACAACGTCACGCGTTTTCCCATCAAATGGAGGATATTAGAAAGATCTACTGCCTACGTGAATAGGTCGGAATTTTGTTGACTTGTAATTCTGAAAAATGGTATATACTCTCACAATTAGCTTCAGATAAGCACTGCCTCAACACACGGCTTGATTGCTTTGGCGGTTGTCTCCATGAGAAGAAGTACATTTTGAGTAAATGGCTTAGACCTGATTAACAGGTCTAGAAGTATACTTTGATTCATTGACTATTTTGTATATCAGGGAAATTGCATTCTTTGAGTCAGCTAGACAAATTTATTTCCCTTCTATTCTTATTCAAGCTTAATTGTGGTCTCTCAAGAGTTACCTCCCTGGTACCTTCTAATAAAAAAAACAACTTTTTCTAAATAATTTCCAAATTACCTGCCTTTATTTAAATTCTTATGATATATTCCTAAAAGAAAAGCACAATCAACCCTAGGCAGCCATCTTTATTTTTCTTTTTCTTAAGACAGTCTGAATGAGTAGGGGTCCAGAACCCAACGAAACTTGAGTATCTGTTTATGTCACTGTTGTAATTATTTATATATATATATATATATATATATATATATATATATATATATATATATATGTATGTATATATATATATTGTTCTGTGTTTTCCTTTTTGAGTAAACTTTTTCCGGTTCATTTTCATCAGCATAAGTTGAACAAGCTGGTCCTCAGGGCTAATGAAACATTCGTACCTGGTATGGCATCGTTGTAGTGAATAATTATATTCAAACTCACCCTACGGAGTTGAGTTGCTCAATATCTTGGATATTTTTATCTACCTATTACTTCTATATGGAATTCAGAAACGAACACCATACAAGTAACCCATTCTTAAAACAAACTAACATTCACACACCACACTCACAACAAACAAAAAAAGTAGCAAAGCATGAAACATACCCTCAGCAAAACTATGACGATAATCCCAGAATTCATAGACAACACTATAACCCTACTAAAAAATCCAAGCACCCCCTAACACAAGACAGGACTTGATCCAACACCATAGATTGCAACTCACACAAAGGAACAAAAATTACAACCCGGACCAGCAACAAACCAAACCTGAGTACGTCTGCAACTTCTATAAAAGACCACACAATAACTGTTAAAATGCCATCAGATATAGTAATACCCATGAAAGAACAATTCTGAAAGATCATTTTTTAGACCAAGGCTACAGGACCCACAACACCCAATGGTACAAACCTATTTTGAAAAGTCGAAAATAATCAATCTTTCAAATACAAACTTCTCAATTCAACAAATAAAATTTCTCTCAAAAGGACTGAAATTTGTGTGGATTTCAGTCCTTTTGAGATAAACAACAATATTCCACACTTCTGTAGAAAATTACGTCTAACAGTTTTTGACAAAGAGAATAGCGATGAATCAATTGTATGGAATAAAAGCAGCTACAACCCAACAAAGGGCAGGAACAGAATTCTGGACAAAGTTTGTGACCACATATCAACTTTCCCATACCATGAACTACCTTAACCTGAACTCAGTTGAAGGGAATGGGAGATTATTCATGAATTAAAAACAATAATGACATAATTAAGGAAGCTGATAAGGGAAGCACTATCATCATTATGGATGCTGAACATTATAAAAACTCCATATCCTCTCTCTTACAAGACACTAACTACTATGAAAGAGCTACCAGCATCGACCGGTTAAATTACTCGGTATCTGGTTTGGTCCAGACCTCCACATGGACAAAAACTGGCACGAGGTAAAGTTCAAGGTGGCTTCTCTCACCTAGAAATGGGCCAAGAGGAAGCTATCCTTGAAAGGCCAGGCAAAGGTGGTGAACATGTACATCATGTCCGTCATCTACTACTGCCTGGCCATCGTGCTTTGTGTTAGCCCCCATCTGACTGCACTAGAGCGTCTATTTTTCGCTTTTTTTGGAGGGCCAGGTTCAATTGGTGAGGTGGTCCATCTGCTGTCAACACCCGCTACGTAGAGGATTGGGGATGCCATGGCTGATGATGTGCAAACATGCGCTGAGGCTATGACATCTTCAACTTTTCCTGGATGGTGCGGTTGCTAGACATATTTTTCCCCAGCTTGTCACCTTGATGGAACTGTAGTCCTGAGTCAAGCGAAGACCGAGGTAGAGTGTTTGGAGACTGGAATGTCTTCAAGATGCTGAAGGCATCTGGTTCGGTAGGTCACACCATAACCACACGTATTGTTAACCAGGTAGTACTAGAGGGTGTCATACCAAAGGATTGGTGTAGCAGCATCATTGTCAACTGCTACAAGGGTAAAGGTGATGCACTAGATAGAGGAAACTATAGAGGTATAAAGCTCATGGACCAGGTCATGAAAGTAACGGAAAGAGTTATAGCACAGTTGATTAGGGACCAGGTAAAACTAGATGAGATGCAATTTGGGTTTGTGCCAGGAAGAGGGACCACTGATGCCCTCTTCCTTGTGAGGCAGTTACAGGAAAAGTTCCTAACTAAAAGTAAGCTGCTCTACCTGGCATTCATTGATCTGGAAAAAGCCTTTGACATAGTGCCCCGTGACATAATCTGGTGGGCACTTAGAAAACTAGGAGTAGATGAATGGCTTGTGAAATCTGTACAAGCCATGTATAGGGGAACAGTCAGCAAAGTTAGGGTTAACAATGACTATAGCGAGGAATTTAGCATACAGATTAGTGTCCACCAGAGCTCTGTTCTTAGCCCTCTCCTGTTCATTATAGTTTTGCAGGCAATAACAGAGGAGTTTAAGACCGGATGCCCATGGGAACTCCTGTATGTGGATGATCTCACACTTATAGCTAAATCTATGGTGGAACTAGAGAGGAAATTCCAAACAGAAGCAGGGACTAGAAAGAAAGGGTCTCAAAGTCCACCTAACAAAGACTAAGGTCTTCGTAAGTAGACGAGAAAACAGAACCCAGATCCCCTTAGGGAAATGGCCTTGCTCAGTATGTAGGAACTCCATCCTCTGCCCCAAATGCAAACAGTGGGTACACAAGAGATGTAGTGGGATCTCAGGAACTTAACTAAGAATGTAGGCTTCACATGTAGCAGCTGCGCTGGGACAGCAAGCAGCAAACAGCCACAGGAAACAAGTACCACCAAACTCTGGGAGGGCTCTATAGAAAAAGTAGACAGCTTCTGCTACATAGGTGACCGAATTAGCAGTGAAGGTGGGTGTTCGGAAAATACAATAACTAGAGTAAGAACGGGATGGAAGAAGTTCAGGGAACTACTACCACTGCTAGCTGCAAAAGGCTTTTCCCTTAAAATTAAAGGCAGACTGTATGATGCGTGTATCCGAACAGCAATGTTACATAGTAGTGAGACCTGGGCGCTGTGTGTAGAAGACTTGCGTAGATTAGAGAGAAATGAAGCCTGCATGCTCCGATGGATGTGTAATAGTAATATACGTGAACGACAAAGCATAAATGAATTGAGAGAGAGACTGAGCATAAGAGGAATCAAATGTTGTGTGCAGGAGAGGTGGTTGCGTTGGTATGGACATGTGATGTGTATGAAGGATGACAGCTGCATAAAAAGGTGCAGAGTACTAGAAGTCAATGGAAACCACGGAGTGGGGAGACCAAGATGACCTGGGATGAGGTGATAAAAGCCAACCTTACCCAATTACACCTCTCAAAGGCGATGACACACAGCCGTGACCTCTGGTGTCACACAGTAATACAGAAGACCCGACTTCCCACGGGTACAAGCCAAAGGTGAAGCATATAGACAATATGTCTCCACACCCTCCCACTGCAAAGTGGTCGTGGAGGTGCCATGGCAAAAAAGCACCCAGCCCACACTGTAAAGTGGACGTGTAGGCGCCACGGAAAAAAGCACCCAGCACTCACTGTAAATGAGGTTGGTGTTAGGAAGGGCATCCAGCTGTAGAAATCAAGCCAGAATCAGTTCCTGTATGAGCAAGACAAGGTCAGCCGACCGGACACAGCCCACAACAGGACAACCCATCTAACCCATGCTAGCGTGGAAGAACGGACTTAAAACGGTGATGATGATGTGATGATATATATATATACATATATATAAACATATATACATAGATGACTCTCAGTTGAATCAAAGACAATACAACCTTTATGCACTCAATAGAACGTGAGACTGTAGTTGGGTTATCTAGATCATTGGTTATCTGACTTGGTCTATGTAGACCTGTCTAACTCATTCTAGCAGAGAAAGCGGACGTTAAAATGATGATGATGATCATGATGATATATATACCGTATATACTCGGGTAAAAGTCAAATATTTTAGACCAATTTTTAAGGTTAGATTTATGGGGTCGCCTGTTATATGGAGACTACTTTTGAGGGGCTTGAAATTCAAGCTAGAATCCAAAGTACCATATCAGAAGCAGAAGCCCAACTGATCTCTAAACGAATCAATACAAAAACACAATAAATTACAGTAATTTAATCCCATTCTATGCATCAAAACACATCTTAGTAAATAAAAAAATCCATAAAGAAGGCCATACAGCTCTTATAAATATTTACAATTGCTCTTTTAGTAGTATCTATCAAACTTAACTGACTAACTTAGGCTATGGTAAGGTAGACACACTTTTGGGTCAATTTTTAGTTTTAGATATGTATTTGCAATAATAGAAATTTGCCTTAAATTCATGACAATTTTGTAAGTGTTATTTCTACGTACAAGGATGACCTGTTATCCGTGGAATACTAGGATTGACTTTTTATTAAGTCTATGGAAAATTCCAGATTTTAGGGCCCAAAATAGGGGGTCAACATGTGTGTGTGTGTGTGTGTTTGTGTGTGCATGTGCAAGTGTGTATAGGTTTGTATATATGTATATATGTATTAAATGTAATCTGAGTTTTTCGAATATTAATAAGAACAAGATATTTCGAATATTAATAATAACATTCGATTTGTTTGCAATTATGCAAATAAGCCTCAATTTTATAGCCATGTCAGTAGAATGAACCCTTCATTCTTGCTCTTGTGTTGGCATGTAAACAGAACTGCAGACACTAATGCTTCTGGGTATCACCCTTCATCAGTACAGCTCACTGTTCACCTGCCAAACTGTCAGAGCTAGTGAAAATATATGCTACTTTCTAAAATACACAGTGACTGATTGGCTTGATTTATATATTAGCAGACTGGCTGATCAGTCAGATCTGCATATTAGCAGATCCACTGATCAGCCAGATTTGCATATCAGCAGACTGGCCAGGCAATTTTCGCTCTACATGGCTGAATACAATAAATGTAAATTAGAATTGGTGCTCTGAAATAGCGATATATATATGAATGTATATATAGTGTATTTTGCAATACACTGTCGCTACTTTAAAACAATAGCGTATGGTCTTCAAAATGCTTTTAATTAAGCATACAGTGTATTGCAAAATACACTATATATACATTCATATATATATATACTGTGACAGTAATATCTGCGTAAGCACCCCAATCCGGACTGCCTGGCGCTATAAAAGGCAGATTCTATGAGACACTGATCCTCACTACCTCCGAAATAACCGACAGTGACTATATAATTATTGCTGGCGACCTAAATGGTCACATTGGACAACATTGTGACGGCTATGATGGAATCCACGGAGGCTATGGGTTTGGTACTAGAAACGAGGAAGGCTCCAGAATCCTGGAATTCTGTGACGCAAATAACCTAACTATCTGTAACACTAACTTCAAAAAACGAGACAATCACTTGATCACCTACAGATCGGGGGAACACACAAGCCAGGTAGATTATATCCTTACCAGGAGACGTGACAGAGTGTCTGTTGTAAACACTAAATCCCTCCCCCATGAAGAATGCACCTCCCAACATAGACTGATAATTAGCGACCTCATAGTCAGGACGAGACGTACTCGACAACAGAAGAGGACTATCCTCAGGAGAAAAATATGGAAGCTAAAGGACCCCACAGCCAGAAATAAATTTAAAAGCATACTACTTGATGCTTTCGACAGTAAGGAAGAGCATTTAGAGTCGTACAATATAGAGGAACAGTGGGAATTCCTGAAAGCAAACCTGCTGATGGCGGCAGATGAAGTCTGTGGCTGGAGCAGGCCTATAGGCAGGAGGAGAGTAACATGGTGGTGGAACAGTAAGGTGGAGGAGTCAATTAAGGCCAAAAAGCAGGCTTGAAAAGTATGGCGGGATGGGGGAAGTAGAGAAGACTATCAAGTGGCCAGGAGGGAAGCTAGGAGGCAAGTGTACTTCGCAAGAAGGGAAGCAGAGGAAAGAAAGTTCAAGCATGTTCTACAACGCGAGGACCAAAAACGTGAGGTGTTCAGGATTGCTAGGCAATGTGTCAAGGAAAACCGTGATATTGTCGGGGAGAAGTGTGTCCTTAATGATGATGGTGTACTTGCCATCACTGACACTGATAAGAAGGTAGCTTGGAAGTGTCACTACGAAAGGCTACTAAATGAGGAGAATAAATGGGAGAAAGACAGTCTCCCCCACATCGATCCAATAGAGGGACCAGCAGTGTTAGTCGAAGGTAGTATAATAAGTAAGGCATTCAAAGATATGAAGACGGGTAAGGCGGCTGGGCCTTCAGAAATAGTTGCTGAAATACTGAAAGCTTCTGGAACGGTGGGACACACCATGGTCACCCGGAGAGTAAACCAAGTCATACAGAATGGGGTTGTTCCGAAGGACTGGCGTAGCAGCATCATCATTAACTGTTACAAGGGTAAAGGAGATGCCCTAGATAGGAGTAACTATAGAGGCATTAAATTAATCGACCAGGTCATGAAGGTCACAGAAAAAGTAATAGCGCAACTAATCAGAGAGAGAATTGATCTAGATGAAATGCAGTTCGGGTTTGTGTCAGGTAAAAGTACCACAGATGCTCTTTTCATTGTACGACAACTACAGGAGAAGTACCTAGCTAAAAGTAAACCCCTATACTTAGCCTTTGTCGACTTGGAGAAAGCCTTCGACAGAGTCCCCCCGTTCCATTATCTGGTGGGCTCTTAGAAAACTAGGTGTTGATGAATGGCTTGTGAGAGCTATACAAGCCATGTATAAAGAAACAGTCAGCAAGGTTAGAATTAACAATGAATATAGTGAAGAGTTTAGCATAAAAGTTGGTGTTCATCAGGGCTCCTTTCTTAGCCCCCTACTATTTATTATTGCCCTTCAGGCTATAACAGTGGAGTTCAAGACCGGCTTCCCATGGGAACTCATATACGTAGATGATCTAACGCTCATAGCTGAATCAATGGCCGAACTAGAGAAGAAATTTCAAACATGGAAGCATGGCCTAGAGTCAAAAGGCCTTAAAATTAACCTGTCTAAGACTAAAGTTCTAGTTTGTAGGAAGGAAAATAGGGCACCGGTCCTATCCGGGAAATGGCCATGCCCAGTGTGTAGGAAAGGTGTAGGTAGAAACTCCATTTTATGTCCCAAATGCAAAGTATGAGTGCATAAAAGATGTAGTGGGATCACAGGTAAGCTAACTAAGAACATAGATTTTATATGTGGCCGGTGCTCTGGTGCAATAAGTAGCAGCAAGTGCCCACAGAATACTAGCTCATTCCATTGCACAGATGGTTCTATAGAAATAGTGGACACCTAACGTTACTTGGGTGACAAAATCAGCAGTGGTGGAGGGTGCTCTGAAAGTACAGTAGCTAGAGTCAGAACTAGATGGAAAAAGTTCAGAGAGCTTATACCACTATTAGTCGCTAAAGCGTTCTCTCTAAAAATGAAAGGCAGGCTGTATGATGCCTGCATACGAACAGCAATGTTACATGGCAGTGAGACCTGGGCATTGTGTGCAGAGAAACGAAGCTTGCATGCTCCGCTGGATGTGTAATAGTAATATACGTGAACGGCAAAGCATAAACGAACTAAGGGAGAAATTAGGAATAAGAGAGATCAGATGTTGTTTACCCGAGAGAAGGCTACGTTGGTACAGCTGTATAAAAAAGTGCAAGGCAATAAAAATAGACGGTAGCCACGGAGTAGGCAGACCCAGAAAAACCTGGGACGACTTGATAAATTCCGACCTCACACTTACACCTCTCCAAGACAATGTCACTGGACCGAGATCTTTCGCGCTACACAGTTATACAGAAGACCCGCCTTGCCTAAGTACAAAGCAAAACCTACAGTCTGTAGGCACCTCTAACAAAATACACCCCCCGTCCCACTACCCCATCCACACCACCCCTTAAATGTGAAGTAATGTTGGTACCACAACATCCAGTCCGAAACAAATGAGGTCGTGTAGGTGTCATGACAAAAAAACACACAGTCCACGCTGTAATATGGCCGTGTAGGTAACACGGTAAAAACCTCCCAGTCCACACTGTAAACGTGGTTGGTGTTAGGAAGGGCATCCAGCCATAGAAAACCCGCCAGACAGTCCTATACAAGCAGGACAACCAATCTTGCCTCAAGTGGGAAAACTCCCATCCAAACCCATGCAAGCGTGGAAGATGGACGTTAAACGATGATGATGATGATGATGATATATATATATATATATATATATATCATCATCATCATCGTTTAACGTCCATCTTCCACGCTTGCATAGGTTTGGACGGGAGTTGTCCCACTTGAGGCAAGATTGGTTGTCTTGCTCGTATAGGACTGTCTGGCGGGTTTTCTACGACTGGATGCCCTTCCTAACACCAACCACGTTTACAGTGTGGACCGGGAGGTTTTTATATATATATATACATACATACATACATACATACATAGTGGCTGCCAACTCGTTTTCGAGTACGGCCACTACTTTATATCCATGTAGGAGAACCCCTACCGATGCGCTGAACGAGTGTGACTTTTTAGTCCAGCCAGCGACTTGAAAACTCTGGTACAAACACTACACTTGTGACAATTATTGACACATAGTGCTGGGCCCATGGTACAATGTGACGACAAGTGCAGAGAGATTTCCAGATATAAAGCAATGCCTGTGCCATGAAGCTTTTATAGTGAGCAAAGGCATTGCACAAAGCCAGTCCCACTCTCTTAACCAAGATGATATTTACCAAAAAGAAGAACAAGTCAACATCATTGGATACCATCAGGGTTGCAGGTGTTATATCAGAGTTTTCCTTCTCCTAGAATTCTGCCTTGACAAAGGCTAAGGGGTCATCTCTCCCGGTGATTTTGGATGGCCATTGACTCTTAAGAGCTCCTTTGCCCCTTTGACAGGTTTTGTTTTTAGTCCTGCAGGATGTCCAAAGTCACCCTCCTCACCAAGAAACCTTGGTGGGGTTGCCAGTTTAGTCGCCAACGACCCGACCATGAGACAGGTTGTACTGGGATACATGTTACCAGTAGCACCAACCATATATATATATATATATATATATATATATATATATATGGGCTAAAAAGGCTTGAGCTCTGCTCTCGGGGTCATATTTTTTCCTATTTCCCACTCTACTACCCTAAGTATTGAGTACTCTGGTGCGTTATGGTCCATCTGGTTCCTTACCACATTTACTTTGTTATATATATATATATATAAGTAAGTATGTTTTGAAACAGTGAGCGAGTTTGAAATTAGAAAATATATAGCTTTCACCGTATTTTTAACTAAAGGAATTTTAGTTTGATAACGGGGTTTAGAACCCTCAGATAAATGGAAAAAGATGAGTATTGACGTCAATACTCATCTTTTTCCATTTATCTGAGGGTTCTAAACCCCGTTATCAAGCTAAAATTCCTTTAGTTAAAAATATGGTGAAAGCTATATATTTTCTAATATATATATATATATATACTTATGTATAATGGTAGCTATGGTGCTTCCATAGGCAGTATGCCAAAATTAGCACTGAATATTCAACAGAGTAGAGTGTGTAGGAACCTGCAGCCGTAGAATCAGCCAGATCCATACAGGGACCATATCTCGATCTACCTGCCGGCGAAACAATTGTAACACACAATAAATTGAGTCCAGATGCATCACTGATTTTTGGTTTTTTTATACTATATATATATATATATATATATATATATATATATATATATATATATATATATATATATATAAGAATTCAAGGGTAAGATATTGCCTAGATAAATGTATCCACATTATGCGTTTTTGTACGAAT
Source organism: Eledone cirrhosa (assembly GCA_964016885.1). Lineage (NCBI taxonomy): Eukaryota > Metazoa > Mollusca > Cephalopoda > Octopoda > Eledonidae > Eledone > Eledone cirrhosa. The sequence continues at coordinate 393,581,826 of OZ024741.1, forward strand.
AAGAAGATCTAAGGGAAAAGATGCTATAAGATCGATTGTTACTATCCACACACATACATATATATATATATACAGAGATACATTGCCAAAGAAAAATCGGATAGCAAGCCAAAGAACTTACTTAATAATGGTAAAATTTCAATTATTTTCGAATTGGAAAGCAAGAAATAAAACTTACTTAATAATGGTAAAACTCCAAGATTTCAGTATTTTATACAACACTGTTTCATGAGTGGAAAATAGATTGGCAAAACTATAAGATGAAACACTCAATTATCAGTAGACATTTTTATCTTACTAAATACAATATATGACTCATCTCCATATCTTCAAAACAGGTTTTGAATGCACATGGAGAGGGAACGTAATAATATGAGGATACAGACGGGCCACCAGAAATATCAGTGTGTCTACAAAGAATCAGCTCTACAAACATTTACTGTTAGGATCAGACAATATGATTAATTACTTCACATATTAATCAATACTTTAGTGCATTGTCAGGACCAGGTATGCAGATACTATTGCATCTAAATTCAGAGAACTCCCTCAGCAAACTGAGCACATTGAGACGAGTAGAGATTGTTTAGCGCAGCAGTTTGTGCATCAGCTGTCAAGTGCTACTGATGAAAGAGGCTTGCATTGGCGCTGGATGGCAGGCAGGAGAACCCCTTAGTTCAATCAAGAGGTGAAAGATGCCATCTGAGCAAAGAAGAAGGTTTACAAAGCTTGGCTTAGAAAAAAGTACCCCCTTCTTGCACTTGCGGTACAAGCAGGGAAGAAGAATCGCAGCAGAGACAGTAAAGGTGGCGAAAGTTAAGACATGAGAGGTCTTTGGGGTTAAGCTGGAATCCAACTTCAGATCAGTAAATAAAGTGTTCTGGCAGACCATCCAAACAGTGTGGTGCCATTTTCGCCTTGGATGCAGAGCAGCTGACCAAATATTTACACTGCGGCAGATATTCGAGAAACTGGGAGTATTGTCAAGAGGTATATTTTTGTTTTGTCAACCTTGAAAAGGCATATGACCACATTCCTCGGGACCTGCTGTTGGAGGCTCTGCAGGAGTATGGGATCAATGGTCAGCTCCTTGCTACCCTGATGTCTCTATACAAATTCCCAACTATTTGTGCTTGGATAAATGGTGCTAAATTGAAACTATTCAATCTGGGAGTCAGACTCCACCAAGCGTGCATATTGTCACCTCTCCTGTTCAGTATTTACATGAACAGGATTAATGTCCTTTCAAGGAAGCTTGTGCAATGCACTCTACATGTAAATGGAGTTCCACTGAAGCAGGTAGAGAAGTTCAAGTATCTTGGGGCAATGTTCACCAGTAATGAAAGGCAGAAAGCTGAATTAAGTACAAGAATTGCAGGGGCTGGTGCAGTAATGTGCCAGCTTCAGCATTCAGTAATCAGAAGAAGGGAGGTAGGTGTAAAAGCCAAACTCGCTATCTTCAATTCAGTATTTGTGCCACCCCTTACCTATGGTCATGAATCTTGTGTAATGACCGAAAGAAAACAATTGCAAACACAAGCGGCCAAAATGGGGTTCCTCTGAAGGGTTTTCAGAGTAACGTTACTTGATAGTGGGCATAGCTCAGAGATCAGACAGTCACTCCAGTTAGAGCGGCTACTTCTCCGAATTGAGAGATCACAGCTCTGATACTATGGGCATGTGGTTAGAATGTCTCAGGAAAGAATCGCTGGACAGATTTCATGGGCAAAACCAACCAGCAAAAGACTTAGGGGTAGACCCCAAGTAAGATGGTTCGATAACATATACATCACAGATTTCATGCACCAGGACAGAACAGATTGTGATTTTATGCCTTGGTTCCTGTTTCCACAATGGACTCAACCCCCCTCCCCAATTTCTTTAATCTTACACACATATGTTTATTCTTATTTCTCTACCCCTTGCCACCATCACGTTTACCCTGTCCATTGTCACACACATGTGCATACATTCCTATGGCTCTTATGGTCAGATACATACACTCTTACAGCTTATATAGACCAACAAAATACTCACACCTCTATATTTACCTTCACAGTTCTGTACACACACCCTTATATACACATACTTTTGCTCATGGCTTCGTACTTACAAGCACGCAGACACATTCTTTTACTTACATATGTGCACACATATCTTCTTAGGTTTGTACCAACGTATAATAACACACACACACACATGCATCCGCACGTACACACACATAACTCTATATTCAAAACGTATTTTTTTCCCTGTCAGGTAGAAGCGCTCCATCATGTACTTTTCTAAAAAAATATATCATACACAAAACGCCAGCATCAACAGTTTTCCAAGAGATGGCAACATGAATGGACCTGTTATTTTGCCCTAAAAGATTTTTTCCAATTCCGCCCTGCCCGTCCCCTCAATCTTTCTAATTTGTCATTCTTTCTTCTGATGAAGGACTAGCGTCTGAAATGTTAAGACCCTCTTCCTGCTATTTCAAGCGTTAAACTAATATATTTCTTCCATATACTGTACCATATGTGTTATTTCTGTTTACCTTTTACATATATATTATAATATCATCATCACCTTTTTACGTCCATTTTTCCAGACTAGGTTAGATGAGTTGTCCCGTTGTGGGCAATGCTAGGTCAGGTGATCATGTCTTGCTCATACAGATCTGATTTTGGTCTGGTTTCTGCAGCTGGATGCCCTTACATGAACCTTATAGCAGTGTGTTCAGTGTGCTTTTATTGTGTAGATCAGCAGTATGGAGGCTGACATGCTCTTGACACACCAAAAGCATCCTCCCAACTCTTTGTTTAGCAAGCTTTCTACAGCTGGATCAACCACTTTACAGTGTGTACTGGGTGCATTTATCATGTTGATCACCAAACACTAGGGAGGTTGTGTCTTTGACACAACTAAAGTGTCCTCTCAGCCCTTTTAGGCATGGTTTCTACATTGGGGTGCTCCTCCTATCACCAACCACCTAAGTTTTTGTAATATCTCATTAATATTCTATTGTGGTAGGATGGAAGAAAATGTTCAAAGGCAATTTATTACATAGGGGCATCATTTACCCTTTGTAACTTTCTTCATGTGTTTTTCTTAACATAGCTTTAATCCTTATTTTTGGAAATTTCAATATGGCACTCTGTTATATTGAAATTTATCTACAAGATTTTTACGAGAAACAAAATTGATATCTCAGTTTTGTTTTCCCCATTCACTATTATTAATAGAAGATCCATTTTTCATGCTGATTGATTGATAAGTATTTGAATTTAGGTCTCTAGCAAGAACTTTCAATGATTCAAGTTTATCTCTTTGAAAGATATCCTTTTCTTCATTTTTCCTATTCGAGATGCCCATTATGATTATCATGTTTAATACTATGATAACATTTTAAAACTTGATACCATGATTATGTGTTGAGGAATATAATAGAATGTTTAATTTCTAAAAATGTTATATGCAGAAAGGAAGATCATAAAGTAGAAAAGGAATGAACTTCTTTCTTGGCTTTGCCTAAATTTACCTTGATATAATACATATAAATAAAATCTGCCAAGCATTTCAATGGAAAGTAAACCTTTGAGAAATATTCCATGATTAGGAGAAAAAATTAATTCATTGTGTAATTCAGACACCACAATTTCTTCTTCTTCTTCTTCTTCTTCTTCTTCTTCTTCTTCTTCTTCTTCTTCTTCTTCCAGCGAGTCCTGTCAGAAGCAACCATCTTCAACAGATCCAGCTGGATCCCCCAAAAGAGACCAGCTGAGCTCATGGATGTTATCCAGCCATCTTGCTGGGTCTCCTACTGGTTGGTTTTTACCCATAAAATCTGTCCAGTGATACTTTCCAGAGACATTCTAACCACATGCCTGTAGTATTGGAGCTGTGATCTCTCAATTCAGAGAAGTAGCAGCTCTATCTGGAGTGATTCTCTAATTTCTGAGCTACACACTTTCCTGTAGAATAATAAATTAATTTAAACCCATGCTAGCGTGAAGAGTGGATGTTAAATGATGATGATGATGATCAGAAATAATTTGTTTCTACTTTTGGCACAAGGCCAGCAATTACCCAGTACATTACTGGTACTTTATTTTATCGACCCCGTAAGGATGAAAGGCAAAGTTAACCTTGGCGGGATTTTAACTCAGATCATAAAGGGGCATAACTCTATGCTACAAAGCATGGCGTCCGACTCTCTACTGATACTGCCAATCCATCAGAAATAATATACACAATATATCTTTGATAATTTCAGAATGCTTTCTTTAAATTTCATGATCAATTTTTCTGTTAATTTTAAATGTAAGTTGTGGTTAGACATCTCGAAAAGAAAATTAAAAGCTTACTTTTAGATTTTTTAAAACCTATAACATGAGTGCAGAATTATGATTATTACACAGTGTGAAATAGAGTAACATTTAAAGATATATTTTATATATTAGATATTTAAACAAAAGATTACAAAGGAAAGAATTGAAAAGATATTCTTGTACCATCAAATATTTTAGTTGGAATGAAATTTACTCACCAAAACCAAAACGACAACAGCAAAAGAGTAGTAAATTGAATCTCTGCAAAGGGGCCACCATGACAAAGACACAGCCTACAAATAATAAAACTTCTTAGTATAAGCCATTAATCTCCATAATTTCTAAAATATATGTAAGCTAGCATAATTACATTACAATACAAAGAAAACTAGCAATATAAGTTTTAAGTTATGATATTCACAGATGTATGTATATATATCATCATCAAAGACAAGGCTGTGATACTGTTCAATTAAAGAAATTCAAATATGGCGGAGCATTTGGAAACCCAGCTATCCAAAGAAGGTAACAAAGGGAAATGGCAGAAATCAGGCAGTGATTTTGACGACAATTTTAGGGAACAAAGTGTCATCATCATCATCATCATCGTTTTTATGTTCGCTTTTCCATGCTTGCATGGGTTGGATGGGTCTTTCTCAGCATGGCATCTCTCCACTTGTCACGTTCCTTCGTCATCTCCACTGTCATCTTAGCAATTTGAGGTTCGCTCTCATAAACCTCTTCTCAGGTTTTTTTGGTCATCTTCTACTGTGGCTTCCTTCCACTGGGATTTCCTGGCATTTCTTCCCACATCGGTCATTATCCATGTGCATCACTTGTTCATACCAATGCAGTCAGTCTTCTCTCCTGCACACCACATCGAAGTCCCCTTAAACTTAGCTTTTCTCTTAGTCATTCAAGCTCTGCCTTTCTCTCACAATTACATCCAAAGAAACATGGTTGCTTCGTTTCTCTCCAATCTATGCATGTCCTCTGCAATCACAGTCCATGTTTCACTACCATGCATTATCGCGCATTGCACACAGGTGTCATACAGCCTTTCTTTTGTATGTAGGGAGAAACCTTTTGTTGTCAGCAGTGGGAGTAGTTCTCTTAACTTCTTCCAACCTATCCTTATTCTAGCTATTATACTCTTGGCGCATTGCCCTCCGCTGCTAATTAGGAGACCTAGATAGCAGAAGCTATCAACCACATCTATGAATCTTTCATGTAACTGGAAAAGGTTTATATCATTAGCACTATTCCTCTTGATTTCTCCTGTGCATCTTCTACAAGCAAAGTTCTCCCTTCCTGTTAGTCTACTCGTTATCTCTTTACATCTTTTGTGAACCCAAGATTTACATTGTGTATATTGTATGGAGTTTATGCCTACTCCTTTTCTGCATATTGAACATGGCCACTTCCCTGGGGTATCTGGGTCCTATCTTCTCTCCTACTCACTAGCACTTTAGTTTTGGCTAAGTCTACTCTCAAACTAAGTTTACTCCAAATTCAATTTCCATAATTGGAATTTATTCTCTAGTTCTTTTTTGGTTTCAGTTATGAGGACCAAATCATCTGCATAGAGAATTTCCCTGTGTAGCCCGTTTTAAACTCCTCTGTTATGGCTTGAAGAACTATGATGAACAACAGTGGGCTAAGAACTGAACCTTGATGAACTCATACCTGTACCTTGAATTCCTTGCTAAACACTTTACTGACAGTTCCTCTGTACATAGCTTGCACTACTCTCACAAGCCATTCTTCTTCATCTAATTTCCTTAAGGACCACCAGATAATAGATCAAGGTACTCTGTCAAAGGCCTTCTCTAGATCAACAAAAGTTAAATATAGTGGTTTATTTTTGGCTATGAACTTCTCTTGTAGTTGCCTCACTAAGAAGAGGTCATGTGTAGTACTATTTTGACTCTTTCCCTAATTAGCTGCGCTATAACTCTTTCTGTCACTTTCATAACTTGGTCCATTAGTTTTATTCCTCTATAGTTGCTCCTCTCTAGGGCATCACCTTTGCCCTTGTAGCAATTTACAATTGTACTGCTGCGCCACTCATTAGGTATGACACTGCCATGTATTTCTTGATTTACTAGCTTGACTCCTACCTCTCCCAATGCTTTTAGCATCTCAGCAACTATTTCTGATGTCTTGCAGCTTTACCATTTTTCATCTCCTTGATTGTGTCTTTGTCCCTAAAACTATAAACTTCAATAGCTGGTCCTTCCTTTGGGTAAGTTGTGGGTAGTTTCTCTTCCTCCTATTCATTCTCTACTTTGATCAATTTATATATAACTTCTAAAATAGATGAAAGCTAGAATGCTTACATCACAGTGCAGTTTATTCCTTACTCTCTCTATAATGTATCACATGAGGTGGAAGTTGTGTATGGATCTGGTCGGGATTGTGCACATCTGCACTCCCCCTACCAGGACCTCGACAATAAGCACCAACCTCATTGCTAGCACCTTGGCCTAAATCTTAAACTCAGTATTTAGTAGAGTTATGGGCCTTCAGTTATCTAAAATGTCCCTCCTGTTCTCGTCTTTCCTTTTCAGCGTTACTCTGCCCCAACTCACAGAACTGAGAATTCTCCCATTCTGCTGCCAGTTGCAGTAGATAGCTTTGAAGACATTGGAGAACAAGTCTTGTATATCTATGTAAAGCTCAAAGGGTAAACTATCCTAACTTGGCAATATGCATCTCGTATGGTTGGCTAAGGCTTCCTGAATTTTGGCTGCTGTTATTGGCTTTTGCAGTACTCTGCATCAGTTGCTGACAGTCTTGATAGGCTGTCAAGGTATGAAAAGCCTATCTATATACGATCTAGATGACCCTATGCGGTTGGCCCAGGCTCATACTGGAACTTTCAGGAAATCTTGTCAGTATTTGTCAAACAGTTGCAACTGCCTGATGAGGTTTTTCAGGCTTTTTCACCAAAGCTTGTATCTGCTACTCCTACTGAAACCAACCCAGCATGCATTGAAGATGCTGTTCCAGTTCCCTGATAACAGTAAAGAACAAGATTTTCATAGAAAGGCTTCTAGATGCCTGAAGAAACCCGACTGTCCAGCCGCAGTCGAGGTGTAGATGGCAACCAGTCTTAAAGGCACCACTTTCACTATTGTTCATGTTTGGGACCACGAGCTTACCATCTAAGTCCAGGTCCAGGAAGATTGTCTGTACCTTGAGATTCAGACCTTTCTAAAACAGCACCGCTACTCTGTCCCTCATTCCAGGCTGACTAAGAGATACAAAGATCTCATAGTTGTCATAATGGCATGCATTTTGGAAATTCTGGTCTCACTGATGGCAGTCACATTCATATCTAGTGACCAGAGGTCATTCAGCGAGGGACCTTATTTCCAGGATGCTGTTGAAGATAGGTGGTTTGACCACCATATTTTGTGGGGTTTCCTATGGGAACTCCTCTAAAAGCCTACCTGTAGCTCTTACATTAGGGATTCTCACGTCATACAGGGTTTTATAAGTTTCAAGTGGCACTCCCACTGTCATTAGTATCTCTGCCACTTTGAAGATGCTGGTCTCAAACAGCTCCCCTTCTCTATCAATATTTTTGCTTCATGCTACGATGGCCATCATTTCTTGGCTGGCCATTTTTACTGCCATGTAGTTTGGTGTATATGTGGTTAGTTGTTGGGTAGTGTATGTTTGCATTTGATTGGTTTTGCTGCTAATGGTAACAGTGAGAGTGTTGGTTTTGGTGGTGCTTGAGTTGTTACGGATGTGTCTGTATTTGTTGTGTGTGTGTGGTCTCTGCATTTTTTCTTTGTGAGTGTGGAATTACTTTGAGATGAGGAGGTGGCTGTGTCTGTGGAATCTATTTCAGATGTTAGTGGGTGTGTATTTGTGTGCTTTTGTGTTTAGAAGAGACGGAGAGAGAAGGAGAAGGAGAGCTTTTGGGACAGAAACCCTGGAATCTGTTGTTGTTGTTGGTTTTGTTGTTGCTGGTGATGTTGTAGGTGCTGCAGTTGCTATTTTTGTTGTTGCTGTTGAGGTCCCAGTGTTGGCAGCAAGGGGACCCTGTGATTCCCCATCTTCTGTTCAGAGAAAAAGGCTCTTAGGTGTTTGATTTTCCCGCAAAAATGACAGCGGCGGACGTTTTTCCCCTCAACGATAACACTTATCTTCATGCCACCTGGAAAGCGAACAAGATCTGAGATCTTTCCAATTTTCTTTAGTTCGATCTGGAGAAGTATCTCCAGACTGATCCCAGACCTATTCTCCCTCCAGATCCTCTTTACCTCATGGAGTGTTTCATTTCTCTCTAACATTATGCATGCTAGGATTCACCAGGTGTCTATTTCTGGTGGGATCCCAACAATATAGATATTGATCTTCCTTCTTCCTATGTGAGAGGGAAACACAATAAATTGGTTTGTTTTGCAAGGGAACCACAGAGTACGTTTTTGAAAGAGTCTTGCTACAGAAAATCCCTAAGATGCTCTCAAATTGCTTGGCTCTTGCCATATGTTGGATGTCTGGCATTAAGCTTTTCAGAGATGCTTCCACCTGGAATGGTGGGGGCCAATTCTAGCTTTTGGGACTTAATGCCAAAACATCTATATGTGAGAATTTTTTCTGTTGCTGCCAAGACCTCCAGCAGAATATTTATGTTGGCCCAAGTTTTATCAACTTTTACTAGTTTGGTTGCCTGAGTCAAACATTCCTCTCCCCTAGTGATGTCCATGTGGAATAGTTCCATAGTCTTTGCAGCTGCTGCTGCAAGCATGCGTTTGTTGTTGATTGTATTGCTGTTGTTGTTGTTGCTGCTGTTGTTGTTGCTGTCATTAATGTTTCGGGTGTTGCTGTAGTGGTTGCTGTCGTTGATGGTTCTGATGTGTTTGTTATATTTGCTGATGATGTTGTTGGTGACTGTGGCCTTGTTGTCTGTAGAGGTGGTGGGAGTCACTGTCATGGTACAGCTGGCTGAAAGCGGAGGGGCAAGTTTCCTCCATTTATTAACGCTTGTAAGCATGAAAAATGAAAATAAATTTTTAATATTTGCGCCAACAGTCCAAATACAATGGGGTCTCCTTTTCAGAGGGTAATGTCCTTTTCAGAGGGTAATGTCCTTTTCAGAGGGTAATGTCGATGTCCTATTGACAGTTTGTGACAAAAATATAACAATGAATATTATGTAAACATATGAAAATTAACAAAACTTATGGAGCAAAATGTACACACGCCTTGACAGACTGAACAACAATAATAATAATTGTTTCTACTTTAGGCACAAGGCCAGCAATTACCCAGTGCATTAATGAAAACAAAAATAGAAATACTAATAACAAGTAATAACAAAAATAATGGTAATACTAATAATTATGGTAATAATAATAGTAATTATAATAACAAAATAATAAGTTAATGATAATAAATAAGGTAAATATTTTCAGAGTAAGGACTAAAGGTATGGAAATCGTTGTCATACATAAGTATGGGCTTACAAGTGTGGATGTATGTGTTACCAAAAGATATAGACTATTTACTACATCATGACATATAACATCTGCATATTGTTCATACTATCTGTTAGGATACAATATTGGGCTGTAAATATAAGAATGTATAATTTATGTTTAGATTGTTTTGTTTAAAATACATTCGTTGACATAAAAGATTTCCAAAGCTTCAGCAACACAAAGATCACAAGGTCTTTTATTGTGTTTATAGGATCTGGTTTTAGCTAGAAACTCCCAGCATAACCTATATCTCATATTTTTGTCTTTTAAACTCCAGATAAAGGTCAAAGGTAAAGGTAAAATCATATTCTTTTAAAGGATATCAAAATTAATTTGAATGCATAGATAAATGCTGTTAACTCTATGTAAGCCTTATTAGTTGTGGATGTATCAACCTTACATTTATAAACTATATTACTTGTTAAAGTCATTATTAATACAATTACAGCTAAAAACTAAGTTTAGGGCTAGGTAACTTAGCCAAGCTAGATGCAGTGATGGTGTGTGTGAGGTTGTGAGTTGTGAAATAAAATATTTTAACTGTGTTTCTGTTAAAAATCTTATGATATTTATGTACTAAAGGGAAATGCTTCATAATTAATGTAAGGAAAGCTTTAGCTATATGTGTGGCCACTTTCATATTATATGAGGGGTTATACTATACAATGCGTCTAGATCTATATTTCTTAATTTTGCATTTGTACATAGTGTATTCTACCTTATTTAGAAATCTGTTCCGAGCCAAGCTTCATTGTAATATGTGAAATGATTGGTGAAGAGATGTTCATTAGCTGATAAATGAGAAAGCCTTTTTGACCAGATTTTTAGTTATATTGGCTGGATGGTTAGAATGCTTACTAATGTAATTTAAAGTGTCATTGGGCTTTCTACACAGGTAGTACAGTCTGTTCGATATACTGAGTGCCACATCGAGGAAATTCACCACAGATAGATAAGTGACCACTTAAAAAAAACGATAAGCTCCTTTCTAAACCTATCAATATCTCGAGGTCCGCACATACTTATAGTTGAAAGACCATCATCATGATACAGACCCCCTCCACTCGACATTGGGGAATTCATCCTTAATAGAGAAAAGTAAAAATAGATGAATTGCTGGCATCCATGCTCTTGTCGAAAGGAGTACTATTTGATTTCTTTAACAAAATAGAGATTTCAAAGTTTATCACAGACTTACGAGCATCTATAATGACATCAACTTCGAAATCCTTAATCTCTGTAACCATTTTGGTGAAATTAATAGTTCTAAAAAGGAGTGGTAAGGTGATGGAAGAATAGTGGTTGTTGATGTAGAATTGGATAAAGTGACAGTGTTCCTTGTTATGTATGTACCTAAATCAATCAATCACCATGAAAGAATTATTCCACAAGGCTAAAGGGGCAATATTTCTAATTTGGGGTATGATTATATCTAAAATTCTTTCACTAAGCCTACCTAAATCAGACCTGGTGGGGTTAATGGGCCGAATAGATGAATTGTTATCAAAATTCAATTTATGATCCTTCAGAGTAAAATGAGGAGTAACACACACATATATATACATATTATCATCATCCTTTTATGTTTACTTTCTATGCTGGCAGTAGTTGGACGAGTTGTCGTGGTCAGGTTGGATGTTTTTTCATGGTCAAAAGAATAAGCAAGTCAAGGATAACGTCTTGCTAGCATAGAAGAGAATCGTTCAAGGTTCTGTGCAGTAGGGGTGATCCCAGAATCATATAATTTTGAAGCAACCTTTTAAACTACACAACTATGCCTGCAGCCCTTCATAGCATCAATTGGTGAAACGGATGTCATAGATATAAGTACCCAATTTTAATTGCAATATCATCTGGTAAAATATTTCACCTCTGGTTCAATGTTACTTTCTAACTTTCATATCCAACTTATCAACTTGCAAGTAAATGATTTATATGTATGCAGGAAATATTACTGTTCAGTTGAGCAAAGGATATTATAAACATATTCATATAGTTATAAGTATTTAAAAAAACGTGAAAAAATGATGGAATCTACTAAAATTTCATGAATGTAGTGATGCAGGTAAACAAAGTATTAATTTTTATGAATGTTTCAGACATATGGATGACAAAACATCAATACATTTCAGTAAGACATTTTCTTAGAGGAAGTGATTTATTTCTGCAGGTGTCTGAGACAGTAATATCTCCGAATGGTTATTTTACTACATCTGATTTAGTATTTCAGAAATGTAATTCTGTCTCTTTACAATTAATAGAATAATACAAAATCTAAGCTTATAACTTTATTCTTAAAAGTGTTAGTTACTAATAAATATACATAATTATTTATCAGTATATAAACTCCTAAAATTGTTGACCTTGTGCCTAAATCAGAAATCATTACTTATCAGTGTATAAGTCACATCTATTCTTTTGAAACTTAACTTTAAATATGAAGAAATGTTCAGAAGGAAAGGGACTGTACCAAACAGAAACACCAGAACAATAGCAGTAATTCAGCTGAGCCCAGGAGAAAGACTCTAAGCCATCACACAATCTTATAGATATGAACTGATAAAAATAAAATAGTAACATTTATATAATAATAATGTACAGAACTTATAGAGTGGGGGCTCCAGCCAGTACATCTGTCTAGGGGCCAAAGATCCCAGAAACAGCCAGTGAATATATGATCCACCCCAACACAAAAAAGGAGATGCACTAAGACTTCCGGAATTTTATGAAGAGCCCCAAAAGCAGTCTCATTTTGCCTTGGAAAATATCTCACAGGTTTGATGATATATACATAATGGCTGCATTTCAGCACCCTTTGACCTTTTCTCATACATGAATGGCATGAACATGACCTTTTAGCCCTTGCAAGGACTTAGATTCCTTGTTGTATATGCTGCAGTGAAAGAAAAAAGAAAAGGCCATGTTCACACAACACGTGAAAGTTGTTTAGATCAAGTGGTGTCTGTACTTGAAACTCTTTTAAGTGAAGAAAGGTCTTGCACTGGACTAATCCTACTCTCCGCTGAACAACGGTGACAGGTATCCAAAAAGAAGAATAGGTCAACATCATTAGCTGCCATCGAGTTGCAGGTTTTACATCAGTGTTTTATTTCTCCTAGAATGATATCCCAACAAGAACTAGGGATCTTTCACACCTGGTGGGCTACATCATCATCATCATCATCATCATCATCACTTAGATGACAAGCAAACTAATAGGAAAGGAAGTATGTAGTAGATGTTTAAGGTCAATTGATAGTAAGAATGCCACTGATACAAGCCTTTTCCAATCTCAGGAAGGATCCATAGAGGTGGTTGATGACTTATACCTAGGTGATATAATTAACAGTGGAGGAGGGTCCTCCATGAGCATAGTAGCTAGAATAAGAACAAAAATGGAAGCTGTTTAGGGAACTACTATCCTTATTGACAACAAAAGGTTTCTCTCTATGAATTAAAGCTCAGCTGTATGATGCCTGTGTGCAAAGTGTGATGTTGCATGGTAGTGAGACATGGGCAGTGAAAGCAGAGGATATGCAAAGGCTGGAGAAAAATGCAGCAAGTATACTTCAATGGACGTACAATGTTAATGTGTGAAAATGACAAAGCATGGATGAACTGATGGAGAAACTGGGTACAAGAGAAATCATAAGTAGTGTGCATGAGAAGAGACTGTGGTGGTATGGACATGTGATGTGCATGGATGATGGTTGCTGGGTGAAGAAGAGCCAAGAAATCCAGGTGGAGAGAATATCAAGGAAAACCTGGGTGGGGGTGCTGAGAGCTGATCTCAAATCGCTGAAGCTTATAGAGGAGATGATAATGAAGTGTAACATGTGGAAAGATGCTATGCTGGAAAAGATCCATCCCCCTTTGCAAACGTGGAACAGTAGATGTAAAATGATGATAATGTTGATTATAATTAATTTGATCCTATTCCTGAATATTGTTACAGTTCTTAGATATTATTAGACTATTTATGTTTTTTCTTCTCATCTCAGAACTGTAGAAACATATCATATGTTGATCTTTGAACCACCTGTTTTATTGTCATATCCTATAATTTCAAATGATACTTTTAAAAACGGCTTGTCAGTTTAACATTTAATAGTTTTAATTTAAGTTATTCATGTATGTATAAATTGTAGCATTTAGCAGGGAAATTTTTGAACAACAATTACCTGTACAGTTACAAGTCCACATAAACCAATCACAAAAAGTATATTGAATACTGCTGATCCAACGATTGTCCCAACTCCGACATCTCCTTTTGTAACAAACACACCTAAAAGAAGTAAAAATTAATAAATGTAATATTATAGAATGAAAGTGTGCTTTAAATGACAGTAATCCAAGAATTTAAGCTACATTCTAGTGATTTTACTATTCTTTAAGTAAAATAGTATATTGCTATTCTCCAAATAATTGATAAATATTTAGAAACATTAAAAAATCACCCAAAATTATCGTATATACTCAAACATAAGTTAACCCACTATTTTATGTGAGAAATGGACAAAATTCCAAACCCCATTTATAAGCTGAGGCAGCTAATGAACACTTAATATTTGGATAAGGCAGTTTCGAAATTCTCATGAGTGGAGAATATATTTGTGAAGTTTTAATATTTTGATGTTGAGAATGTTTTAAATGTCATTTAAAGTATAGATTTTGTTTCAGAACTCCATTATGTAATGATTTAAAAAAATAAATTTCCAAGTTTTCTTGGAATACATAAAAAACAATAGGAAAAACGAATTTCACATTGAAAGCGAAAATATTCTAGTACCACATTTATGTAGAATATGAAGCTGGGTAAATTTTTACCTCAAATTTTAATAACCCCCCCCCCTTCCAATTTTACCATCGATTCTTTTTTTGTCATATATTTCTCAGCTTATGGTAATTTTAAAATGTGTTTGCATTTCTCATCTAATGGATTTGTATCAAATTCTATTCACAATTCAGTATATCCCAAAAGTGACATGTCCCAGAATAGAATAATTAATTAGTATTAACAGTGGATTGTCAGAACCATTAGAACGTCGAGCAAATGCTTAGCAGTATATGTTTTAGCACTTTACATTCTGAGTTCAAATCTCGTCAAGGTCAACTTTGCATTACATCCTTCCGTGGGTGACAAAATAAAGTACCAATCAAGTACTGGAGTGATTTAATTGTCTTTCTTTTTACTCCAAATTTGCTGGCCTTGTGCCTAAATTTGAAATCAGTATTAACACATACATATAATATAAGGAAACATTGACATAGTTATGTTATGTTCGAATGTCTCTTGTAACACATTATAAAGTGAAAGCATAAAGTTAGAATGATATATTTTTTTTGCTATTTAGTCAGGAAACAAAGAGCAATGTCCATGACCACTTTCAAAGCCTCCATAACTGATGAGAGAGAAGGAAGATGGCATCCTTAAACTAGAAATTTGACCTGAATAGCTGCAAAAGTGTAGACTTCAATAAAGGCACTCAAAAGTTATATGGGGATGTTAAATAAAGCACTATATTAATTCTACCACCCCAAAAAATGAAAATAGATTTCATCTTACTGAAGCTGATGGTCATTTAATGTAAAAACCTGAACAATTTCAAAGAAGACTTTATTAGATGAGACTAAGAATGAATATGTACTGCAGTGAATCCAATTTCCTCTTTTCATTTAAAACTATTATACAACCAAACAGTATCATACAACCAAAGTAAAAAACATTACTTTCTATTTCTACTTCACTCAAATGAAAGACTGAAATATTAGATTCTTCACTCCTTAGAGAAACTTATTAAACTGTTCTATGAACTTTCCATAGCATTATTTACTTTGTCAAGATTTTGGTGATCACATAGAGCAGATATTTTTCTCATTGAAGGCCGAAAATATTTGTCTGCATCTGTTAGTTATAACATCAAGTAATTTTATAAAAAGTTTCTTTAGTGTAGCTCCTGCATAAATGTTCACTAGTTAACAAGGAAGCTGAGTTTGTTATAAATCTCTTCTGACTGTGGCTATTACTGGAGTGAAGTAAGGAACTACCTAAAATCCTGATAGATTAAGCAACACAGAGCCAACAAAAGATCCTTTATATGGTTGTTCAGCCTGAAATACTCTCAAATTATACGTCTCTTTAAAAATGGAAGCACAGGTGGCCTATTGCAAGATAACAGTTAAGCAGAGTTTTAAATTGAATGAATGAGAAAAATATGTCTTTTATAGTCCTATAATTTTAAAATATAATTCCTATAAATTCTTTAAATCATTTCCCTCTACTTCCCTTTTTGTAATAAAGTAAGGAGTGCGGGACTGCGTCCAGAATATATATTTTTTATCCCGGTTGTAAAATAAGTTGGATTACTTTGAATAAATAATGAATGAATATTACATAATTTATCTACTAAATTTCGTTATTCTTGATTAAATATATTTTATTACTTATTTAAAGATTCACTTCTTTAAAATTTTCAAATGTCAACACTTCCGGTTAGCGATCACTTTAATAAACATTCATATATTTCCGTTACTAATTTTTTTCCTAATGTAGTTTATATATAATATTGTCTTTTTTTAATGTATCATGGATTACTTTACTGATTACATAAGACAATGTAACACAGACTTTGTTCAATTTCTGTGTATATTGTCAATTCTACAGTGGTAGGCCCCTCATCTGGGATGTCACATATTGTGACACCTTCCCCAGCAGCAACCTGGTGTGCTCGGCTATCAGCTCAGGTGTCCCTATTCATCAGGCCGAAGTGAGCAAACTGACAGATTTGTAGTTGAGCTTGTGGCAGTGGAGACTTCTGGCGTTCTTAGCACTCCACTCCACAACCCTGCTTACTGCTATCAGGGCAGAGTTGCCTACCCACGAGTGTGAGCCCCTTGAGTGGAGTGGCTGTTCCAGCATGTCTCCCTCACCATCCTCTGGGGCAGTGTCTTTTCCATTCTGTCTGCCAGAACTCACAAGTAAAAAGTATCAAAGAGATGATTGGAACTTTAATATACATTTTATTTTCCTCTGTTCCATTCTTTATATGAACAAGTTCAATAATTTGCATTAGACTGTTTGTTTGTTCATTCTTTTATCCTTTCATTCTTGTGTACTTCTATATATATATATTTACTTCTATAAGTATATGTATTTCATTTAAATTCTAAGTCAATCATTTGTTTCCAGTTTTTGAATATTGAGATGTTGCCCTAAAATATAAGTATCATGCTGGTTGTTAAAAAGCAATTGTTAATATGATTTGATTGTTTCAAATAAGTGATATCTAACATTGAAAATTACAATAAGTTGAGGTTACAAAAGAAAAGAAAATTATCTCACCGATTATAGACGTAAATAGTTCTGGTGCAGAACTTCCAGCAGCCATAAATGTGGCACCAGCAACATCTTCTCCAAAGCCAAGAGTCTGAAAAAATATTACAATAATTTACAATATTGGAGTCAACAAAACAAAATAAAATTTATATTCTAACAAACATATAATCTTCCATTGCTCAGTGAATATGTAAATGGCAGTAATAGTACTAATTTGAAAATAAATGTTTTGATCTTAAATCAGTTCAGATTCTTGCTGTAAACAAATCTTCCCAGCACCACAATGAAATTGTGAGACATGTTAAACTGGAAATTGTGAGACTTGCTCATAATCTCCCAGTTTCTTTGTCCATTCTCTTTAGATATATGAAATTCATGTTATTTTCCTTACATTGTATTTTCTATGTGTGTGATAACATACATGCATACATACATGCATACATACATATACATGCATACATACATACATACATCAACCAAGACGCAGTGTGGCTAAAAGAAATCCAAAAGAACTATTGCTCCTACACTACAACAAAAACATACAAAATAAGTGAGGGTAACCTTGAGACTGTGATAAGAAAACTCCAAGATAAGAAAACACCAGGAAGGGACATGATTGTCGGCTACTGGTACAAAAAACTGATATTCTATCGGAGGTATCTTAGCACAAACATTACTGGTCCCCAAGAACAAAGACACCCACTTGGCAAAATACTACCGACCCATTGCATGCTAGAACCTGATGTATAAGATGTATACAGCTTGCCTTTCTCCAAGATCACTGTGAAAATAATAACATCATCACAGATGAACAAGCAGCTGGAAAGAAAGGTGTTTGGGGATGTGCTGAACAACTCCTAATCAACAAAACTGCGATGTCGGAGGTGCAACAACTTAGGAGGAATATATCTACAGTCTGACTGGACTACAGGAAAGCTTTCAATTCTGTTCTCCACTCTTGGATGATAGAGGCCCTCCAACTTGCTAAAGTCCCAGACATTATTATCAGACCCATAGAGAAGCTGTCTTCTTCTTGGGCTACTATCCTAAAGTTAAAGACAGAGAAGGAGAACTCTATTTTCACTGATAAAATAGAATATCACAGGGGTATATTTCAAGGAGACAGTCTCTCTGTGATATTATTTATCCTGTCATTAAACCCCTTGTCCTTTCTGCTCACAGGAGGACAGAAATACGAACCTAACCCATAATTTCTTTGTGGATGATCTGAAACTCTATGCCAAGAACATGGATGGGATGAAGAAAAATCTTGACCTGGTTACAGCATTCTCAAGGGATATAGGAATGGAGTTTGGCCAAGATAAATGCTCATATATGACTGTAAAGCGGGGAAAAACAACAACCCAATCTAGCAACATTGTCATCAATGGCCTAACTGTTTCACCGATATCTGATGAGGACTGCTACAGATACCTGGGGATACATGAGAACATATCCTATAATGGTATCTGTAATAAAGATCACATAACCAGGGAATACTACACCCGATTAAGAAAAATATGGTCATCAGAACTCTCTGTGCACAACAAAACAGTGGCTCACAATGTGTTTGCTGTGCCTGTCCTAACACCAACGTTTGGAATATTCAATTGGACGATAGACGAAATCTGAGCAGTTGATGTTGGAACTCGAAAAATACTAAACAGTACCGGAAACTTCCACATCAACAGTGACATAGACCGCCTTTACTTGAAACATAAGCAGGGAGGCAGAGGCCTAACATCAGTCCAGACAACATTTGAATGTCGCATCATATCTCTCCGACAACATCTACGAACCTCGAAGCATAGGAGCCCGTCTCTCGAGCAAGTTTATCTGCATGAAACAGGTAAGACCATGAGAGTTGGGAAGGAACTCCTCGAAATATATTCCCCGTGTGATAATCAAAAACTCACACATCAAGTCGCTCAGCAGTATCGCAGTGAATCCATGGATGAAAAACTGCATGCTTATCAGCAAAAAATCACGCAGAGAAATGTTGCCAGGAAGCTCCAGAGTGAGAGAAATATAGATAAACAAAGCAGTCTATCTTGGACCAACAACCGCTATATTGGCTCCCACTTTGAAGGATATGCTTTTGCAATCCAAGAACAGGAAATCAACACGAAATACCTGATTCACAAAAGAGATAGGGATGCAGGCAAAACACCAAGATGTGATAACAAGTGCAGACTCTGCAGAATTAACATCGAAGATGTAACCCATGTCATAAGCAGCTGTCCAAAGATGTCATCGTGGTACTATCTACCTATGAGGCATGATGTAGTGGCCAAAACACTGTACAATGCAATCCGTAGAAAAGATAGCCCCAATAATAAACACATTAAAAGCTACAGCAATGTGGAAGACATACATACACATAATATGAAAGAGTACTGCTGGAATGTTCCAGTAAAAACCCCAATAAAATGCAAGCATAACAGACCAGATATAATGATATGGGACAGGGAAAAGAAGGCATGCACAGTAGTGGAAGTTAGCTGCCCAGCAGATGCCAATATAATATCAAAGATTAGTGAAAAGGAGAATATTTATTTATGCAGAACTGATGAGATATCTGCAGATACTCCACCCAGATTATATCTTCAGATTTATGCCTGTGGCTATTGGGGCACTGGGATATGTTAGTAACTGCCTCAATACAAATCTTGAAAAGCTGGGCTTCACAGGAACAGAAAGAACACAGCTAGTTAGGAAATTACAAGTACAATCCATTAATGGAACAGTAAAAATATGTAAAACATTCCAAAAATGTTGCATCTAATAAGTGCATATACACATGTACAGATACTAAGCATATACACATGCACACATACAACTCAAAACATCCACATCCACACATACAATAACATCCATATCTATATATGCATGCATGCAGACATACATATCTACCTTGTTGATGTTGTGTAAATTCCAATGAGAGAGTCTTGTGTCTATGTTAGAAACCGACTCTCTCTTTATTGGCAAAAATTTGTGAAATTATAAAACCAGAAGAACATACATACGTACGTACATACATGCATACATACATACATACATGCATGCATTGGGTCTGATAATCAGTCTGGTCAAGACAGTTGTTATGAATCAACCTGTTATGGACGAGGAATTTACTGAACATAGTATTTATGTGTATGGCTAAACATTGAAGTTTGTGAATGAATTTGTGTATTTAGGCAGCACAGTTAACATGGCACTCTTGATGATGAAATCTCTTTATGTCTAAAGAAAGCAAGTCATTCTTTTGATAAATTAGATGGGTATCTCTAGTGTTGTATGCATATGAAATTTTGGTCATATACCAAGGAAATATAAAAATGTTTGTACATTTTCATCAATGTTGTCTTTGCTGACTACTCAGTATCCATTGGAGATCACATATGAGTGATGTTGAAGTACTGGAATGAAGTCAAGTCATTTTCAAAGTATTTAAGCTCTCATAATTCAGTATAGATTGCACTGGAGCAGCCATGATATAAGAATGTCAGATCATCATATTCCTAAGCAGTTAGTATATGGGAGGTTAGTCAAAGCCAAATGAACAAATCATAGATCAAAACTCAGGTATAAAGACTGCATCAAAAAGAGCTTTGGTAAAGTAAAAAATCAGAGAAGATAACTCATCTTCGAGGAAAACAGTGCTTAATGGAAAAATAGAAATATGAAAAATCTCATGTGGAGCATGAAACATTTAAGAGAGGTCTAAGTAAGGGTGTATACAATATTATTTTACCTGGATTTGCAATGAGTGTGGATGAATTTGCCTCAGTAGAGCTGGTCTTAGAAGTCATCATAGAAGCAATGTACACAATGTTGCCGATTATGGTCTTTTTGGCAATTCTTCCTGTTTGGAAGTATGAAAAACAATGTGCCTTGGTCGGTAGACCACAATGTCATTTGAAAACTAACCAAAACAAAATAGGGAACCAAAGTGGAAGTAATGTTCATCACTGCAGCATATGCAGAAAGAAATATAAATCATGTATGTATGTTGAGTTTTTTTCATCCCACAGTGTGTCCAAATACCACCCTCATCACCAAGCAAGTTCGGTGGGGTTGCCGGTTTAGTCACCGATGACCTGACCATGAAACAGGTTGTACTAGATTACATGTTACCGGTAATGCTCAAGTGCAACCTGACATAACAAAACTCGAGAAAGGGCGGCGGAACTCAATAGAGTCAACAGCCATCCAAATACTGTGTTCCTGTGTGTGGGTGTATGAGTACTCTATTTGTATATACTTATGTATATGCATTTTTTTTGTGTGTGTATATGTGTGTGTATGTGTGTATATGTATATGTATGTGTGTGTGTATGTATGTGTGTGTGTATGTGTATGTGTATATTTGATATATCCTGTCTGTTTGCATACGTATACCTTTTTGTATACATTTTAAAATCTTTTAGCTCTTAATTCTTTTAACTTTTTCAATCTTTAAATCTTTTGTCTCTTATATATCCTCTGATGTAAAGGAGTGTGCTTTTACATATACATGTTTTTTTTTTTTAAATAGTGTGTACACATGTGTGCGGGGACAAGAAATACCTGGGTTGGCACCCAGATGTGCAGATAGCCCACTGGGAGTGAGATGCCCTCTTAGCTGTTGTCACAACACTTCTCTAGGAGAGGGAACCCCCAAATAAACACCTGCGGTATTGAGGGCACCCGATGATGTTGACCAGTTTTTCTTTTCGGTACATGCTCTCCATGCTCAGAGAGTGGTATTAGTTCTGTGCAAGGCTTTTCTTCACTTTAAAAAATATCAAGCATAGGCATCGCCTTATCAATTTGAACAAATAATTTGTTGCATTGTGGCTGGCCGTAGCCAAGAAAGGCAAAAATATTCAATGATGAACCATGATAATGTATGAATTAATGGAGGCTCTGGAACTGATGGTAAAAGTGTCTAGCCTGGCAGGTGTCCCATGGCACTGCATCCTGCCACTGCGAAGAAGTTAAAACCTATGAATATCGGTTGCTGGAACATCCTGACCTTATTAGATTTGGTGTCTTCAGAGCCACAACCAGAAAGATCAGCTCTTGTTGCCAAAGTGCTGGGTCGATACAATATGGATATTGTTGCCTTATCTGAAACAAGGCTACTCGAAGAAGGTCATATCACTGAAATGTCCAGTGACTACACGTTTTACTGGAGTGGCAGAGCAGCAGGATAAAAAGGGAGGAGGCAGGTGTGGCTTTTGCAATGAGAACGTCTTTGGTGTCGACACTTGACCAGTTTCAGTGTGGCATCAGTGATCATCTCATGTCAATGAGAATTCCTCTGATGTACAATCACTACCTTACCATTGTCAGTGTATATACCCCGACAATGAACTCCAATAAAGATGAGAAACTTGCTTTTTACAGGTCGCTGAAGGAACTTGTCAAAAAGATTCCTTCAACAGACAAAATTGTCGTACTTGGTGATTTCAATGCACGTGTTGGCAGGGATTATGAGACTTGGGATGTGATCGGCAGACATGGCATAGGGAAATGTAACAGCAATGCGCTTCTCTTGCTACAGATGTGTGTGGAGTTAGATTTGTTCATTGCAAACACGATGTTCCAACAAAAAGATAAATTCAAGACAACATGGATGTACCCTGGGTCGAAGGTGTGGCATCTGATCGACTTTGTTCTTGTGAAGAAACGTGACATGCAGGATATCAAGCATGTGCGTGTTCTGCATGGCATAGAATGCTGAAAAGACCATTGTATAGTGCGCGCCAAGGCAAACTTCGTGATCAAACCACAAACAAGAGCAAATGGTGCCAAGATTCCAAATCACTTGAATATAGATCATATGAAAGATAAGGGTGTCAAGGAAGAGCTGTGTCGCAGGATTGAAAACATTGATTGTGCAAACAACTGGAATGACTTTAGGAGCTCAGTCTATGATGCTTCAGCAGAGGTACTTGGCTTTGTCACAAGAAAACACAAGGACTGGTTTGATGAGAAGGAAGTCAAGGCTCTGTTGGACAGAAAACGAAAGGCACTCGATGCAGTTCTTAAAGGTTGTAGCTCTGTTGTTGACAATTATGAACGTTGTTATGAGCGTAAAGAAGGAAGTGCAGGTGAAACTCTGGGCTAAGCAAAATAGCTGGTGGAGCAACAAAGCAGATGAAGTTCAAGCAGCATCTGATGGCAACAATGTGAAACTGTTGCACACTCTACTCAGAGAAGTGTATGGCCCTTTCAGCTCACCAGTGACACCCTTAGAGATCAAAAGATGGCAAGCAGTTACTACGCGACCCAAAAGACATACTCGACAGATGGAGAGATCACTTTGATGAGCTCTTAAACCAGCCATCCCAGGTTGATGATGATTTCATTTGCTCCATTTCTATTGAACCAGTGAAGCATGAGATGGCTGATGTACCTTCTCTTGCAGAGGCGACTTCTGCTGTGCATAAGCTGAACTGTGGTAAGTCTCCTGGTAGGGATGATCTGAGTGTAGAAGTTTTGAAGTGCGACGGTGGAAACTTCATGCAGCGCCTGACTGACCTCATGAAAAAGGTGTGGGAAGATGAGGGTATCCCACAAGATTGGAAGGATGCGCTCATGGTGATTCTCCATAAAGGAAAGGGTGGGAAAGACAAATGTGGCAATTTTCGTGGCATATCACTTCTTTCAGTGGTTGGTAAAGTCATGTGTTGAATTTTGATGGATAGATTGATCTCAAGGGTTGCTCTGAATGTGTTGCCTGAGTCGCAGTGTGGGTTCAGAAACGAAAGAGGAACAGTGGATATGATCTTCTCTACACGGCAGCTGTAAGAAAAGTGTATCGAACAATGTAAGGACCTTTACCAGGTCTTTGTTGACTCGACAAAGGCCTTTGACACTGTCAATTGAACTGCAAAGTTTGTGAAGATTTTGCCCTCCAAAGTTTGTGAAGATTTTGCATCTTTTTCTGGATGACATGAAGGCTTTGGTCAGTATTGGTGGTAGCATCTCTGAACCAATATCACTTGAAAATGGAGTGAAGCAGGGGGACATTCCAGCTCCAACTCTGTTTTCCTTATATTTTATGATAGTGTTTCTCATGGCATTCAGGAAAATTTGTTCGCATGGAGTTTACATGGGGTATCACACTTCAGGAAGGTTGTTCAACATCAGGTGCTTTGGTGCAAGCACAAAGGTATTAACATCTATAATCCGAGAGTTTTTGTATGCCGATGACTGCGATCTTTTTGCATACTCACAAATTGAGATGCAGCATATTATGAACTCTTTTTCTGAAGCTTGCAGTGCTTTGGGCGTCACAATAAGCTTGGAAAAGACTGTTGTGATGTATCAGCCAGCACCTGGAAAAGAATACACTACACCAAGTGTGTACGTGTACGGAAAGAAGCTAAAAGTTGCTGACAGGTTTGTGTACGTTGGTAGTACGTTGAACACTGTATGATGAAATATCTTTAAGAATCAAGAAAGCCAGAGTTGCTTTTGGACGGCTGCCTGAACTAGACTAGGTATCACCATCGAAACCAGGGTAAAAGTTTATCTGACTTGTGTCATCTCCTCTTCGCTTTACGCTTGTGAAACATGGGTCACATACAGAAATCACCTCAAGGAACTGGAGAGGTTTCACCAACAATCTCTTTGTAAGTTACTTGGAGTGTGATGGAAAATGTTCGTCAGTGATTTGGAAATTCTTGAACGGAGCAGGTGCGTAACTATAGAGAGCATGATCTTTTGGCATCGGTTGAAGTGGTGCGGTCACGTGGTCAGGATGTCTGATGATCATATTCCAAAGCAACTTTTCCACGGAGAACTGTGTGAAGGAAGGAGACAACCGCACAAACCAAAAATGCGGTACCGAGACTGACGAATGGGAGAAAATGACCGAGGAACGTGGGAAGTGGAGACTTTTGATCAAGTCAGGAAGTGAACACTTTGAAACTCGTCAAAGAGAACACCTAACACTGAAAATGAAGATGAGGAAAGGAGACTGTTCTGAACTGCCTGCTGTTGGGAAACATCTGGTTTGCCAGCCCTGTGGTCGAGTCTGCCTGAGTAAAGCTGGTTTGACTAGACACGAACAAAGTCATATCAGTAGACCTCATGTAGATCATGATCTGAAAAGGTCTAATGAATGTGGCAAGAAATGTGCAAGCATGGGAGGTCTTAAAAGACATATGAGAACACAGTCAGAACCAAGCAGTGGAAAGTCCCAGAGGAGCCTACAGTTGCCATGTATGTGCCAGAGGGTGCAAGTCTTTGGCTAGTTTAAAGAGCCACATTCGTGCCTCACATTTTTGAGCATTTTATCAGGCGATGGCAATGTTCGATCATGAGTTTGCAGTCATCATCATGATGTATGTATGTAGAAGTAGATCGGACAACACACACACAGTCTTTTTCGGGGGGAGGGCGCGGGGTAAGTTTTATTTAATTTCGTATTCTCAAACATCCAAATTCGACAAATGTTTGCCCCCACTTGATTCTGCAAATAACCAGACAGAAGTTGTGAAAGTTGCATAAATATTTTTATATATTTTCCCAATGCAATCATTTGTTTGCATTTTATTTATACCCTAATGCATTTTAATCAAATATGGCTAAATTTCAAATTTTGAAAAGAAAAGAAAAGGGACAAATGAAATAGATACATTTCACTGCTCCCACCACCACATTTACGTCTACACTTTCCCCACCACCACATTTACACTCACACAAGTCAATCTCCAATCTATTTCTAGACTAAAAAGTCACTGACCTTGCAACCTGCTAACCAAGCTCCCTTACTTTTATTCAAAAGAAAAAAAAATTAAAAAAACCTTATTTAGTAAGAAAAAAAAAGGGAAACAAAAGGAAGAAGGAATAAGGAAATATAGAAAAAAAAAGAGAGAAAGAAAGAAGAAAAAGAACGGGAAAGGGAAGGGATGGCAAGAGTTCTGGTATCGCAGAAGAGAGGGGCTGAGGGGAAGGGTGATTGGGCTTTGGGCCTAGGGCAAAGGGGAAGGAGTGCTGCGCCCCGTGGACAAGACGGCAAAAGCATCCCCTGGGCGATAACCAGTGATACCCGCTGCAACAGTCACCCAACCTAGCGGGGCTGCCTCGTCAGACGGGCTGCCGACCTTCCGATCTTGTGGCGGAGCTCAGCAGTACGGGGTCTAAGTATACCTGAGGTCACAACAACGACACGTGTGAAGAGGAAGCGGCCGGCCAAACCGTATTGATATTTGTTAATTTTGCGTTTTTCTGCGAGGCGGGCCAAGATGCTGGGGTTTGTGGCTGAAGCGACTAAGTTGGAGGCGGAGAACGTGTTGAAGCAGGTGGCATCCCAGATGAGGGATCTATCTCCTTCGAATGGGAAGAGGGTGATTCCATTGGGGCGTTTGCCATCTCTGCAGTCCAGGCCTGCTGGCTCCAGTTGAGATGGAAAGCCAGCTGCGTCCAGACTTCTTCTCAATATGTCGTTGAGAGTGGCATGTCGGGGGAACCGGCCTGCGCTCTGGCGGCAAGACAGGGTGCAAGCCGAACTTATTAACAACTTCCCTGCAGCAGCATTTATGTGGATCACACACGCGGAGGCCAAGGCGTTGAGCTACTCCGATGCGAGTGCACTCATCCTCTAGTAGGGTACAAGTTGATGAGGAGGGCACAGAATTGAGCTAATCACCGCTGTTGGGCTGAGAAGTGGAGTGGAGGCAGGCGAGGTGGTGTTGCTCCAAGCCAGACTCGATCCGCCCGACAGAAGACCTGCAATTGATGTCACCCCAGTTATGTTGGATCGTAGTATACTGGGGGATAGAGAGGGCTTCGCCTGTCCAGTAGGCCAGAGCCTGTTCCATCTTGGGGGCCAGGTTAGGTTCGGCCGTCTGGATGAGAACCTCGCTGATGAGAGCACGAGAAGAGGAGATAGAGGAGAGGTAGGCAGATAATGCTAGGTCCGAAGCTGATTGGAGGCTAAGGCTACAGAACCTCGCTGGGAGTGTCGCCTGTTGCCAGCCTGCGCTGTCAAACTAACATTGAAGATGAGTTTCGCACAGCGTCGAATGGTGGCGTCAAATTCCCCTAGAAAATCTGCGTTGGGGTGGCAAGGTGCCTTGTACAGTGTGAATGTGAGTTTGGGAAGGGTGAACCAGTCTCTCAAGAGGAAGACTGCAGGGTGAGCGTCAATGAGGCGCAGCCTTTCTGCTAATCGGTAGAAATCTGCGTGCTTGGTCTCCAGGCATTCTCTTGTGGCTTTCAGGAGAATGGGGGAGCAGAGAATGCATGCGGCGTCCTTGAAGGTCGGCCAAGCACCGACCAGGAAGAGGTCGGAACAGAGTACGGCATTGCAGAATTCAGCATCTCCCTAGCTGATGTTGGTAACCTCAGACTTGGTTGGGTTGACCTCAAGTCCGAGGAGATTCAGAGCTGGAATGATATGTCGGAGGTCCTCAACCACCGTCTCAGCCGGCTC
The DNA here is from genome assembly GCA_964016885.1 of Eledone cirrhosa. Lineage (NCBI taxonomy): Eukaryota > Metazoa > Mollusca > Cephalopoda > Octopoda > Eledonidae > Eledone > Eledone cirrhosa. The sequence goes on from OZ024741.1 coordinate 393,609,408, forward strand.
GCCCAAGGTCGTGTCATTGAGGTACCAGGCATTGAGGGGTAACTGGACCGACCGGGCTACGTTGTCGACTGCCAGCGCAAATAGGAACGAGCTGAGTGGATCCCTCTACTGGACACCTGTGGCGGAAGTAACCCTGTTGTCAGCGGCCAGGAGTGAGCTGGGTCTTCTGTACGAAAGGTGAACGAGGAGGTAGATGGAGGGGGCTCGTCTGATCCCGTCTAACTCTGTTGAAGGCGTTAGTCATGTTCAGCTTTACGAGGAGGTGGGGTGACGAGGGAGGCGCGTGCTCTATGAAGTGTTTGGCCACATGAGCTGCAGCCTCACAACCGCACTTGATTCCCACTCCGAGCTGGACGGGGCTTAGCACCTCGTTCAGGTCGTCTTTGACTGACTTGCAAGTTATCTTAGCTGCAAGTCATCAGAAGACGCTACCCACCGCGATGGGGCGGACGCCTCCGTCATTCTTCCTCAGAGTGGTTAAGCTGGCTGAGAAGAAAAGATCGCAGGCATGGCTGGGCAAGTTGGCACGGAGGAGACAGTTGGTGAGGGCTGTCAATGACTGGAGCAGTCGGACCCCTGCTTCCACCGCGTGAGACGAGATAAGGTCTTGGAGGTGGCCGGGGCGCAAGCTGTCTACTCCACCACCGCTGCTACCAGGAAAAGATCTTAGGGTGGCTACCACGTCCTCGCTGGACGCTGCCGGGGAGAGATTGCTGGCCGGGGCTGGAGCATCCCTGATGTCGGTAGGAGGGTCCAGATGTTTGAGGCGGAGTGCTGACAGAACATCCAGTGTTGGTGGGAGCACAGCGGCGCTTGAGGCCAGCACACGAACAGCTGCCGAGATGTCACCTTCAATTAGTTTGAGGTTGACTCTGTCCCGGAGACATTTCCTGCTGTCGTGGGTAGACTGGAGTCATTGTGTTGGCACAAGTGGGCAGCACAAGAGTGCCAAGAGGCTTGGGGGCGAAGGGTCGTAGAAAGAGGTGATATTGCCCTTGAGCCTCGAAGCCAGGGAGGGGCCCGATCTGTCTCTCACTGTTGGGTTCCCCACAAATGGGATCCTGAGTAAGAGAGTAGCAAAACTGAACAATCTGGTCCAGTACCGTGGATTGCCCGAGTCAAGTACTTGGTCGATTAAAGTTACTAGCGCTTCAGCCACGGGAGTGCGGGCAGACCTGGGTATCCTGGTGATGACTTTCCCTGGCTGCCTGAGGCGGAAGATCGCCACCAGACACTCGTCCGAGTTGAACGCGTTCAGGTCCCTGGCAAGTCAGGCGCCCGTGACCACCACGGTGTCAGGGTGGATAGACATGATCGGCAGTGCCACCAGTGCAAAGAATCCGATGCGCATCTTGTGAGTTTGACGCAAGAGAGGTGGAAGAATTGTTGTAGTAGGAGCAATTCCTTCCTCTCTTGCACTTGTTGTGCGTGTCGCACGAGTGGCATTGGTCAACTATCTTTGGGGTGGAAGGTTGAGGAAAGGCAGGCATTGCGTTCAGAGGTGCAGGAGGTCAAATCTTCCGCCATATGGCTAAGGAGAAGAGTTGCCTGGACCGCATGAAATAGGCTGGGACAAGCTAGACTGGACGGTTGTAAACTTTGCCTAGGGGCGAGTGCACGCATGGTGTTGAGACGAATGCCGTGTGTGTCCGGGCACGTTAAGCAGCAAGTTCGATAACAGTGAAGGAGAAAAAAAAGGGGGGGGGGAGAAAGGGGAGAAAAAAGAGAAGAGAAGAAAAGAAAAAAAAAGTTTTTTTTTAGAGCAATGAGTCACATAGACGAAGGAGAAAGGAGGTAAAAAATTGAAGAAGGAGCCATGAGGTCCTGAGATGCACCGAAACGAAGAAGTGCCGAGATGGACGTCGTGTATGTGTGTGTGTGTGTGTGCGAGCATGCATTCAAAACGGCAAATTCGACAAAAGTGTAAAGTTGGAGTTGAAAGTAAAGCACCGAAGAGAGGAAGCCGAAACTGGAGAATTCCGAGAAGTGTCAGAGACTGTGAAGGAAAAAGGAACAAGTATGTGATGTGTTCACAAGACACGTGTCAAGCGCGATCACGAACATTTAGTACAGGAGTGGCACCAAACTGGGCCCCGAAGCTGTCGATAAAAGAGACCTTCTTCAGTACAGGCTGTTGTGGTGTGACCCGAAAGAGCTTTGACCGCCGCCTCCAGCAGGTCAAGCAACTACATAGAGGCCCTCACTCCCTTGCTTCAAGCAAACACAATTGTAGTAGGGATTAAGCATAGGATCCGTATACTGGTGATTCCTGATATATATATATATACTAACAGAGACAGAAGGACAAACACGGAGAGAGATATGAACTTTCCTTTCAAAATATATATGCAAAAATTAATAATTTTTCTTCCACTTTTTATTATTATTATTTGTATAAATATGGAACTTAACCATATTATGCATATCCGCAGTTGACAATACATATAATACTGAAACCGGTACCATTATTAAATGCGGAAATATCATCTTTATAAATATATAAAAAAGTAAATAAATGTTTTGATATTACACTGAAAGAATCTCTTCAGAATTTTCTACTAAAAAAATCTTTTTCCTTTCTACTATATATATATATATATATATATATATATATATATATACAATGAGTTAAAGACTTAGTTGATATATAATCAACTGACTTATGTGTATAACAGAAACGAAGCATTCAACAGCTAATATTTATCTGGAGTATTATGATAATAATAGTAATAAACGAAAGATATATACTTTATAACATCCCTATTTATTTCATTATATATATTTCGGGGATGCAAAGTTTTATGTGTAACATAAATCAGAGCATGCCCTCATCAGATAAAATACATATGAGATGTATAATTTTTTTCATGATATCCCAGCATCAACGATCTTGATAGATCAGTGTCAGGCAAGTATACGAGTGTAAAAAAAACTCTCAGAATTTCTTAGGATGTAATATTAGTGTCAAAATAAAAACAGTTAATTTAAAACACTTCATATGTTTTTTAAAATACCGTAATTAGATTGGTTGGAAAAAAGAGCGTTATATATTATATATGTAGCTTATTATCAAAGTAACATATATATATATATATATATATATATATATATATATATATATATATATATATATATATATATATATATATACATATAGATATATACGCATATATATACACACATATATATACGCATATATATACATCGATATATACATTATATTATATTATGACAAAGGAGGAAAATATACTTAGGATTAAAATGAAAGTTGCATTTAAACAAGGGGGAGAGAATTTAAATTATTTATATAAGGTAAGTTTTTAAAATATTATATAATAATAGGGTTTTATAAATATACGAGATTAAGTACATCTAATATTATGGGTGGTATTAACTATTTTTATTTATAACTAAAAATTATATAGTTCAGGGGAAAAGAATTTATTAGCGAGGTTAAAGATAGATAAATAAATAAATAAATAAATAAATAAGTAGATCAGCAGTTTTAATTATATAGAAACCGATAGGTATTTTATATAATTATTGTAGATATAGAAGAGACATGTATAACTTGCTATTTATATTAAATTAAATTTATTTATATACAATCCAAGGTTTTGGTAGGTGACATAATAGTATGTAGGAATTATAATGGATAAATCAGATAAACATAGTGGAGAAGGGAAAATGGTTAACACCTGTTTTCTTACAGATTAAAATTGAAATAGAATATAAGGAATAACGGAAGGTATGCCAGAATAAATATGTAATCGAAAAAATAAATGATTGAGAAAATAGAGAATAAAAATAAAAATATAAAATATATAATATATAAAATAGCAGAATGCCTTGAACATTTTTTTAATATAAAATAATTGTTTTTACTTTTGGCACAAGGCCAGCAATTATCCCAGTGCATTACTGGTACTTTATTTTATCGACCCCGTAAGGATGAAAGGCAAAGTTAACCTCGGCGGGATTTGAACTCAGACCGCAAAGGTACGTAACTAATAATGACACTTATTAAGTTGTTACTAGATACATATGTATATATAAAACCATATATGTATACACATATATACATACATAAATACATATACAACCATACAAATACATATATGATCAGTTTAGCTAAATATTCTGTGAAAAGACCAAGAGAATTTGTGCAAACAACTGCTGAATATCTCAGAACATTTATTAATAATAGATTTCCTATTATTAATAATATAAAGAATTTCGGTAGTACAGAGATTACAATTATTAGAAATAGAAGTATTTACATATGGTAGGGCATTAACTAGTTTATGCCAAGATAGCGAGTAATCTATGTTCATATTAACTGTGACAAAGGAGTGGAGAATCTTTTATCTATTCTCTTAAACGTATGTCTATGGTTGTACCATTTTTCTTTAAATTTAAAGGAAGTAGCACCGATATGATTATACGACTTACCTTTAGTTTCAACATTGCATCTATACACTAGATTACGGTCAAAACAGTTATTATTTAGCTGGAAAGAATGACTGCTTTTACAATTACAATTATTTATGTTATTATTTGATGGTGCTCTCTGTGATCAAGGTGTGTGAGATTATTATCGTTTATGTTATTTGTATAGTTAATTGATAAATCATTAGTATTATCATTATTACTATCGTTATTTCTATAGTTAGCAATGGGGGTTAATTCTATCTGATTAATTGCAAGATTTCTATTATTGAATTTAGCTATATTTTGGGCAATATTCATAGTTGTTGAGTATGTTGAGTATGAGTTTAGTAGTATGCCTGTTAAACATCTGGTAATATATATGGGTTCGTGGAAAACATTTATCAAGAACCTGGAAAAACTGGTGAGCCAAACTACTTTTAATTCCTGGAGATAGTGGTGGAGAATACTATAAAATAGATCAGGAATGGGATTTACTATTAAATTTATTATTTTTATTTTCATATGAGTTATGTTAATTATAAGACTGATTTATTCTAATTTTACAGTTTCGGTTATTATTATTATTATAATTGTTATTTGTATTGATATTAGAGGAATGATTATCCTTATATGAGGGGGTATAAATATTCTTATCTATGTATTTTATTTTATCAGAGTAACCTGCCCTGTTTAACGCATCGTTATAATTGTTGGCCTTATTGTCAAAAATATCCTTATTGGCAGAGAGTCTGGAGATTCTAAGCTGAACACTGTTAACTATAGTCCTCTTAACGTTTTTAGGGTGGTTGGAAAAGAAACTAACATAATTGAGGTTTTCATTCAATTTATGGAATGGGTAGTAGAGGCCAGGTTTAAGATTTAATGTTATGTCTAGGAAGTTGACTATTCTATTATTATTCTCAATTTCAAGTTTAAGGCCATAATTACTATAAAAGTCAATTATAATTTTCTTTTTTCTATTAAGGGCACTATTGTTAGTTAATACAAAAAGAGCATCATCACGATATAAACCGCCGGCAATTTCCAGCAGTTTTCTGTGGATGATGTTGAGGATGAAAATACCAACGAGGTCAGTAACTTGAGCTGAGTTCGTGGACCCCATGGTAATATCTAAATTTTCAGGTCTATCAGCTCTGGTCTAAAGATCGAAATTAAAGTCAATACAGTTTTCCTCGCAGTAAGGATGATGTTTATTTCATCGCTTGAATGATCAGTGTGTTTTGTTGCATAAGATAAGGCTTTGTTGAGTAAACTTGATCTCTAAAGTTTTCCAAAGCGGCCTCAAAATTAAAACCATCAAATCTTCCAGTTAGGGTTGCACGCACATCTGCTCGCCTCAGTTTGGTGACACCAATGCCTTTAGGTGCTTTCACTCTACTCATACGAATTCTTTTGCACATGGAGGCACATGGCTTAGTGATTAGAGCATTGGCCTTGCAATCGAAAGGTTGTGAGTTCAATTCTCAGACCGGGTGATGTGTTGTTTCCTTGAGCAAGACACTTTATTTCACATTGCTCCAGTTTACTCAGCTGTAGAAATGAGATGATAGGGACTGGGGTCCCTATCATTCCACTGCAAAGTGGTCGTGGAGGTGCCACGGCAAAAAAGCACCCAGCACTCACTGTAAATGAGGTTGGTGTTAAGAAGGGCATCCAGCTGTAGAAATCAAGCCAGAATCAGTTCCCGTCCCACCCTTGCAAGCAGGGAAAAAGCGAACGTAAAATGAAATGAAATGATGAAATGATTCTCATCTTGAACTTTCCTCGCGCTAATTTTTGGTCAGTGCCATATTCTGCACTATGCGACACATGCACTGTACACACATCAGTAAGAGTAATAATGAAATCAATCATTTGTCCATACTTGGATCTTGGATGATACCAGGTAGCTTTGTATTTGTGCTTCTGACGGAAAAGAGTGTTGCAGATGGTTAAGTTGAGTTTTGAGCAAAGTTCAAGCAACTTCAGGCCACTAATGTTCATTTTACCAATACCAAATGGACCAATGGCGCCCCACGTCTCGTGATCACTACCCACACGAACATTAAAATCACCGACAAGTAATAGCTTATCGTCAGAAGGTGTGCATGCAATGGCAGCAGGAAGAGACTCTTAGAAAGAATCAAGGACCATCTCACTGATGATATTTCTGTTAACTGATCTTCTCCTGCCAAACATGTTTCAGATAAAGCTGCTATGTCTATATTTAATCTTCTGAGTTCTTTTGTCACAAATGCAGTTCTACGTTCTGGACGTCCAGACGAGTTTCTGTCCAGGAGTGTCCTAACGTTCCAACAACAAATGATGAGTTTGACTCGATCTTTCGCGTATTTTGAGGCAAAGTAAGCTCAGGGCACCTGTGTGTAGACTTGTGACTATAAGCTTCCAACAGGTCAGGTCTGCACATGTTACCCCTCGTCTATCACCGCAGTATTTAGAAATAGGATAGACGAAGAAAGATGTAAGAGGCATCTGTACACCAGTATATTATCGTGGTAAACGCTTGTACAACACGAGTACCACTCTCTGAGTATCCGTAGCTGTAGCCCAGTATTAATAATGATAGTAATATATATGTATGTGTGTGTGTGTTTGTGTGTGAGTGTGCATGTGTGAGTGAATGTGTATGTGAGTGTTTGTGTGTGTATGTGTAGGTATGCATGTGTGTCATTGAGAAGGAAACTCCTTGAAACAACTCCCATCCATCCATCCATCCATACATACATCCATCCATCCATCCATCCATCCATCCATCCATACACCCATCCATCCATCCATCCATCCATACATCCATCCATACACCCATCCATCCATCCATCCATACACCCATCCATACACCCATCCATCCATCCATACACCCATCCATCCATCCATCCATCCATACATCCATCCATACACCCATCCATCCATCCATCCATCCATACACCCATCCATACACCCATCCATCCATCCATACACCCATCCATCCATCCATCCATCCATACATCCATCCATACACCCATCCATCCATCCATCCATCCATCCATCCATCCATACACCCATCCATCCATCCATCCATCCATCCATACACCCATCCATCCATCCATCCATCCATCCATACACCCATCCATCCATCCATCCATACACCCATCCATCCATCCATCCATCCATCCATCCATACACCCATCCATACACCCATCCATCCATCCATACACCCATCCATCCATCCATCCATCCATCCATCCATACACCCATCCATCCATCCATACACCCATCCATCCATCCATACACCCATCCATCCATCCATCCATCCATCCATCCATCCATACATACACCCATCCATCCATCCATCCACCCATCCATACACCCATCCATCCATCCATCCATCCATCCATCCATCCATCCATCCATCCATACATACATCCATCCATCCATCCATCCATCCATCCATACACCCATCCATCCATCCATCCATCCATACACCCATCCATCCATCCATCCATCCATACATCCATCCATCCATCCATACACCCATCCATCCATCCATCCATCCATCCATCCATCCATCCATCCATACATCCATCCATACATCCATCCATACACCCATCCATCCATCCATCTATACATACATACATACATACAAAGTGGACGTGTAGGCGCCATGGAAAAAAGCACCCAGCACTCACTGTAAATGAGGTTGGTGTTAGGAAGGGCATCCAGCTGTAGAAATCAAGCCAGAATCAGTTCCTGTATGAGCAAGGCATGGTCAGCCGACCAGACACTGCCCACAACAAGACAACCCGTCTAACCCATGCTAGCATGGAAGAACGGATGTAAAACGGTGATGATGATGATGATACATACATACACACATACATACTTATATACATACAATACTAACAAGTTGATATTGACTAAATTTTAATGTATGAGCTATCTTTCTGGGTTGGAGACAATCTATTTCTCTATTTGAGATAAATTTGCCAACTCAGAGGAATATACAACAGGCATTTATAAATGATAATGACCATCACAATCACTGTTTTAATGACTATTTTTCTTTTGTGTTTGGATGATTTGGGGAGATAAGCAATAATAAATATTTCCATTTGTCTTAATCTAGTAATCATCTGACTCCCTCTAGTTGTTTTCTGGTTTATATAGATTGTTGTCGTTTTTGTTGTTATTGATTTTATTGGCACTAGAGCATCAGACACAATTATTTTGTAATATATAGTTACATCCATTTATATTTTGTGTTCAAATCATGCTGAGGATGATTTTGCTTTTCATACTTCTTGGAATCGATAAAATAAGTACCAGTCAAGTTAATTAAATCAACTATACCTTCATTCAAACAATTATTGAGAAAGTTAACGAGGGGTGCGTTAGCAAAGTTGTTAGAACATTTAACTAAATGACTTGAGGCATTATTTTGGCTTTTTACAATCTGAGTTGAAAAGTTGCTAAGGTCAACTTTGCCTTTCATATTTCTGAATTTGATAAAACAGATTACTAGTAATATACTGGGTTTGATTTAATCAATTAAACCCTTCCCACTACAATTCCTGGCTGTGCGCCTACAGTGAACTTTCTGAAATGTGGGTGAGAGTAGCAAGAATGGCCTGAGTAGATGGTCCCACTCTCAACCTGTACATGTAGGCCAAATAACACAATTGAGAGAGAGAAAGAAAGAAAGAGAGAGAGAGAGAGAGAGAGAGAGTGAGAGAACTTGCCTTTGGTAGTTAAGGCAATCCTGGATCTGTGTGGTGTCGTGATTGTCCTTCAGTGGCTCTCACCTCTTTGGGATATCTCATTTCATTTCTTTTATATACAGTTGTTTTCTATGTCTATTTTTTCATAATTGATTCTGAGTAAAATCCCCACTGTTTTTTTTTTTGTAATTTGTTCTGAACTGTTCCTCATCCAGCACCCTTGTAGCAAACAAAAAATAAGTCATTATCATTATTATTATTGTAAACTTCAGTTCATCATTTGTATTCATTGCTCACCATGTCATCATATTACAATCTAGAGACAGGGAATTTATAACTCGAATATCACAGACTATAAATATATATATATATATATATATTTAATTAGAAAGTGAACAACACAAAATATAACTACTCCATTACCAAAGGTTTCTGGATCCCAGACAATAATAATATACGTCTGGATTGGTCATCAGACAGAGATGTTATCTAAGAGACATTAACATCTCTGTCTGATGACCGATCCAGACGTATATTATATTTTATGTTGTTCACTTTCTAATTAAATAGCTCTGTTCTATACATAGAGCACTCTTTTTTCCTTTGCTTTTCCTTCGGAATTACCTAACATATATATATATATATATATATATATATATATGTATGCAAGTGAAAGTAAAATATATTTAACAAATTCGTTAATGCCTATTCATGTATGCTATTTTAAATCTACATAGTAATTCTCTCATCACTACTTTGGCTAGTATAGTGAGGTCTATGCTTCATAGGGGGGATTTTATAATGCTGAAATATATCTAGATTTTTCTTCCATACTTTCTGAAATGGTTAAAATAATATTAGTCTGTGAGCTGACGTTATCTTTTCCACATTACATAATTATTTCTAATTGAAATTTTAATGCTCACTACATTAAATATGTTAACACTAACTTAACTATTGTTTTTCATGTGGAATGTGGATGACATCTTTGAGTAATTAACTTTAGTGATTTGTATATAGATATACAGAGTGTAGAGACAGTACTTATATGGACAATGCTCTATAAAGGATATGCATGACCTGGCATGGTCCCAAAACTCCTGAGGGAGATGTAAGGATATTGTATTGGGTATTTTTCAAAATCTGGCAGAGCCCATCTCCTCTCCATGTCTGAATACAGTAGATTTCTTCCAGAGAAAAATAGAGAGGGAGAGAATGGAAGTGAAAAAGAGGTATAGAGGAAGAATTAAACCCAGTACTAGAATGGTGCTTCTTTTATCAATCTCAAATGGATGAAAGGCAAAGTTGACCTTGGTGGGATTTGAATTCAGAGAGCAAAGAATCAAAACAAATATTGTAAAGCATTCTGACATACTAATGACTTTGCCAATAAAGAATATAAGTAGTGCTAATATTAATAATGTTTTGTATTTCATATTTATTAACCAAAATATGGTGGAGAATTTATTGCAACAGTTGCAGATGGGTATTTTTCTATTTGTAACTCTTTATATTTCACTTATACATGAAAGTACTGAGGTTGATTCTTCTTTCTCTCTGAATTGGCTTTACTGCTCAGGGGTAAGGGTCATGAGAGACCACTCACACCATCCTTTTCTCCACAAATGGAGAAGAGTTGAGTAAGGAGCTACCAACCTTTTCTATTAGAAAAACCTATATGCGACCAAAACCATCCAAGGATGTCCAAAATGCATAACACAGCATGGAATAGTTAAAGAGAATATGTGATTCACCTTTGTAGAAAGATTAAACAAGAAGATTGTCTTATTATATAATGCTGTAGATTGGCAAATTTAGTTAAAATGTCAGACAAAATGGTTTGTGGTATTTAGTTATGACTTTCTATTCTGATTTCAAATCCCACCATGGTCAACATTGCCTTTCATCCCTTTAGGGTTGATAAAATAAAGTACTAATTAAGTACTGGTGTCAAAATTGTTGGCCTTGTGCCAATGTTAGAAAAAATTATTATATTATGCAATTTGCTTTGAATAACTAATTGATGTACCTTTTCATATTTCGTAATTTACCTGTTTTTAACAGAACTTACAAGATACTAGAAAATATTTTATTGGTTAAATTAGTTAAGCTATTATTGAAGCTGATACAAACTAAAGAGTTGATAAGAATATCAGACTGAATGCTTTATACTATGTAGTTTTTGTTTCTCTACTGTCTCAGGTAATTTCAATCAACTACATTCTCTATCCTATAAACAAAATGAAATTTATACCCAATTATTTTAACCACTGTACATTCACCAAAAACAAACACCGCCCCTAATTATAATCCTCATTATCATCATCGTTTTTATGTCTGTTTTTCCATGCTTGCATGGGTCAGACAGGTCCTTCTCAGCATAGCCTTTCTCCACTCATCACGTTCCTTCGTCATCTCTGTGAGTCTCAGTGATTTGAGGTCAGCTCTCATTACCTCTACCCAGGTCCTTCTTTATCTACACTCAATAAACAATATTTTAAATGTAAAATATTATTATATACTATTTTCCTCTTTCCTGTTACAAAAAATATTTCAATGATGGTACTATCTTGGTTAATAGATAATTGAAACAATGCTGCACCATTCTAAAATGGCCTAATATCTATTAAAGAGTTGAAGTATATTTCACATTTATGTGATCAAAAGTATTTCAGGCATGATTATCCCATCTTTAGTGTTAGATTGTGTTATCTAATAAGTCCTGACCTTTTATATAAGATGATAAGGTGTTATATAAGAATGAATGACTGCACATAAGTTCCCTCATTAGCTCATAAGTAAATAGAAAAGGTGACTGTGCATCAGTGATATTGTACATGTGCTTAACAGAAATGGTTACACTAATATGAACAGATATTGGTACATTATTATGAAAATTATTCTAAAAGTCTAAAACCTGTCTCAGGACTGGAGGCTCATCAAGCCATTATCCCAGTTAACATGGTGTCAAGTGACTAAGAATACAAAACTCCCTCCAGTGGACAGGATGCCAGTCCATTGCAGTGTTAAACCCTTAGCTATTGCTGGTACTCATTTTCAGCTGAGTATACTGGAGCAATGTGAAATGAAGTGTTTTATTCAAGAACAGAACACACAACCCAGTAAAGGAAACAAACCCTCGTTATTATGATCATATTATGATCATAAGTCCAACACCCTTACCATTAGGCCCACATGCCTGTATAAACCAATATATTTTTTGTGCAGATCTGAGGAAACTTTCCAGCAAACTATCCTAACTATTTCATTCAATTAAATAATTAAATTCATATGTTCGATTAGAGAAGATAGAACGATTCTCACACTGTCTTTTCTGCATAATTTCATACACAAAAAAACAACAACAAAAAACCCCACCAGTAGTCCTAACTGCAGTTCAATGAAGATTTAAAACTGAATCAATTACTATAATAAGTAGAGGAATGTATACTATTGCTAGGAATAAGAGAAAGAAGATATAAAGACTTAGTTATTGTTAATATGTAAGTGCTAATAAATAACCAAACAAAGGGTTGGAAGGACCCTTCAGTTGTGTCAAGGACATGACAGCCTCCCTAGTGTTGGTGATTTTACATGATAAACACACCCAGTACATGCTGTAAAATGGTTGATGATATGAAGGGTATCTACCTGTAGAAAACTTACCAAATAAAGGGTTAGGAGAATCTTTCAGTTGTGTCAAAGTCATGACAACCCTTCCTGTGCACTCAGTAGAATGTGGGACCATTCATAATCGAGATAACAGACCCCTAGCCTGTTTGGGAAGTCAGTACTCCCACTTCAGTACTGATTTGGTCTATGTAGACCCATCCTACCCTTGCTAGCAGGGAAAGCAGACATTAAAATGACAATGAAGATGATATTAAATTGAGAATTGTGCATGAATTATAGAAAAAAAAAGTCAAACTAGTTTAATATAACATTATAGGGGTTTGACAAAAAAAAAAAAAATTGATGATGGTACTACTAAACTAAAATGATAAATCAATAAATTCCTAGATTTAAATGATAAATAAATCAATAGCGATCTAACTATGAAAATTGCATTAATATATGTGATAGTTAAATTTTACTTTTATTGTTTAAATATGTAATAATTAATTTTTTACCTTGATGAATGTTGCAACTACCTTTATGGCATGACACCAACATTTATTTATAATGGGATTCTTAATTATTTATTAGCAGCAGGTGATGTTTGAGAAGTCAACAAAAGAAAAACATTACATAAATAATGCTGGGATATATTAATGATATTATTGATTATTATTAATATTAAAAATATTGATTTTTTTTTTTTTTTGTAAGGCATGAAGCCAATTTTGAAGGTGACCTTATAAATCAAATGAATCAAGTACAGTATGTTACTGGTAGTTATTTTATCAAGTCCAATGAAATGAAAGGCAAAGGAAAGCCCAGTGAAAGTCATGTTTATATAAAATCTTCGCACATTTTGCTCAATCATGCTCATTCTGAGTCATATCTCAAATCATCTAAACATGGGGAATCCATCAATTGGCAAATCAGCATGTGACTTAGGTTTTGGACTATTCTACAAAGATAGGTTATTCCATAATATGTCCCTATAAGTGTCCCCTGTTAAACCAAATTCAGTTAAACCAAATAACATATTTTCTGATGGTTGTATCGATCACAGACTAAATGATGGGATCGATATCATTGATTAAAACCCATGAAGAAAGTACTCCAGCATTGCTGTAGCTCAATGATTGACACAAGTAAATAAATATAAGAATAAGAAACATGATGGTTGAGAAATTAAGATTCTGGGCTACTAATCACATGTACATAACTTCAAATTGTGGTGTGCTCCTGAACAAATCACTTACCATTGCTACCTCACAGTTTGTCTTCCTGATAAAAAAAGTTCCAGTCTTATTTCACAGTTTAGTGGGTAGTAGTAGGGAGGACATGCAGAAATAAAATCAACTGATTCAACAGATAAACTACCATTCTTATGCAAGCAAAGAAAACTAGATTCAAAACAATAAAAGGAAAAAAGACCCACAGGGACAACATCATAACATTGGAAATTTAAACCTACTGGTACTTTATTTGTTGTCTTCAAATGGATGAAAGGCAAAGTTGAACTTGGCAGGATTTGAAAACTAAAACAAATATTGCAAAGCATTCTATCTGATGATTTCTTTTTTCCATCATCAGTGGCATTTATTTACTGACATTTATTTACTGAGAAAAAATAAGCTATACCTTGTATACCTTTTTAGTATGAAATATCTTTTGGAGAAGTCCATCTGTATATAATGCTTGCTTCACTTGTTTACTCACACAGCTACTGAGATACTGCTGACATGATCATAGCTTAAAACGTTCATAGTGAGATGTATATATGGATATTATACATTAACATATTGTATATACTTTCATATACACCTCTATTACAATAATTGTTTCTACTTTTTGGCACAAGGCCAGCAATTACCCAGTGCATTACTGGTACTTTATTTTATTGACCCTGTAAGGATGAAAGGCAAAGTTAACCTGGGCAGGATTTGAACTCAGAATGGCGAGGACCATAACTCTATGCATCAAAGCGACCCTCTACCGATACTGCCAATCCACCGTTATAAATAATGCTATGTTAATGTGACTGCTAGCTAATAGCAGCCAGGTCATGCACTTTAAATGCAATGGAACTTCTCCACAAAATGTGTGTAAGATATAGCTTACAATAAAGAGTGAATAAATGTCACTAAACCACACATGGTTTCTGAGATAGCTGTAATATAATTACAGCTTAAAACATTCATAGAAAGACATGTACATGTTTATCATATTGTACATAATCATATCACATATGCCTTTGTGTTATGAATCATAGTATGTTAGTATTAGTGTTATGTATATATATATTTATATATATATATATATATATAAATATATAAATATATATATATATATTGTTATGCTTTGGGAGGGTCATGTTGCCACACACAAAAACAAGATGGCGTAGGACAGAACAAAGGAGAGGCACAAAAACAAAGAAAAGAATCCCCAGTTACTGAAGAGGTCACAGAATGTGTGACGAAAGAACTTTGACAATATATGAACAACCGTCCGGTTATGGAACCAACCAATCAACCGGAAATTTATAAATTCTTAAATTTATAAATTTAATTTATAATAAATTGGAGTGAAAGCAACTGGTGCGTGTGTTTCTTATTGGCAACATGACCCTCCCAAAGTATAACAATATCGGTTTCAACACACGATTTCAGATAAAGAATCTTGCTAAACAAATTCAGAAACGAAATATATATATATATATATATAAATATATATATATATCATCATCATCATTGTTTAATGTCTATTTTTCATGCTAGCATGCGTTAGACAGATTTGTCTCATTTAAGGCAAGTTGGGTCAGGTGACCATGTCTTGCTCATATATATATATATATATGTGTGTGACAACTTCTCCTGTGAATGTATGACTGCATGAGATGCAGACCCTCCAGCCTGTCTGGGAAGTCAGTAGCCCTGCTTCAGTACTGTCTTGGTCTATGTAGACCTGTCCAACCCTTGCTAGCAGGGAAAGCAATCGTTAAATGACGATGATGATGATCATCATCATCATCATTTTACATCCGCTTTTCCCTGCTTGCAAGGGTGGGATGGGTCCTATTCAGCACAACATCTCTCCACTTGTCACGATCCTTCGTCATCTCCACCATGAGCTTCAGCAATCTGAGATGAGCTCTCACCACCTCCGCCCATGTTTTTCGTGGTCTTCCTCTACTATGTCTTCCTTCAACTGGCATTTCCTGGCACTTCTTCACCCATTAGTCATCCTCCATGCGCATCACATGTCCATACCATCGCAGTCTCCTCTCCCGCACACTACAATTTATCCCTCTCAGACACAGCTTCTCTCTCAACACATCTATGCTCGGTCATTCACGCACATTGACATTGCACATCCAACGGAGCATGCTTGCTTCATTTATTTCCAGCCATCGCATATCCTCTGCAGTTGCTGCCCATGTCTCACTACCATGCAGCATTGCACACCTCACACAGGCATCACATAACCGGCTTTTCGTACGCAGGGAGAAACCCTTCTTCGTCAGCAGAGGAAGCAGCTCCCTAAACTTCTTCCAACCCGTCCTTATTCTAGATACTATAGCCTCGGGACAACCCCCTCCCATGCTAATCTGATCACCTAGCAACCGGAAACTATCAACCACTTCTAGAGCACCCACCTGCATTATATATATGACTTCCCACGGGAAAAAGCTGAAGCCGAAGCATATAGACAATATGTCCCCACCCCTCCCACTGCAAAGTGGTCGTGGAGGTGCCATGGCAAAAACGCACCCAGTCCACACTGTAAAGTGGTTGTGTAGGTGCCACAGAAAAAAAGCACCCAGCACTCACTGTAAATGAGGTTGGTGTTTGGAAGGGTTCCAGCTGTAGAAATCAAGCCAGAATCAGTTCCCGTATGAGCAAGACAAGGTTACCCGACCTAACATTGCCCACAACAGGACAATCCATCTAACCCATGCTAGTGTGGAAGAATGGACATAAAACGGTGATGATGATGATGATATATATATGTATATATATATACACACACACACATACATACACATACACAAACACACATACATATATAACACATTAAAATATGATATAAAAATGTTAGTGTCATGTTTGGCTCTGAAATCAACAAAAAGAGAAACTTACCTGGCATATTTTGTCAAGAGATGTCACAAAATATTCATCGCATACGATTGATAATGCATAAAACATGTATAAACCCAAAATAAAATGCAAAACCATAGCACCATGATATCGCTGGTCATTTGTAAATAAGTCTGGTGGAAACTCTTTATAGGCTGAGAACAGAAAGGGAAAATATATTTTAAAAATTAAATTTATATGTAACATCCAGAAATGTATTTATAAATAAAAGATTATTTGACATATAGGCTTAAGTGTGGGAAAGCTGAATTTTGATTCTCGTAAAAGTAAAATTTCTGAACCCATTCTCTATCCTTATTTTACTTCACTAATAAACGTAAATTCTTAGTTTGTTTGTTTTATTTTTTAAAAGATAGATATGTTTGAAAAATATATATTGTTTTCTATTAACCCTTTCTTTACCAAATTTTTAATGAAAAACACTAATGATTTTCAAATCTTTTAAAAAATAATTAAGAATTTTGAAGGATATAGTAATGTAAATCACTTTTTCATTATTAAGGTGGTGTGAGGGTGGTGGATTGGCAGTATTGTGAGATCATCAGACACCATGCATAATGGTTAGCTTTGCCTTTTATCCTTACGGGGTTGATGAAATAAAATACCAGTAATGCACTGGAGTCAATTCAATTGACTTCTCTTCCCCCAAAATTGTTGGCATTGTGGCTATACCAGAAACCATTATTAAGGTGGTGTTTGTAATATAACATTGTATTGGGTGCCTGTTATCGTGACACTAGCACTAGAAAGGCTGTGTTAAATCTTTGGGCTATCTGGGAAGTTCTCTCTCCTCTCTGATCTTACCATTCAATATTATTTGTCGGTGAATTGGCAGTATTGGTAGAGGGTTGGACGCCATGCTTTCTAGCATAGTTACGTTCCTTTACAGTCTGAGTTCAAATCCCGCCGAGGTTTACTTTGCCTTTCATCCTTACGGGGTCGATAAAATAAAGTACCAGTAATGTACTGTGTAATTGCTGGCCTTGTGCCAAAAGTAGAAACAATTATTTGTTGTGGTCATATCACTCTGAGGCAAGCTTAGGCCACCTTGTTCCAGGGAGACATGATCAATAGTGGGGATAGTGAGGAGGCCTAAGATGGGTATATGTGCAGGACTATGATGGTAAAGAAGACATAGCTACATATTAATTGTTGGTATGGGGAGGAGGAGGGTGGTTAACAGCAAAAATGTAATAAAAAACTAGTGTGGATGAGCCCTATGGGAGTGAGAGAGTGAGTGATGTTATCTAGTGATAGCAAGTGCCCTGATAGAGGAGAGAGAGAGCTATGGTGAGTAGTGGTAGATAATGGTGGAGATAAGTAGATGGTTGGATGGGGGATGGAGGCAAGAGTACATAATACATAAGAGAGTATTAATAATAGTGGGGTTGGTGGGATTGGACATAGTGAAGCCATTTGCTAGAGCTAGCTACATGGTGGTGTTGCATTATCTTCTTACTATCTAATATATTTGGTATTGAGGGGAGTGAGGGACATTTAATTGGACCATTTAGAGAGCATTACTTGTAATGGTGGAGGGATTTGCTCCAGCACTGCATACCACCATTCATTATGGTCTTTCATCATCATCATCGTGAAATTTAGCTTCTTGAGGTCTATCTTCATCACTTTGTTCCACATCTTCTTCAGGTTCATCTTCCATAAGTTCCATCAAATTCAGGTGTTTAACACTTCTTTATACAGCTAACATCCTCTGAGCATACAATTGCAACCTTCTCTCATGTGTACTATATCTGATTCCCCTTATACTATGTACTGCTGTTCATGCACACTTACATTACACATCATATATCCCTGAGGTTAACACCAAAATAAAATTAAAACTAAATTATGAGAGACACACCACATATCTCACAAAACATCAAGTTACAAAACACAACACCTACATAAAAAACGAATGTCCATTACAAACAAACTCTTCTATTAAATCATCTCACATTTTACAAATATAATACTTACATACAAAACAGTACACTAAATATATACATTATATACAAACACTATACATCATATTGATATTATTTCTCTACAATCACCCTACAATCAAGAAAGGATTCTATTACTTCTTTCAATATTATTATTTTTAATATCTAGAAGCATGTAAGCTATACTGCAGGTTTACTTTTCCTTGCTAAATGAAGTAAACTTTTGTCCCACACCTTTTCTTCATTTGATAATGAATATCATAGCAAAAGGATCATGAAAAAAAAGGACATTCCTTTAATCAGCACGAAAATCAAGAAATAAGGGTTTAGCATTTAAATAATTTAACCTAGCAGAAACAAACAATGTCAGAGAACTGAAAGAAAAAAAAAACAAACAACAACATAAAACAAGTTAGCTTCTCATGTCAAGAAGATAATCAATTCTTTATGGAAAAATTTAACCATAAGTTATAGAAGAAATGTTTTTAGACTTGCCATTAGAAAATGCCACCCAAATGCCAGAATCTGCATAAAAATTTTGCTGAAAAAAAAATCAGTTTATTTTTTTTGGCACAAAAGTAAAGGCATTTCAATTTTATTTAGATGCTATCTTCTCCAGTAAACCAAGAAATTCTTTTTTTATCTGATACCCAATCATAGATGTCTGTGAAGATCAAATGAAAAATTCAACAGAAATTGCTTATAACAGACAAAGATGGTGACATTAGAGTGTGGAGGTATTTCACGTGTCAAGATGTTTGACTATTACATTCCTCTGCAGTAAAAATGTCACTGCACAATATGAAATTTTACTAAATTGACTTCTCTTTATAGGTTATTTATTCCAGAAAGGCAATTAACTAACCTAATAATGCATCTATTCATTCTACTAAATCTCTCACATCATAAAAATTGGGACATTATTTTGGTCTTCACAGTCCCCAGACCTATATAGAAAATATATGTAAAATCATTATGTCAAAGCTGAATTCAAAAAGTGTTAAATACAAGCTATCTTTACTTCTTACTATTCAAAAGTTTAGTAACAATTGGAGACTGGTTTATTGAAAATGCTTTCTGCCAGCATAATTGAAATATCTACCAGATAATAGGTATAGGGACAAACAGAGAGATATTGTGATTTATCTCCATAAACATTAAAATACCCAATATACACTGGTAGCCAGATAGGAAAATTCCAGATAGGAAAATTCTGTTATTGTAATAAGCATTTGTAAATAACTGTTTATATCTCCACTCTCTTTCTCTCTCTCACACTCACAGACGCACATACATTCATGCATATATCTAGAATATTAAATGAAAATTTGTGTGTATATGTGTGTTCACATAGCTTATTGGCTTATAGACTCTCTATAGGCTCCAACTGTATCTCTTTTACCCTGTCTGAGGAGCTGTTGCTGTATTTTTCCCTATGTTTGTAGCTTTTATTCTCACTCTCTTTCTCTGTATAAGTCTCTACCTCTCTCTCTCTGCAATTCTTAGTATATCTATTTTAACATAAATGACTGAAAGTATAAGTATTGTACTTAAGTACTAATTAAATAAATCCACAAAATCAAATATGTTGTTGCCTTTTAATTGTAAGAGATTTGCATTCGGCAATCAGAAGAAGGGAGGCAGGTGTAAAAGCCAAATTCACTATCTTCAATTTGGTATTCATGCCAATCCTTACCTATGGTCATGAATCTTGGGTAATGACTGAAGGAATACAATCACGAATACAATACCTGAAATGGGGTTCTTTCAAAGGGTCTTTGGAGTAACATTACTACGGAGCTTGGAGATAGTGAGTTGCTCCAAGTAGAGCTGCTACATCTCTGAATTGACAGATCACAGCTCCAATATTATGAACATGTGGTTAGAATGTCTCAAGAAAGAATTGCTGAACAGATTTTATGGGCGAAAACCAACTGGCAGGAGACCTGGGGTAGGTCCCAAACAAGATGGTTGGATTATATCTATGAGCTCAGCTGTTCTCACTTGGGGATCCTGCTGGATCAATTGAAGTTTGTTACTTCTAACTGGACCTACTGGATGGTGTGCTTGAGGACTCTGCCTCCACAACCCTCCCAAGAAGAAGAAGAAGAAGAAGAAGAAGAAGAAGAAGAAGCTATGGAGTATTCAATTTTATGTGAAAATCATTAAATATTTCAATCTCATAAGAGCTGCTGAGCTGTTTTAGTCATGCCTCTGTATATTACTAGTCCATAAACCATCTTTGCTTAAAATAGTTAGGGTTCACCATTTTACAGAGAATAGATAGTGCATTAATTTAAATAAATTGCAAGATGAAATATTCATATGATTTGTATGTCAAAAAATGTAGTTTTCTCTTTTCATACAGTTGTCAACATTAATACATACCTTATGAAACACACACGTACAAATTTCCACTATCAGAAAACCACCTTCAAGGTAACACACACACACGTATACTCATGCACACATGTACAGCTCTACATACAAAACGTATTGTTTTCCATTTCAGATAGACACTCTCCATCATCACCTTTTCAAAAAAGTACATCATACACAAAATGCCAGCATCAACAGTTTTCCAAGAGATGGCAACATGAATGGAATTGTTATTTTTCTCTAAAAACATTTTTTCCGATTACGCCCCACCCGTCCCTTCAATCTTTCTAATTTCTCATTCTTTTGATGAAGGACTCGCGTCCGAAACGTTAAGACCCTCTTCCTGCTATATCAAGCGTTAAACTAGTATATTTCTTCCATATACTGTACCAATTGTGTTGTTATTTCTGTTTACCTTTTACACACACACACACATACAATATGGTTAATGTCTTCAACACATAAAAGTTGCTACCTCCAGTTTCAAATTTTCAAACATTGCATGTATGCTAGAATGTGCTATTGTATATACACATGCGATGCTATGTTTCAGGCAACTGTAAAGTAAGATGGCTGGGGTTTTTAATGTGATATCTTGTTAGGTCTAAGAGGGATAACCCTGTACCTTAATTGGCTTTTTGTTTTCCTCATGCAAGTGGAATAACTCTTGCTAATATTTTGAATCAATTACTAAACTGTATTTTCAAGTCTAGGGAAAAGACTGTTGCTTATAAGGTGTATCATGATGTGTATTAGAGTCAAATTCTGATTATGTATCTGCTAGTGTTTGAGGCCCTTCTGCATATCTGGGTGTGAATTTCTCTAAGGTGTTTGTGGGTATACGATATTACTATCAAATTAGTCGTAAAGTTATATGTCAAAGTTTGTATAGGATACATATTATATATGTGCATTTGTATGTTACTATACGTATCCTGGTGTTGTGTCTAAGGTGTTTGTAGGTTTGTGATAATGTTGGCCTATGCCGCAAGCAGGTGTGCGGTCATATGTTGGCATTTTCTGAACCCTGTAATATCCTGTATTTTTCACTAATACAGAGGGAACATTTTTTTCCCCTTTAATATAGGGCTTGGTCTTATCATCATCATCATCACCATCACCGTTTTACGTCCGTTCTTCCACGCTAGCATGGGTTAGACGGGTTGTCCTGTTGTGGGCAGTAGCCGGTCGGCTGATCATGCCTTGCTCATACGGGAACTGATTCTGGCTTGATATCTACAGCTGGATGCCCTTCCTAACACCAACCTCATTTACAGTGAGTGCTGGGTGCTTTTTTTCCGTGGCGCCTACACACCCACTTTACAATGTGGGCTGGGTGCTTTTTTGCCGTGGCACCTCCACGACCACTTTGCAGTGGGAGGGTGTGGGGGCATATTGTCTATATGCTTCAGCTTCGGCTTGTACCCGTGGGGCTCAGGTCTTCTGTATTACTGCGTGACGCCAGAGCTCACGCTCGTGTGCCTTTGAGAGGTGTAATTGGGTAAGGTCGGCTTTTATCACCTTTATATATATATATATATATAAGTATTAAGTTGTTAAACAATATTCGATGATTATGTCAAAGAATGAGTTTTACAGTAGATTGGAAGCACTCAACGGGAAAATAATTTTCAGGAGTTATTAATATATAAGTATTAATAAAATAGATGTTCTTTTGATCAATTACATTTTCTTATACATATTTCGGATGTAAAACAGTACGTCCACATCAGACAAAATATAATGATACATGACATACCCTGAGATATTAAATGGTTAAGATTTAATCAAGGTAGTGATTACCCGATAGAAAATTTTATTTATATAATATCTGTGTGAGAGTGCGAAAACGTAATGAATTCATTAGAGAGTGTGTGAGTAAGAAAAAAACGTTGCATACTTAAAGTGTTCTAAAATTTTAAATTGTATGATACTACGATATAATATATCTAGGGAAACGTCTCATGAATCATAGCAGCTAGTGATAG
The DNA here is from genome assembly GCA_964016885.1 of Eledone cirrhosa. Taxonomy (NCBI): domain Eukaryota; kingdom Metazoa; phylum Mollusca; class Cephalopoda; order Octopoda; family Eledonidae; genus Eledone; species Eledone cirrhosa. The sequence continues at coordinate 393,632,636 of OZ024741.1, forward strand.
CCACTGGAAAAAGATTTATAAGGAGGGAAAGATAAAGTGTGTGTGTGTATGGGGGGGGGGGGATTCGAAAGTTAAACGGTTTAATTTATAATATTAGGGTGAAGACTCCAGATTTCACGATTATTTGCTATTTATTTATATATTATTTATATAAATTCGATAAGTGTGTTATCATTTCTAAACATCTGGATTGTGAGAATAACATTTTAAAGGATTTAGCTGGCACGTAAAGAATGAAATATTATACTGTTGATTAATTACCTAAATCTAAACTTTAACAAATATCTCAATGTAAAGCTATGTAAAGCTTTTGAAGGTATGTAAAGCTTTTGAAGTACTTATTGTTATAAATATTTAAATAACTATTATGTATAAAGGTATATATTAATGAGTCAGTATGTATAAGGTAAATAATACCGACGAAGATAAAAATAAAATAAAATAAAATAATATGTTACGGATAAAATTTATACATATGTATAACTGGGTGTAAATGTACTAATTATTCTTCACATTTATATATAAGTTTGAATCCGTCTCAAATTTAGATTTTATAGTGCAGTAAGTATATTTAAAAGAAATATATGCTATATTATACTATAAATAATAGATCAAAAAGTCATTAAACATTTGGAGTTATGGATAAGTTTCGTAAAAGTTTTTGGATTGGGTATTAAAACTAAAATTTAAAAGAGATTACAAATGTATTAAAAATTCACAGTTAAATAAATTCAATAGATATGTAAGGATTATGTAATGTACTAAATTATAGATAAATGATGGTGTTGATCAAAGTTAACAAATAAAGTTGTATGTATCAATGTTTAGGCATGCTAATTGAAATATTGTCATTCATTCTAACGTTGTTTTTTCTATAGATATTTATAAAATAAAGCAATATTAAAGGCCATTGATGTTTTTTACTGTTGATTATATATTCCTGGTAACCGAGTTGTTATTGGTTCTTTCTTTCTTGTTTCATGTGAGGCTAAAAAAGTGGACATAGCTTTATGGAGGTAATTAGAGAATAATTCACTTTTTTTGTTAAATAAGGTCTCATAATTATTAATAATCAACAGGGTCTCCATTGTACAGAGCGGGCAGTTATTTGATATACTAGAGTTGCGGTAAATTCCACAGTTCCGAAGTTTTGTCCAAAGAATGGAGTATTCCAGATTCTTCTCTTTTAAAGACCATATGAGCTGTGATAAAGACGTGGATGATTTCTTCTTAGAGTTCGAGAATGAGTATTTATGGTTCGCGAAACGAAGTTTGAATGTGGACGAAAAACCAAACCAACATAATGATCATAATAATAGAGTTAACATTAATGATACTAAACCAAATTGTAATTGTAGAAATAAAAGTAATTGCCCTTTGCAAAATAATTGTTTAGATAGTAATTTGGTTTATAAATGCACCGTAAAAACTGACCATAAAACATACAATTACATTGGATCAACCTCGTCCTCGAAAAAACAACGTTAGAATGAATGACAATATTTCAATTAGCATGCCTAAACATTGATACATACAACTTTATTTGTTAACTTTAATCAACACCATCATTTATCTATAATTTAGTACATTACATAATCCTTACATATCTATTGAATTTATTTAACTGTGAATTTTTAATACATTTGTAATCTCTTTTAAATTTTAGTTTTAATACCCAATCTAAAAATTTTTATGAAATTTATCCATAACTCTAAATGTTTAATGACTTTTTGATCTATTATTTATAGTATAATATAACATATATTTCTTTTAAATATACTTACTGCACTATAAAATCTAAATTTGAGACGGATTCAAACTTATATATAAATGTGAATTTTACGCTGTACTTTCGATCTCTTATTTATTTATTTATTTATTTATAATATAATGTTTTATAATATATATGTAGTTATATATTGTATTTTAAATATTTTAAAATATACCTACCATACTTCTATATACATGATTCAAATATTGAGAAAATATCCAAACTAAAAATATTATAGACATTATTTTGAACTTTATACATGCACTCATTATTCGTTTTTCTTATATGTATATATATATTTAAATGTAACAGTATGTTAAGAGT